>OZ022238.1:45049492-45099492 GCA_963978895.1 Erpobdella octoculata | reverse complement strand
CTGGGAAGAGAGCTTGAGCGCAAACACTGATACATTATTCAAAAAACATTAACTGTTACGACATCTTATCTTTTAAAAGGCATTACGTGTATTAGCTTGAGACATTACATTAAGCCCGACGTCGGAGACTCGGTGTACATTGAATGTTAATGTCATCGTTTCTATGCGTATGTATGCGTCAGCTTAGGAGTCTGTGTGATCGTATGTGTGCCTGTCTGTGTTTGTTTGTATTGTATTGCGCATGTGTAAAACTGTCAATAGGTTTTCAAGTGTTATTTAAGCTAAACGTCATCGCTACGACACCTCCGATTATGCTGTACGTGATTTCGTGTTCTTAAATCCTTTCTAGCGCACCTTTGTGTGTGTGTGTGTACGTGTAATTCTTATGTACGTGTTATTGGAAGTGCCGGTGTGTTTTTGCTGTTAGTCGCCAGGAGGCAGAAAAATGGTAAACTTCCAGAAAAAAGAGATTACATATAATCTGCTTTCAAAAGAAACATTTTCTACTCGATGGAAAAGAAGCATTAAAGGGATCTTCAAAATCAATTCTTCCCGCCTTTCTTTTAGTGCCAGGGCTGTGGTGTGAGTGCTCCCCCAAAACATTATTGAGGATTATTGAGGAAACACTTAAGATGTCTTCAAAATCAATTCTTGCCACCCTTCTTCCACCTGAAGAAAGGAAAACGCGGAAGAGAAAAATAAAAGAGATTTAATCCAACTGCGCCTGTTTTTCACTGCTGGTGGGTTCAGCTGATAATTTTAGTTATTATTTTTATTTCGACTTGTTCTCCAGGGGTAAACAAACTACACGGAAGCTCTCCATATTTAAAGCGAATTTAATTTTTAAAGTCATAACAGGTCAAAGGTGACTAATGCGGCTTTTCCATGCTTTTGAATTTGCCACAACCTGCCGAAAAACTCTTTAAATCATCTCTTTTTAAATTAATATTTATAAAAAAAAATTAAAATAAGTATTTTTAAAATCATATTTTAAAATAAATATTTATATAATCATATTTTTAAATGAATATTTATATAATCATATTTTTAAATAAATATTTATATAATCATATTTTAAAATGAATATTCATATAATCGTATTTTTAAATGAATATTTATATAATCATATTTTAAAATGAATATTCATATAATCGTATTTTTAAATGAATATTTATATAATCATATGCGTTTTTTTCCATAATTTTCTGCCGCAAGTGAAAGCGATGTAAAAGATTAACGGAGATGATGAAAATTTTAAAATGATCGTCTGAGGAATAACGATGATGCTCCATCTCTCTCTCTCTCTCTCTCTCTCTCTCTCTCTCTCTCTCTCTCTCTCTCTCTCTCTCTCTCTCTTTCTCTCTTTCAGTTTTCTCCTCACCAGAGGAAAGCCAGTTTGAATAATCAAAGGCTCCACAACGAGTAATAATAACTCAAATATCTTTTCAGTCATTAAAAATTCAACCTTAATAATATCGTTCCTCAAAATTAAAAACCTAGTCATCATCATCATCACCACCATCATCACTATCATCATCATAATCATCATTATCAGCACCACCATCATCAACATTATCATCACCACCATCATCACCACCACCATCATCATCATCATCATCATCATCATCTACATCATCATCATTATCATCATCACCATCATCCTCATCATCATCATCATCATCACAATCATCATCAGCACCACCACAATCATCAACATCAGCACCACCACAATCATCATCATCAGCACCACCATCATCATCACCATCATCATCAGCACCATCATAATCACCATCATCACCACCATAATCATCAGCACCACCACCACTATTATCATCACCATCATCATCACCACCACCACCATCATGGCAAACTCCTCCTCTCTCCTTCAACTACTCGCGGCCAACACATTAACCGAGACGACGGCCTTGCAACATGGCGGCATTTAAAGCGTCATTCCCATCAATTGAATTACAATCCAGCATTAGTTCTAATGCTTTTACCGTGTCTCAGAGTTTTACGAGACATTTGCTCGGCTCGATAATTCATGTCTCAGACTCGAGAGCAAGATTTCATTTTAAAAGTTTGAAGGGAGAGAAAATGAAAAAAAAAACAAGTTAGTGCTTTTTTAAGCTTTTAAATTTTAAATTAAAAGAGAAAAAAACTCTCGATGCGAAGCTGATGATCGCTTTCTTGCTTGCTTGCTCATTGAAGTTTACTTTTAACTTTACTCTTAAACAATTTAATAATATTAATGTTTTGTATTTTTGTTTATATATAATAAAATATATAATTAATGTAAGTTGTTGATAAAAACATTGTTGAAGTCGACGCTGGCTTATTTGGTTTGTCGACACATTGGAGGAAGCGAAGAGCACTGTGGATATTATAAGTTTATTTCATATATTTATTTTATTAATTATTAATTATGATTATAATTATTTAAATAATAATAATAATAAATATTAATAGCAACGCTGCCACGATGCATTTTAAATGAGGAAGCAAAAAAAGTCGGCAAACAAATGAACGAATGAGTGAATAAAAAAAATTAATGTAAACATGATTGATTGATTAAAGAAATATTTTTTATAATTTAAATTAAGTAACCATTTGTTTTTCATCAACTCACTCTTCATTTTTGAAGCATTTGAATCCAATCTTTTTATCTTCTATTAATTTTTTCAGTTCAAGATGGACCCTGTTCTACACGACTCTCTTACGAAAATAAAAATAATAAAGGTAATCTTAACAATCCCGTTTCATCAACAAACACGCAAATAGTCATCCACGCAACATCACTCCAGCCAGCCAGGGCCACAAGGTCGCGTTTCATTTGACAAAGCCAACTCTATATTCAGGCATTGTCAAAACTTATTAACCTCCAGTGCTTTTAAACAAAGTTTAAAATAGCACATTCAAACATTATGACCTACTCTCGGTAACACACCCTTCGTGAAAGTTGAACTTTAAGATTTTTGTTGCTGAAAATGAGTCACGACTATATCCCTCCCTTTGTCATCGGTCATTATTAGACGAAAATTTTCGGAACCTAACCGAACCTAAGTGGACCCGGTCATCCGGAACTGCTGGATCAGCTACTGTTGTTATCATGTTATCCCGGTTGCAACACGGCGTAGCATTAAAGAGCTTTTCTTTAGCATACACGAAAAAAAATAACAAATTTGGGCATGCGAACCATCTTGTTATGAGCGGAATTTCGTTATAATTGGAGTTGCTACAATGTTTTAAAGGCCTATTTTTGTTCGTGTAGGACAAATTTATTCATTATAAACCGTATTTCACTATAACTGATGTCGTTATAGGCGGAATGCACTGTATTAAAATTTCAAATCCGGCATTACTAGCGGGTCCTCTCAATTAAAAGCAACATACAAGAGTAAATCAATTATTTTTTGTTTAAATTTATTTGCTGCTTGGTTTGAAGTTTCAATGAATAAATATTAAAAAACTAAACAAGAAAACTGAGTCCTACTTTGGCTTTGCGTCCAAATTATAAATGAGATGAACGTAAACATCTGCAGTGTATTTTGGCGTTAAACTTGGTAATTCCATCTGGGCGAATATACTGAAAAATGCCATTTAGAAAAATTCCACGTGGAAAACAACAAAAATGTATCATTATAGCATTTTATTTGGAATACATCAACAGCGTAATTGTTGTAGCGACATATTTCTAAAGACACACAACAAATGACAACCTCATTGGATTAAAGGCATTTTCATTGCTGACGTTCAGCATGACGTGGGCCCGTCCTCTTGCTTTCGAGGCAAACTAAAACAAAATAATTTGTTTAAATGCACAAATTACAAATATATCCAGATGAGAGAAGAGAAGGGGAAAATAAAACTAGAAAAAGTTAAAAAACAAAAAACATTAAAAAAACGAACATTAAGTACGAACCATCTTACTTTTGTAGTTAACATCTTCTAGAATTAAATGACGTGATTCGCTAAGTATAAGAAATTAAATCGAATTTTTGTATTAAGAATTATTAGCCACTTGCTTTTTTCGACATGTGCATCCAAAATGAGTGCATTGAAAGATTGTCGCACGTTCCCCACTGAGGGCAGCCCTGAAAGTTAATTCCATCATTGTTCAGCTGACCGTACCAGCTCCTTATATTCTTTATTGGATAGGCTTTCATTAAATAATAATCATTTAAATTCACGTTTTCCAGAATAATTATTTAAATAATTAGAGTGCTGCAAGGGCGATCTTTCAAATAACTTGGCTTGACCGGGCCCGTTTTATAGACCAAAAAAATTCAGGCTCGGTCCAACCTGGCCCGTGTTAATTTGGTCTCAGCCCGGCCCGTTTTTGCAGCCATAAAATCCCTAATACTCCACATACTTTTGCACAAAAAATCTCGGCCTGACCCGACCCGGCTTGACTTCAAGCCCAGTTCAGCCCGTTATAAAACCTTAAATTTAAACCCGGTCCGTGGAGTAGGTATACTAATACAGACATCTGAGTTTTTATATGTTGATATTTGATATGAGGTGGGCTGCTGTAATTTACACAAGGATGAAAAATCAATTGTTATGCATAAAACAATCGAACCAAGATAAAACTAAAAAAAAATAAACTAATGATAATTCAATATATAAATCATTTTAAAAAAATCACGAGGCCTGAGTTTCTAAAGAGCATTCGGGTTACAAGTGCATTATTAATGATAGAAAATGTCCTAGTTGATGCTCGGTTTGTTACTTACCTCAGAGAGTATCCCTGGCAGTGATAAATCTTTGATTGTCTGCCGTATACTGTGTGACAAATGGAAAAACTTCTCCAGACCAGAACATCACCTAAAGTGTTTAAATTAATTTTTTTTATTAATTAACATATTTCGGGTGGTAACTGCTGAAATAAATATAGGTTCGAGAGAATTTTACGATCATCATTTGCATAAATTATGAGTAATAAACCAGGAAGCTGTATGTATAAATTAAAATATAAAAATTACGAGACTTTTCTATCATCTAAAACTTGTTACAACAAACCAGGAAGTTCCAATATTAATAATAAACAATGTTACTAGAAATAGCCCGTCAAAAATGACGGATTTAAAAAAATCTCATTTTATATTATTTTTAGATTGCAGCGACACCTCTTTTGATCTTTGGACTGACACTTTACAATTGCATAATAACGTTTATTACCCTCTTGCGTGCATTAATTTTAGCAACTGCTGACTGCTGAGACTGCTGACCACCGTTCCAGCAAAGTTATGCGAAATAGCTAACATACAAACATCCAGACATCGGAAATTATGTATGTTGATACTTAGCGAGCTCGAATGGCACTAAACAAAAAATCGTTGGTGGAATGGTTGACGCACAGGTCGTGGGTTCGAGCGCAGCATACTGCTCTTGTTCAGCTTTCCGTAACAGGGGGGGGGGGGGGGGTGTATGTCTGAGTCTGAAGGGTCACAGGTATAAGTGTCAAGTTAAATAGTGGGGTCGCACATAAACGAAGTTTTTGACGCTGTACCTAGAGGTGTTTTAGCAAAGGTGGCATCCCAACCACTTCATTTTAACATATTAATTAATTAATACCTCACAACTGAAAACAAGAATAACAACACATGGGGTTTTTACAGAACAAACAAACAGACCCGACCATGAATGGTCGTTGATGGATTTATAAGTTTTGAAAATCTAACATAAACTGATAAATTAATTACTTGGAATTCACTTTCATATAGATGCTCAAAAACCAGTCAGATTGATTAAAAATTGTATAGTTGAAACTAAAAATATATTGATTAAGTACACTAGGTGATGTATATTTCGGGACGATTAGTATTGAAATAAATGTGATAGGGTTAATATATAGCAATTGTTCAGCTTCATTGCCCATAGATGGTCGCCATATTACTCCATGATCTCCATCAATGACTAATAAAAATAAGCTAAAAAATACTAAAATTCAGATATGGAGACAATGCAAAATCTACCCGATTGGTTGTTATAATGTCGTGAGCGCTTCTTTAGAATATGCTTCATAGCTCTCAGCTGTAACATTACAAGGATCTTTGAAAGCGAATGCAGACTTAAAAAGCAGCCATAATTTGGAACAATCTTTTGTTTTTCTGTTAACACAATTGAAAATTTTTGATTTTATTTACCATAAAGTGGTTCATATATTTTAAACAAGCATACCAAAAAACCAGGTTTTTTCACAAATACTTTATATTTCATGATTCTGCGGCTTTTTATTTAATGCAATTTTTAAGTCTAAATTTTTTTTACATTCATAAATCTAATATTTTATACGAAAGTCACAAAAAGCTACGAAAAGTTCATTTAAACTGACTCTACGTTTCGGACGAAACTTCAAAGCCACTAAGTTATGAAAGGCAATGTTAAAAAAATTTGGAGAAGAAAAAAGTTTTGAGGAGACACCGAAGCTCCGTTTCAGACGCTGCTGATTTTATCTTAGACGGAAAATTTTGGCTCCGATGATGCTGAAACCTCTGTCACCAAGCGTCCTGTACCGGGAGGCTGATACCAGAAGATCCTTCGTGGATGATGATCTCAGTTTCTGGCATTCCTGAGTGGCGCTGATTGAAAGGATACATCGGATCAGGTACGACGGGCACTTTCCTTGCATGCACTTAAACACGAGCAGTGCAACTTTAAACTCTATCCTTTCCGAGAGGTGGAGCTACTAGAGTTCATAGAGAAAGAACAGCAGCTGTTGAAGATTATTTTGGCGGTGATATTGATGATGGACTGGATCCGGAAAAAAATGTTGTTTTTTTTTATCAAACCAGCAAGTAAATATAAACTAATCCTAAACGTTGTTCTAAAAGTTTGAACCCGTTACTAAAGCGAAGGCAACTCAATTTAACCTAACAGAAGAGTTTAGGAAATCATTTATATTTTTTAGAGAAGGATTTATCGCAATGTATTTTAGTTAAACATGAAATACAACTTTTTACAGAAAGATTCGTGTTAATCGATTTATGACTGATTAGTTGAATAAAAACTTTTTTTGGTTGACATTTGATAACAAAAACACTCACCCTTGAGGAAATAGATCAGGTCTGATTACTTCTTGGTATTCAATACATCTTCCAATAAAAATCTTTTCCAAAGAACGTGGTGTCCCTCCTTGTTGGCCAGTGGCAGGAGCAGATTGAGAGCAGTACAGGCTGGATAATACGATCAAAACAACTGTAACAAACATCATCATCTGCCTTTTCATTAAATGAAAGAGAACGTTTGTCTGGTTGAATTAAGGCAAACCGCTATTATTTATAAGTTAACACTTGGTACCCGAGTATAAGGCAGTGTTTTTTCAGCTAAGCGTAACTTTAACTGAATTTGGTCTAATAACTGAAAAAAGAGATTTAAGTTAGGTACTAACTGAAACTTTAACTGAAAAATAATGTTAACTTTAATTGTAATACTAATAGTAAAAAAAAAGTAGTAACTGTAATACAAACTGAAAAAAATGTTTTCGGAAAATCCAATGCTGAAATGCGCCAAAATTTTATTTCTTTGTTTATATTTGGCACTCGTGTCTTTTATCTCTACTATGATTTTCTTTTTGATCGCTTTATTTGCATTTAACGACGTATAAACAATGTTAAAGATAAATTCTGGCCAAAAACAAGAAAATGGGATTGGCGTTATTTCAGTTACGAACCCTCTACTCTACTGATAAAAGCCGGTGCAACGTGGTTAAAAAGAGAGAAAAAGATGCGGAAACTCACGTGGTCGAAACTTGCGGAGCTCTGTTGAAAGGTAAATCATCTAAGTCATAGACATAAGGAAGTGGCAAAAGAACTTGAGGTTTTGGAGACAAATCGCAAAAAACTAAGGACCAAGCGCAAACTAATCGAACATGATACAGGAAACACGGTTAACCAGAATAGCACACTGACTACTTTGCCTGCTTTTATTAGCAATAGAAAAGAAAACAACCGTTCAGCCTGCTATGTGGTCGAATGAGCCACTTGTTTTTTGACACGTTATACAAATGCATAGATCAGTAGCGAATCTAGATAGTCTGGGGGCCTGAGCTTCCTTATAAGTATTAAAAAATTGAAGTCAATTTTCATTAGCTTTTAACGTCATTCTGTTTTTTATAGCCTAAGGCTTGATGTTTATCAAACTAACTTCTTAACTATCAATAGTTTTTATATTTGTCAGATATTTTAAAATTTCGGACTTTTTAAAAACCAATTCAGCACAAAATATATTTCATATAATTAATATCTAAAAAAAAATTTCGACTTTCACCGGCTTGTCCAGCAAAAAAATTTAAAAATGAAACTTCTTTTCCTCAATAGACTCAGACAGGGTTCTACAGTAGTAGTCATTTGTAATACGAATTAAAGATAAAACAAAAATGAAAATGTTGGTTTTTTTACAACAGACTGCATAACGACAGTATTCAAATTTTAAAAACTAAAAAAATTCAGACTCACTTCCTTACCAACTGGAATAAATGTTCAGTGTGCGATGAGACGTTGATTAATACACATTTAAAAGATAAAAAAAAAGTAAGCAATAGAAAACGAGGTTTTTTTCACAAATTTCAAGATTTGCCGGCTTGTCATTCATTGCAGATTTGTCTTTTTAAACGATATTTTCCGAATTTATTTATGCAACCATTTATTTAATTGCATTTGATTTTTTTGTTTTAAAACATAAATAATTATTTTTTCTAATTAAAATTTTTTCTCACAAAGTTTTCAAACTTTAATAGAATACATTGTCATAACGAATGAGCCTATATTTCAAATTTTAGCTCAATTGAATGACGGGAAGTTAGTTAACACAAGTCAACAACAAAAAACCTGTCTGAATGTTTTAAATTGATTTATATGTATTTTGTTCGGCTGAAAACGAGAAAAATATAAAAAAAATCTATAACGTCACGTTTTTTTGCAAACACACTTGAAGTGGCAAAAAAGTCATTTTTAGGGGTATTTTGGAGTCTTATACAAATTTGTCCAAAAAGGCTGTCTGAAAACTTTTGACTGATTTCTATGTATATTGTGCTGAAAACCATAGAAATTTTCAAAACATTTTAGACCGTCCGATTTTTTTTCACGAAAAAATTTAAGAAGAAAAAGGCGTTTTTCTGATTATCTTCGAGTCATAAAAAATAGGCACAAATTTATTTATAAATGAGAAACAAAAGTTTTTTTTATATAAAATACATTTATTAGTAAACACTAAACACATTTCTTTTTCCCAGTAAGACCTTCTGGTACATTTTTGCTTGTTGGAATAATCTGGAAGGTCTCTCTTCTTAAGTTTTTGCGTCTAAGAAAAAACTGGATAGTCTAAAAATTTTTGAAAATTTGTATCGAGTTCAGTTCGACTATATACATAAAAATCAATCAAAAACGTCCAGACAGCATTTTTTACCATTTTGTGCATGACTCCAAAATACCCCTAAAACGACTTTTTTGCAACTTCAAGAGCATTTTGCAAACAAAACCTGAAGTTCTGGAAAAAAATGAAAATCATTTTCGGAATCAGCACACCCAAAAATATAAAAATCATTCAACAAAACCAAAACAGCTTTCACCACCTATTTTTTGTTGACCAGTGTAATTTTCACTTTCAAGGTTTGCTAGCAAGCAAGCAAGACCGGCGGTAAAATTAATATAGAGAATTTAAAAATTCAACAATTGGAATTTTAATCGGTTGTCTTTATATGCAAATCAAGAGCTTCGTGTATTTTTAGATAAGCTAATGATGACAAGTGGAATCGATTTGATTTTGTAATAAATGTTTGGTCGCCTCTGTTTATAACATTCACTTTAAAGTAGATAAAAATACCGTCTGAATTGAGATAGGAATGCCACAAAAACTCTCTTAAATAGGTGGTAATTAGCAAAACTTTAAGGAGACCCAGCAACTATTTGCTGAGGATGAAGTCTCCAAAAATTTCAACAAAAAACTGCTTTTGACTGGTAGTATTATAAATTGCTGAGCTCATTCATAAGAGGAATGTTAAGTATATAACACACATTTTTTATAAATTTTATCGCAATGACATGCACATTCATATCCAAGATAGGCAAAAAATCTTCCACCTAATTTAACATAACACCTCAATGTCAAAATTTTTGATAGAGTGTTGCAATACACTTGAAGAACTTTTAGACAGTAAATTGCAACAGTTTTTTTTTTTTTTGGTAGATTATCGACTGAAAGCTTTTGATAAAGTATTTCAATACAAACTTGAAATGAAATAGAATTTTTCAATAGATTATTGCAACACAATTTTTGCGTAGGAGTAGTGCAATCAATGTGATTATCACAAAAATGTGATTATCACAAAAATGTGATTATCACAAAAATGTGATTATCACAAAAATGTGATTATCACAAAAATGTGATTATCACAAAAATGTGATTATCACAAAAATGTGATTATCACAAAAATGTGATTATCACAAAAATGTGATTATCACAAAAATGTGATTATCACAAAAATGTGATTATCACAAAAATGTGATTATCACAAAAATGTGATTATCACAAAAATGTGATTATCACAAAAATGTGATTATCACAAAAATGTGATTATCACAAAAATGTGATTATCACAAAAATGTGATTATCACACAAATGTGATTATCACACAAATGTGATTATCACAAAAATGTGATTATCACACAAATGTGATTATCACACAAATGTGATTATCACACAAATGTGATTATCACACAAATGTGATTATCACACAAATGTGATTATCACACAAATGTGATTATCACACAAATGTGATTATCACACAAATGTGATTATCACACAAATGTGATTATCACACAAATGTGATTATCACACAAATGTGATTATCACACAAATGTGATTATCACACAAATGTGATTATCACACAAATGTGATTATCACACAAATGTGATTATCACACAAATGTGATTATCACACAAATGTGATTATCACACAAATGTGATTATCACACAAATGTGATTATCACACAAATGTGATTATCACACAAATGTGATTATCACACAAATGTGATTATCACACAAATGTGATTATCACACAAATGTGATTATCACACAAATGTGATTATCACACAAATGTGATTATCACACAAATGCGATTATCACACAAATGCGATTATCACACAAATGCGATTATCACACAAATGCGATTATCACACAAATGCGATTATCACACAAATGCGATTATCACACAAATGTGATTATCACACAAATGTGATTATCACACAAATGTGATTATCACACAAATGTGATTATCACACAAATGTGATTATCACACAAATGTGATTATCACACAAATTATTAGAAACTGTCATAAATAATGTGATCAAGTTATTCAGAAATTTTATATGTTTTAGTGCATTTGTAAGCATTTGAGCTTTTAAATTAAATGTATTGTGGCGATGTTTACAAATATTTTAAAACGGTTTTTCATTATTAAAAAACTATTACTCTCTTTTATCGCAATATTTAAATTGTAGCTTGACGGAAAATTGTATAAAATTTGATCGCAAAATTTTGCTGACAGACAATCAAAAGTGACCTAATAAAATCGTTGTAATAAAAAGAAAGACACGTAAGTTTACTTCATTTGTTTTTAACTTCTTTAAAAAATTTTTAATAATAATGTTTTGATTCCTTGTTTATATAATAAATTATTCAATTAAAGTAAATTGGCGATGAAAACATATTTTGAATCAACACTGGCTTTGCAGGCTTTACTGTTTGGTTTGTCGACACATTGGAGGAAGCGAAGAGCACTGCGGATATAAAGTTATTTTATTAGATTATTTTGATTATTAATAATTAAAAAATAACATAAAAATAATAAATAAAAGTACAACAAAAACCAGTGAACAAAGAAACGAATAAGCAAACTAAATGAATTTGATTGATTGATTGATTGATTGGTTGGTTGGTTGGTTGGTTGGTTGGTTGGTTGATTGATTGATTGATTGATTGATTGATTGATTGATTGATTGATTGATTGATTGATTGATTGATTGATTGATTGATTGATTGATTGATTGATTGATTGATTGATTGATTGATTGATTGATTGATTGATTGATTGATTGATTGATTGATTGATTGATTGATTGATTGATTGATTGATTGATTGATTGATTGATTGATTGATTGATTGATTGATTGATTGATTGATTGATTGATTGATTGATTGATTGATTGATTGATTGATTGATTGAATAAACAAATATTTTTATTATTGAATTAAAATAAAATTAAATAATTATTTGTGTCTCATCAACTCACTCTTCATTTTCAAAGCATTTGAACACAATTTTTTTATCTTCTAAAATTGCTTTCAGCTTCAAGATGGACCCTGTGCTACACGACTCCCTATTGAAAATAATAAATTTAATCTTAACAACCTCATTGCATCCACCTTTCACCACCACGCAAATAGTCATCTACGCTCACAGAAACAGACCACAAAACACCACTAAAAAGGCAGTAATGCGTTTAATAGTTTTCCAAACTTAAAGAAACTTCCAATAGCGATAGCGCTAAATGAAAGCATAGTGCAAATTCGGAATTCTGTCGTTTTCTCTCATCTGTGGACGTTTATGTTCCGTCAGTATCCGACCACTCTTTGATCGTGTTAAGACTGCCACTTACGAAACCAAGTCCAATATCATTCATCATTCATTGCAACAAGCAGAGCTTGGAAGAACTTTGATTGGGATCTCTTCTTTCATGACCTTAAATTAAACAAACTCTGCGCTGAAAACCAAGACTGGAGCAGCATTGGACCGGACGAAACGGCGTCGATGTACAACAAGATTCTGGCTGAGCTTCTAGAGAGGCATGTCCCACGTCGGTCGATCTCTTGACATTTTCGTCCAATTACCCTGTGGTTTAACTCTGCATGCAGCGAACAAAAACGAAAAGTTCGCTACTTCGAAAGAATCTACAAAAAAACAAGACTGGTTTCTGATCATTATCGAAGGGTTGCGCAGCTACGTCTGTCAGGATTTTTATAGGAAAACGCAAGAAACGTACTGGAAGGCGAAGATTGCAGAGAACGCTGGAAAGGTAGGCAAGATGTGGAATGAATTGTCTGCATTGATGGGGAAAAAACGATCTTCCATTCATCAAGACGGTCTGAAGGCGGATTATTTCATGAAAGGCTTTGAAGAAAAGATAGCTAACGTCCGAGCGTCTACCTTCGGTTCAAACCCACCTGAGTTCAACGAGTTTTCAGGAGAACGTTTCTGTGAGTTCTCACCATTGACTGAGGCTGACGTTAATGACCTAATTAAGAAGTCCCCAAACAAGTTATGCGGTCTGGACCCGGCGCCAACATGGCTCAACAAGCAATATTCAGACACGTTGTCTCCATTTATTACAAACCTGCTCAACAAATCGTTAAGGGCGGATCACTTTCCCGCTCCTATCTTGAAGAAGTCTACGCTTGATGCTACTATGCCTGCCAATTATCGTCCAGTTTCCAATCTCCAGTTCATCTCCAAAATTCTGGAAAGGGCTGTGAACAAACAGCTCTTGCAACACCTGAATAGCTGCAATCTTTTACCGGAGCATCAGTCTGCCCATCGGGAATGTCGTTCAACGGAGACTGCCCTACTCAGAGTCACATCGGACGCTCTTTTTGCAATTGACCGTGGAATGTTAACACTGCTTGCCATGCTGGATCTCAGCGCTGCTTTTGATTGTGTCGATCACGAAGTCTTTGTGGCCAGGATCGAACAATCATTTGGAATAAATTCCGTTGCCCTCCTGTGGATCAGTTCATATCTCCGCGGTCGCAGACAACGTGTTCGGTACAATTGTGACCTCTCCGGTTGGTCTTTTGTCGAGTGTGGCGTTCCTCAAGGCTTGATTCTTGGACCGCTGTTTTTCCTTGTATACACTTCGAGTGTCTTTGGTCTGGCCATTCAGCATGGTTTCGAGATTCACGGCTATGCTGATGACTTGCAGATCTACGGCCACTGCGACGTTGCTTACGGTTCGACTGGACGTCTGTGTTTCCGCGATCACGCAATGGATGAAATGCAATAAATTAAAACTCAAAATTCCAAAACAGAAGTCATTTTTTTGGGTTCACCTGGGCGTCTGACGCATATCTCATTCAAGGAAATCAACATAGCCGGAACCGCCATTCGTCTTGTTGACATGTTCGCAACCTTGGGATTACCATCGACTCTTCGTTAACTTTCAGCAAGCATGTAGCAAGCGTGGTCAAAACCAGCTACTACCATCTGCGACAGATGAGGTCAATTCGAAACTATCTGGCGGTTGTTCCTTTTCACGCTATGGCCCGCGCTTTGATCTTGTCTAGGCTGGATTATTGCTACCGTCTACTTAGTGGAATTCCAGACCTATTAATTAAACAACTCGACGGTGTCATGCGTGCTGCGGCTAGACAGATTCTTCGACTGCCCCGGTTTGGTCATGTCACGAGGGCAATGTGCGACCAACTGCACTGGCTGGACATGAAAGCACGCATCGATTTTAAGATCTCTCTCTAACTGCGTTCCGCTGTCTGCATGGCCTGGCACCAGCATACCTCTCCAGTCTGTGCATCCCGGTGTCTCAGCTTCCGGGACAATCTCATCTTCGTTCAGCCTCTTTCGGTGAGTTTCTTGTTCCATCATGCAGAACCAAGACGTTCGGACCGAGGACATTTGCAGTCGCCTGCCCAGTTACGTGGAACAACCTGCCGGAGAAACTTACCGACCCTGTAAATCCATACAGCCTTTCTGTTTTTAAGAAGAAGCTCAAGACTTTTTTGTTCTCTCGAATGTTAAATAGAATTTGACTTATTTAAATTTTGACATTAGATTCATTTGTTTTTCATTTCGGTGCTGTTTGCCCCGTGCTCTGAGAAAATTTATTTTTAGAGAGCACGTTAATAGCATCATAATAATACGGCTCATGTGATTTTATACCGGTTGCAACAAAGCGCAACATTGAAGAGCTTTCTTGAACAAAAATCCGCTCACATTTCTTAGCCAAATCAGCTCTTTATCTATCTATGGTCAATGAAGAGCAAGCAGGATTGGAAAAGTGAACGTAAACGGGAGAGTGAGCAGGAACGAGAGAACAAGCGGGAACGGGAGCGGGAGAGCAAGAGGGAACTGGAACGGGAAAACGAGCCAGAACGAGAGCGGGAGATCGAGCGGAAACAAACGGGAGAGCGAGCGGGAACGAACGGGAAAGCAAGCAAAAACGGGAAAGCGAGCGGGAAATGGAGAGGAAGCTGGAAAGAGCAGGAGACCGAGCGGGAACGGGAAAGCTAGCTGGGATGGAAACTGGAGCGAGAAAGAGAAAAAGCGAGAGAAAAACGATAGAAAACCCTCTCAAAACCCCGGGCAATGCCGGTTAACCCTGCTAGTCTATATATATATATATATATATATATATATATATATATATATATATATATATATATATATATATATATATATATATATATATATATATATATATATATATATATATATATATATATATATATATATATATATATATATATATATATATATAATATTTTCTTTCTTTATGCTAATAAAATTTTTGTCCATTTTCCACCCCAATGACATGAAAGAATACTAATGTAAAAAAGATGCTTAGGAACAGTAGCGTTTAAATTCATTTTAGTGCTGGTAGTGTTCTAGGTGCTATATTAGTAATCTTTTAGAAATTGTCAAAACTTCCAATTCGACATTAGGTACTGAAGGTTCTTTCAGAAAAAGGAAGCATCCAGAGGTAAATCAGTGATTTAAAATCACTTTACTTCTTATTAATTTCTCATTTGGTTTGAGGTCTCCATCTATATATATAAAAATGAATGTTTGTATGTATATATGTATATAAGTTAATGGCGTTTATGCATTGCTACACCATTCATACGATCGTAATGAAATTTTCACACAACCTTGAGAGTCACGGGGAATCAAATATAAAAAAAAATTGAAATCCGTCACAAAATGAGCAGAGCGGAGCGGGTGAGCGAGCGGGAACTACACACACACACACACACACATATATATATATATATATAAAGTACAAAACTATTTCCTTTAAAACATCGTCATATATTGAAAATTGGCTGAAAAAATATAATTTCAAATTTCAAATCTTTCTATCGAATTAATTATGCCACCTAAACGAAAAGCTATTGATTCCACAGTTTATATATATATATATATATATATATATATATATATATATATATATATATATATATATATATATATATATATATATATATATATATATATATATATATGAATGTTTGTGGGTTAGTTTGTCTATTATAGAAACGGGAAAGCGACCCGGAACGGACAGCGAGCGGGAACGGAAAAGCAAGCGTGAGCGGGAATGGGAGAGCAAACGTGAGCGGGAACGGGACAGCGACCGGGAACGGGAAAACGACCGGGAGCGGGAAAGCGACCGAGAGCGGGAAAGTGACCGGGAGCGGGAAAGCGACCGGGAGCGGGAAAGCGACCGGGAGCGGGAAAGCGACCGGGAGCGGGAAAGCGACCGGGAGCGGGAAAGCGACCGGCAGCGGGAAAACGACCGAAAACGGGAAAGCGAACAGGAGTGGGAAAGCAGGTGGGAAAGGAAACGGGAGAGAAAGAGACAAACATTAGAAAAACCTCTAAAAAAACCCGGGCAACGCCGGGTATCTCCGCTAGTTAAACATATAAATTTAAAAAACAATCGAAAGAATGTGCCTTACTTAGGCTTTTCGTCCAAATTATAAATGAGGTGAACGTAAACTTCTGGAGTGTTTTCAAACGTCAAGCTCGACAACTCCATCTGGGCGAATACGCTGAAAAATACCATTTCAACCATTTTCACGTAGAAACCAGCAAAAAACTTATCATTACTACATTAAATATGGAATACATCAAAAATATTATTGTTGTAGGGATATATTTTTAAAGACACACAACAAATGACAACCTCTTTGGATTAAAGGCATTTTCATTGCTGACGTTCAGCATGACGTGGGCCCGTCCTCTTGCTTTCGAAGCAAACTAAAACAAAATAATTTGTTTAAATGCAAAAATCAAAAATGATAAAGAAATGACAAAATAGTGACGAATAGAGAAACAATTAGGGAAAATGAAAGAGAAAAAACGAAGATTTCTTGAAAATATAAAAAATTCCAGACTAAATTACACAAATTAATTTAAATATTAATTTGTGTAAAAGTGTAAGACTAGAAAAACGTAAAAAACAGATGACATTGTGATAAAAAATCGTCTTTAAATTCAAAACTGTTTGATACTGTTTTTACACGTCATCTCTCAAGAAAACGGCGTATTTCGCTACGTTTTGCAATATGAAGAAAAATAAAATAGACAAAATTAAAGAAAAAATATAAAATCAGAACCATCAATTACTTGCCTGTTTCGACATGTGTTTCCAGAATGATGGCATTGCAAGATTTTCACACTCTCCCCACAGAGGGCATTCTTGGTAGTTGATTCCTGTATTGTTCAACTGACCGCACCAGTTCCTTATGTTCTTGACTGTGTAGGCTGAAAATTTGACAGTATTTAAAGTGGCGTTAGTCAAAATACTAAGCCACGAAACAAGTTTGTTTTTAAGTCTCTTCGGAAGCACTGAAGCGTCACAGCAACTACTTCTAAAAAACAACTATTTAAATCACTGTTTTTTTAAATAGCTTGTTTAAGAAATTCAACCCTTCTTTTCCCAAGGGTAAAATAACAATAATCAAAATTCGCTGAAATGTTGTGACCAAATTAAAAAGAAATTGAAAGGTCTTGTAGTGGAGGGGGTACATTTGTACGAAGTCACAAAATTTCATTAAATTCTGATCATGGGTGTAGCAGGCGCAGCTTTTCCAAGTACCTCTGGGGTCGTTTTTGACCCCATTGGTAAGAGAAAGGTTAACAGTTTTACATTAGTTTTTTAGTTCATTGAATGATGAAATATGGAGTTTCATTTATTTAAATTTATTATTTAAATCAAAGAAAAAAAGCCACATTTAAAATGTTGGAGATCAGGTCTATCTTTTTCTATGCCAGAAACAAAAATTGCTTATACTACTTAATTCTAGTTTATATAAATTGATAACCATAAGACCACTTTTGTTTACTTAAAGACAAAAAACAGTTGTCATATCTAAAAAGTAAAGGCAATGCAAAATAAGTAAATTCAAATGAAATAAACAAAAGAAAATAATTTAGCAAATAATTGGTTAATAAATTGCAGCCTGAGTTTCTAATAGGCATTCGGGTTGCAAATTCGTAACCACTAAGGGAATGTCTTAAAAAAGGGTTTCCATTTTTTATTTAATGTTACTTGTAATAACTTATACCTCCGAGAGTATCTCTGATAGTTAGAAATCTTTGATTGTCTGCCGTGTACTGTGTAACAAATGGAACAACTTTTCCAGACCAAAACATCACCTAAAATGTCAACATTTACTTGTTAATAATTTATTATGTTATCCTTATAAACCTTTTTTTATTAAAAAGCTGATGACCGGCCGAGGGGGTAATCGTAGCGAATTTTCTGAATACTTCTCCAAAAATGTCATGGCTATTTTTTTTTAAATAAAAACTTTTTTGGAAAATCCTTAGAGGGCAATTTCTCCCCTTGCATCCCGCAAATGACGCGCCTGCGTGTTTGCCGTTTGCTTGCTTGATTGAATGCGAGCGAATCTTGTGACGTTTGAAAAACATACTTCCCGTCATACAATCAAGCTAAAATTTATTGTTGAATTGTTAATGACAATGCATTCTAAAAATTTTACAAATCAATTGGACAGAATGTAATTAAAATTTGAAAAAATAAAATTCAAAAAAGTTTAAAATTGTCATCGAAGAAACAAAGCCATAAATTTTAAGTTTATTCAAAAAGATAAACATTGATTTTTTAATTAAAGGAAAAAAACGTTTTGAAACTTTCATCCTCACATACTTCACGTATGAAGTATGTAGACGACTGTGATCAAAGTTCTTTTTTTTTTAAAACAAATATTTTCCAAGATAATTTTTTTTAAATTTTATTGCCCTCAAAAACGCTTTTTGCCGTCTGCGCGGTTTGCCCCCTAGCCCCCTAGCCCCCTACGCCCCGCCATATTAGATATGCCGCTCAGAAAGTTGCATTGACAAGAATTCTTGAATCCAATACCATGGATCCATTATCTAATTCGTTTATGAATTGAGTTGTGCAAAAATTTGCTCGTCGTTCCAGCAAATAACTTAAATTATATAACCTGCCTATAGAATGGGTAATAATGCAATCATTCTTGCACTACCAAAAACACTAGTCCAAGTCGGAAGTTTTAATTTTTCTTGCGACAAATGATGATCTGCGTGGTTAATTTCAAAAAGTAGCATTTTTTAGCTGCATCCTTCTAGCGCGTCCTCTAAAAACTCCAAATGGTAATTGCAATATAAGCGCTATCGATCACCTACTCTCCTAGGTATATGTTAAATTTTTCCCCAAAGTCAAGGGGATAGATGAAACACGGGATTTCTGATTCAGAAGCTTAAAGGCAAGAGAGCTTCGTTTGGCAAGATCTGGTGTCACGAAAATGTAATGATGGGAAATTTGAACGCAATTAGCATTTTAAAACCACTTCGGTTTAAATGACCTTCCTCGTTTGTCTAATGACAAAAACTAGTCAGATTAACTAAACATAATAAAGTTGATACTAATAACATTACAATATGCATTTGGTTGAGATTGGTACTGGGTACAGTAGTATACGTAATATAACGATTCAACTAGAACAATTCAGTTTTTGTTATTTACTTCAAAATCAAATCGGCAGAAAGTTGCTATATACGGCTCCCTGATTTCAATCAACATTCAATAAAAATAAGCTGAAAATATTAAAATTTGAATATGTAAACAAAGCAGAACCTACCCGATCGGTTGTTTCAATTTCATGATTAGCTTCTTTAGAATATGCCTCATAGCTCTCAACTGGAACGTTACAAGGATCTTTGAAGGCGAATGCAGACTTAAAAAGCAGCCACAACTTAGAACAATTTTTTTCTCTTCTGCTAACACAATTAAAAAGTTTGATTTTATTTGAACACAAAACGGCTGATATATTTTAAATAAAATAATTTTAAACAACGTTTTACTAGTTTGCGAGCGATACTAAAGCAAAGGCAACGTAATTTCACCGAGTAGAACGGTATAGGAAATGAATGACACATTTTAAAGTAGGATGTATGGCCGTAGATTTGAACAAAACATGAAGTAAAACACATTATCAGAAAAATTCATGTGAATCGAATCTTCAACTAATCTGCTAATTAAATTTTTTTTTTACTTCACAAGTCAGGTTATAACGAAACCACCAACCCTTGAGGGAATAGATCAGGTCTGATAACCTGCTGATATTCAAGACATCTTCCAATGAAAATCTTTTCCAAAGAGCGTGGTGTCCTCTCCTGTTGGCTGGTCGCAGGAGCAGATTGAGTTGTCACTCCACACAGGCTGAATAATAATACGATCAAAACAACTGTAGGAACAAACATCATCATCTGCCTCTTCATTAAGCGCGAGAGGAGAACGTTCGTCTGGTTGAATTGAAGCATACCGCACTGTATTATTATTATTATTTATTTATTTATAAGTTATCATTTAATATCGCAGTAAGCGGATGCTATGCCTCTGATCAGTTTGATCAGTACTATGGCGGTCTAGAAATACAATATTGGCAAAGTTAAGCTAAAATAATGAGTCAGAACACTTGAAATTATGAGCAGCACCGTTGAGAGTCAATTACTGTTAAAACTTATATGCACATTAAAATACAGTTTAGCGTGTTATGTAAATTACCAAGTTGGTTGAACGAGCCAAATATAGATTTTTGATACATGTACGATTGTTTGTATTGTGTATAGCTGACAGAGGCGTGGATTGGGGGGGGCTGAGGGGGGCCACGGCCCCCCCCCAAGATTTTTCTACCAAATAGAAAAACTTTTTATTAGCTCACTCACAATTGAGTATTTAGACTAGTTGATAAACGAAAAATTTTTCATACCTTTTGAATTATATCTACTTAGTTATCATATATTTCTGCTAATATCTTGAAGCCGAAAGATCTGAAACTGCATGGAATTTATTATTAAAACAGGCAATGAAATTGGAAAAATTTGCCGAAATCGAAATTGATTTTGATACGAGCACATCAGATGCAGCATCAGTTCTACCAAGACGATCAAAAAAATCTCATCATTTTTGAAAGATTATTTATCAAGCACAAGCAGCACTATGGGAAAAAGAGATGTAACAGGCCAAACACTTAGCTTTTTTGAAAAAAATGTAAAGATTATATTATAGCATTTTGGATAGATTTGTAGCTGAGTTTAATTGGCCTTTTGCATAAAATAGGTCGTTTTTAATGCTATTGAACAATTCAAGCTTTTGACCATCATAACTGTAAGCAATTTTTAGATGTGGAAAAATGCGAAACTCTTGCCAATTTATGATGAAGTAGTTTTCGATCACAAATACATAAGCTGCAAAATCGTTTCATGGAACCTGTCGTCAGTCTGAAGGAAAGTTTTTGGATCTTGCTGAGTTAAATCACAACTAGAGCAATTTCCATGTGCTTATTCAGTAGTTCTAAAATTATTAAATATTGTGCTGACATTACCTGTTAGCATTGCAGCAAATGAACAATTTTGTTCAGTTTTAAAACATGTGAAGACTTATCTAAGTAGTATCAGTAGTAGAAAATTTGTAAGGCGCACTGTAGTGTTATGAAACTTCAGAGGTGCCGGGAACGGCTCGTGCATATGGGATTACATAGTTTCCTGCCACCCACACATGTATCCGAAATCGGAATATGCCGAACTCTATTACACCCCAGTCGTGAAACTGGTACTCATTTATCGACCAGTGAAGAATGAAAGGCTGAGTTGGCTTGAACAGTGTGAGTTGATTTCTAGTTAAAGGAAACTACGTGCCCGAACCTGGAATCGAACCCGGAATTGAACCGATCAACGTGTGGCGACGAGAGACTTAATATTTCATTACTGATGGCAGTGGAACATGACTTAGAAAAAACATTTGATCTTGATGATTTAGTGAACAATTTTGCCAAAATTAAGGAACATCGATACCCTTTGTTACATTCATAATTTAAAAGTTTTTTTGTCTGCGTTCAATATTAAATAAAAGTTAATACTTTTGTATACTGTTTTTTAATTAATATATGTCTTACATGAAAATGCAACATGCTAGTGTATATTGGCATGTTCATTTTAGTTTGAAGATTCTCTAGGTTAAATTTAAAAAATCTTCGCCCCCCTCAAGATTTTGCTGAATCCACGCCTCTGATAGCTGTTAAATGTCTGTATTGACTGTATTAGACATTGAATAACACACATTTTAAAAGGTACCATGATAACTAGGGCAACAAGAGGTTTTCTATTAAAATTGCGAAGACAAAAAAGTTGAAAATAAAAAAAAATCGTACAGCCTAAAAGTTGAATAATCAAAATATCGATGAAAAAGTCGAGCACTAATAAAGTCGCATGGTGATTAAGTCGCAAATAAATATAACAGAATGAAATTAACTCCAAAAATTCTTATTAGCAATCGTTCATTAAATAGCTGTTTGGACTTCAGAAATAAAAATTATCAAAAACAAAAAAACAGCTTTAATAATAGTTAATAACATTTTATATTTACAATACGTCGTAGACATTTTTGTGGTTAAAAATTACAAAACTAAATATGAAAGCACAAATGCAGGCAAACGAAACTGAAAACTAATTAAGATTTGCCCTAGCTCTCTAGCCTTATTAATAGGCTGCTAGTTG
Source organism: Erpobdella octoculata (assembly GCA_963978895.1). NCBI lineage: Eukaryota > Metazoa > Annelida > Clitellata > Hirudinida > Erpobdellidae > Erpobdella > Erpobdella octoculata. The sequence goes on along the minus strand of OZ022238.1, from coordinate 45,076,658 downwards.
GCACAAGTCAATCAAGCGTATATATCCTTCTGGACATAGGCGCAGCCAGGAGGCCGGGGGGCCCGGACCGCCTGAAAGCTTGCCTATGTTGATGTTAAAGGATGCGCGTGCCCGTGTGTTTGGAGACATGTTTGATAATTATTTTGCAAATGAAATATTTAATAGGTTATCAAAAATGTTAGGGTTAGGGTCCAATTTTGAAGACCCGACCCGACTTCACCCGACAGAAAGTCTGACCCAACCCGATATCTGTTTCCAAAGTTTCTTGACCAAGGATCCTTCATTGACCTATAGTACTACGCCTGCGACCTTGGTCACATATCTGCGGTTCGTGCCACTAGCGGATCTAGGAGACCAGTCCGGCCATGGCCCCCCTCACATTTTGTCAATAGACTTTGGCCCCCCTTCGTTGGAACCAAAGTGAAAAATTAAAAAGCCTGTGAAAAAGCAAGCCAGGACACACTTTCAAAATACAAATTTTCCAAAAATTTTTATGCATGTGTAAGTTTTAAAAAGTTAATAGTCACGCATTTTTCTTGGGTCTAGATTCATAGCCTCCGATAAAATAGGTGCGAAATATAAAAAAATAAAACAAAACGTAACAACGGATCGTAGAAGCCAAAAGATAGGTATTTAAATAATTTTAAGCTAGCACGTTATTTCAGTAAAAACTTGGAAGTCAACAGGCTCAATTTTTTATCACAATGCTAAACTTTTTCTGTCACAAGAAGCTAATGACTGGGAAGGATATTTATTGGGAGAAACTTTTCACAAAAAATTTCCTAAAAACTTCTAAGTTTCTTATAAAAAAAAGTTGATGATGACAGTAGGGAGGGTAGTCGGAGGTCGAAGATGGGCCGTAACTAAGAGTTTTAAAGTGGGAGAGCCTTGGAATTTTTGTTGTCTACATTAAGTTCCACATTCCAGCAATGCCCTCTCCCTGTCCACCGAATTGACTTCCCGAATGTCAAGTAAGCTTAGTGGATAGAAATTCATCTTTTTCTTTTTTTTATAATAGCTTATAGTCTTTTAGACCAGGTTCTTTTAGACTGAAATGGCTGTATGTTGGAAGCACATTAGTACTGTCGTGGATCATAATTTGATCCGTTTAACTGTCCCTCCTCCTTTATCCAGGCTTGGGACTGGCTTGCAATTAGCAAAGCAGGATAAAAAATCAGGGGTTTAAAAGTATATAGAGCCCTCAACTCGGTAAATCTTCTGCAACAGAAGTGGCTCGCTGTTTCAAAATATTCTGATAAAACTGGAGCTTGGTAAGCATTTTGTATACTCTTTGGTGTGTTCTTTGCGTGCTATGATCAAAGAATGGGTAAACTTTAAACTTCTAACCTGTTCGCTAACGAATTTATCAGACCTTACTGGCTAGAATGGTGCACTGGATCTTCTTGATCAGTTTAGTGTTCACGTCACAAATGCAGCTTTAACACTAGAATTTATTTAACAAACTACAACACACGTAGACCTCTAAGTTAACTCACACAAAAAACATAGCAAGTGTTGCGGATAGACAAGCTTTTGCATCAATTGTTGAGACCTCTAAATTTGCCGCAATTCAGAATATTCCACTCGGATGACACAGAGACGATGGCCGCATCGTTCTTAATTGTTTCCATCCTCTATTTACAGAAGATATGAACATTCATTTATCCTTTCATTTTCAAAAGTTGGTGGCGCAAACTGTTAAATAAACCCATATAATTTAAAATTGAATCTTCTTAATGCTAAATCCTTCTTTCCAAAATAGCTGAACGGGGGGATAATCGTAGGTACTTTTTCAAAAATGTCTTCAAACACTTTTTCCTCCAAAAATGCTGTTAACCAAGGAGAGGAATTGTAAGTACTTTTCTGAATTTTTTAAAAAGCATTGTAGATATTTTTCCAAAAATAATTTTTGAACAATTTTAAGGGGCCACCAGCCTTACCAAATGACGCCCCAACCCCTTAATTATAGAACCTTTACGGCTCTGGGAGCTGTACTAACATTGTGTATTTTGCCTCAAACTTGGCCCCCCTCAAAAGTTGGCTAGATCCGCCAGTGGTTCGTGCTACTTCTGCTGGAAAGCCAAATGGTCGAATGTCCGATTGGCAGAGCGGCCACATACTGCAGTTGATGTTCTGCAACATTGTCAAGATTCCACCTACACGCAGATAAATACGCTATTGAAACTCTTCATCACTTGCCTCTTTCTTCCGCGACAGCAGAGATCCTTCTCAACTAGGTGCAGACTCAAATCTTATCTACGCACCACAATGGGCCAGACAAGGCTGAATGGGCTTGCCCAGATGACCCTCAATCGCGAACTTAAAATTAATGAAGAAATCGTCATCGACATTTTTTCGTAGAAAAAACGTCGGATGAATTTCATAATGTAATTACTGTTCCAAATTAAATGTCTACTAACAAGCGGGGTACCCGGGGTTTTTTTCTCTCGCTCCCTTTTTCTTCACCGCTTGCTCTCCTGCTCCCGGTCGCGCAAGCGGGAACGGAAAAGCGACCGGGAGCGGAAGATCAAAAAAGGAGCAGGAGAGCGCCGATTGACATAAATACAACGAGACCACTGTTTGCTGATGGAGGATGAAGCAACTTTTGGCAGTTAGACCTCTACATTGCTCAGTTCACTCAGAAGACGAATGATAAATTCATAAACCTCAAATTTATTTTTATGAATATTATCGAATTGACGTGCAAATAATCTTTTGCTAATTTAACATTACACCTCAACTCAAATCGGTAACCTGACTCCTTTTAAAATATTTTGGTTTATATCTTACTGCAAACATAAAAAAAACTCGAGAAAAACTCCAACAACCTTTAAAACACCAAAGAATGAAAGGCCTACACAACAGCCAGTACGGGAATAACTACCATAGATATCTCCATTTGTTAATTAATTGCAAGCACCGCCCCTTTCATGCCAGTTTAACGGTGTCAGATTCTACCACAGAAACAAACGTTGTTGTTGTTGTTTATTTAAGTCCTTGTCACTTTTTCGGCGTTTAGGACCACCAGAAGCAAACATAATCCGTCAAGCTTTTTATTCATATGTCTAAGCTCTCAAGTCCTCTGATTGGTCTATAATTGAATTATCGCCATTTTTAAATAGCTGAACCAATAGAATCATATTTTTCTAGATTAAAAGTCAAAACAATTGCTTATAAATTTAATAATAATAATAATAATAATAATAAATATAAAACACATCCGGCTATTATCATGAAACGATCCCATTTTTTTGAAGCCAGCAGTAACGTCTATTCGAAAGCTATAAGCAAAAAATACAGAAGCGATGAAATTAAATTCGTCATGGAATAGAAGGAAACATGTTAGTTAGGCATACGAATGGGAGGCGACGAGAACAACGTTTAAACGGAAACCATAGAGATAGAGAGAGAGAGAGTCATTCAACAGATGCAGCAGTAGGTTGAGAAAATTATGATTTCTCAGAAGTAACAGACAGACAGAAATAGTGGTGGTGGTGGATATTATGCAGTCGATGCTGTTTGTATGACCCTCTAGGTAGGCTTGATAGGCGATCATCATCATCATCATCATCATCAATGGTTGGCGGTGTTTTTGCAGAGGAAACTCCATACTCAAGAGGGAAACTAAAAGACACATCAAATGCACAATAATTAGACTAGTTCAGACAAGTGAAAAATCGCGATAAATGAGCAAGAAAGATTTACAATTATTAAATAAAAATATACACAAATTAGCGCTATGTACACACAGGTCGTACACTAAGAGAAAAACCACCAGCGAAGAAGTGCTAACTGTAAGAAAGATTGAGAGAACACATATAATGTCTGTACACCTACATACACTTATACAAATGTATATATATGTATATATATATATATACATATCTTTTCCATTGTGTAAGAAACTCCAATGAATGCATAGAGCAGTTAAACTCTTCAATGAAAATATGCTCCAAATACAAGCAAATGGAGAGCATGCTGCACTACTGATCTTGATTGTGGAGCCTTTTATAGCACAATGGCACTAAATAATATATAATGATACTTAGCAGCATATATATATAAGTCCTATCCGAAAAGCTATTCCTTCAACAACAACACTGGCACTGAATAAGATAATATAAAATAAATAAATAAAATAATGAAAAAAACTGAAAGATACGTCTTAAATAACAATTAATTGAAAATCAATTCCTCCTGCTCTTTAAAGTTCAGCATCAATTAAAAAATTTAAAAAATGCAAAAATTTTAAATTAAGAAATGCAGCAGAACAAAAATGTTTAAATAAAACGAGAAATAAAAATAAATTGCTGGTCGTCCAAACTGTCGGACATGTGTGTGTGTGTGTGTTTGAAGATTGAAACATAATTCCACGTAACTAGAGAGGTATTTACAAAACACTCTAAAGAACAAAATGTAGAGAAAAAAATTGTCTTACAACCTTTCTAGATGATAATGAGTATAAGAATTAAAAGTCATGCTAGACAGATGCAGACAATATTTTCGTTGTTTTAATCTTCCAGATGATCATGTCCATCTTTTCTTGAACCAAGCAGCAGCAATGATGAAGAAGCAAAAAAAAATAATTAAATCATACCTCAACCAAAAGAGATAAATTAAATTAAATAAAACAACAAACAAATTATCGACCGTACGGTCCATCGGTCAGTCAGTTGACATAAACATGAGGAAAGCAGTGAAAATAGGAGAAGTTAAACAAGTTTGGAAGCTACTATCAAAATAGAAAGTAGAGAGAGAAAGAGAGATGGAGAGGAACTGACAGACACACTTAAAGCAAAGACGAGTAGCAAACGAACGTCTCAAAAGCCTTCCTTGGATTCTTTCTTTCATCACATAAGAAAAACACGAACATCACGATCACAAGAGTTCGACGGGAAAATAAACACTTTTCCGAGACGCGACTAAATGACAGCGACGCGTGATATCGAGAAAGAACGTCGACAGTGACGACACGTAACACGCGAGACGAAAGGTATCAGATGCAAATCTGTATTTTATCGATCCATTCTTGTGCCGATCTCTGTTCCGTGGCGTAAAAGTTGTACACCCTTCTGACGGTCTTCAACTGAAAAAATATATTTGAAACAAGTTAATTTCATCCGATCGAACTGAAGGTATAGTAACAAAAGATTTTTAATCTACTTTCTCTTTAATCTATTAAGATTTCAATAGACTCCAACTTGCAGAATTATACCAAAAGGTGATTAGTAGAAAACGACGAAATTGCAAAATACATAAGAAAAAAATCTGGGAAATCGAATAAAAAACCTCAAAAAAGGCACCCTCTTCTGACTTCTTAGGAGCTCCCTGAACGTTCTTCAAAGGGGCGACGGAGATGACCTCTGCTAGGTCAACGAAACCTTTGCAGTGAGCATCCTCAGGTGTGTCGTAGTACCTCAACTTTTGAATTACATATTTATTTATTTTTATTTTTTAAGAGCAATAACATAATACGATTTACCACATTTTAGCGCACGCAACATGCATTCGTATGTGCGTGGAAAGGATATAAAAAAATATTTGGCCCTTTAAATCATGAATCTTATATAGATATAATGTATTCCCAATATTGCTTTAAATATGATTTACCTATCTACATTTACTGATCCAGATAGCCACATACTAAGCATACTAAGTGTTTATAATGTCTCCAGACATACAAAAAGTTTTTATAGTCTATCCAGGTTGATCGCAGGTGTACGTTATATTTGGTAAAATATGGTAAATAAAAATATCACAAAAAGTATTTAATTAGTACTCAGTTTAATAATACTCGAATAACTATCCGATGAAAAATTTCACATGTCAGATTAGAAAACAAACAAGAAAGAAGAAACCAACCAACCTGATGTTTGACCGAGTCAAGAACAAACCACCTCTGCTTCCATCCTTTGAGCATGACACCTTTCTTGTACAGGTAACCTTCGTGCGTTCGATGCTCTGTTGATCCAGATGTGAACTTCAGGAAGGCTTCATTTGATCCTTCTTTGCGATTTGAACCTGATGGTTGGAAACAGCAATTCTTTCAATTGAAGAAGAATTGAGAATTATTTGGAATAAAAAAACCAAAACCATCTGATAAACATAAAGTTTCAACATATAAATAAAAGTCACAGTGTGCCTGATGAAAAGATTTCACAAGAATTTGACTGAGTTCTTCTATACTATAAACTTATCAGAAAGAACAACCACTTTAGGGCACCTATCACATGACCGGTTATGCCCACAAAAGGCTTGATCTATTAACTGTCCAGCATATGATCAATGCTAAACTTTTTTTATCGTTGATGTAGTACTGCTTTAAATAATACCAAATGAAACACATGAATCCAAAAGTGTTGATGTATTACTGCTTTAAATAATACCAAATGAAACACATGAATCCAAAAGTGTTGATGTATTACTGCTTTAAATAATACCAAATGAAACACATGAATACAAAAGTGTTGATGTAGTACTGCTTTAAATAATACCAAACGAAACACATGAATACAAAAGTGTTGATGTAGTACTGCTTTAAATAATACCAAACAAAACACAAGAATACAAAAGTGTTGATGTAGTACTGCTTTAAATAATACCAAACGAAACACATGAATACAAAGTGAAGAAGAATGAACAAACTCGAAAGATGTTGCTGATTGGATCCCACAGACGACGTCATGGAAGCGTACTGACTGGACGAGGCTTCTGCTTCGGAGAGGTTTTTTATGCCGGTGCAGTTCTTTGGAATGAGAGGTAAACATTTCTCGTGGCAGCTGTAACCGCAGTCGCTACAGTGGTAACCTGACGATCCAGGAAATGTAGAATTTTATACAATTTATTAAACAGAAACTGTAAAACTTAATCCAACCCATTGAAGCGAAACTGTAAAACTTAATTTAACCCATTAAATAGCATATGTTTACTTACTTCAAGAAATGAAAACTTATATGGAATTTTTGACAAAAAAGCTCAAGTCAAAATAAACAATTAACAGGCTGAAAGTTATGATTCAACAGATATATAACGAATAAGAAATTAATAGGAAATTTTACAGATGAAATAAAATAAAATATGGTTGCTATAATTTTTTTAAAAATAAAATATAAAAGATCTAACCTGACTTGATGAGACCCCACAAAATTTGTGAGCAGTAATTACACTGTGCAGGTGTCGTGTAGTAGTGCGGATTGAAGGTGTGCGACTGCGAGAACATCACCTTTCCGGTGTCGTCAAGTGCACCGTAGCAGCCAGGTGACGATGACGATGCCAGCTGCTTGCTCTTGTACAGCAACTCGACCTTTAATGAGTGTAGAAAGAAACGGTATGAAATGATTTAATTACAATTACATTGCGAGTTTCAACAAAAACTTTACGCAAAAAAAAACCAGCACAAACTGGAACTGCAAATGAAAAGAGCACACAGTAAAATATGTTAGAAATAAGTTTACAGTAAGTTTCTTGTGAGCAGATTGCTGAATGGCCAATCTCCTTCTTTGCTCCTCCCACGTCGACGTCGATTGGTGGCCGCCGGACACGCCGGATGCGGAGAAAAAGTGAGTCGGAACTTCGAGGCTCTCCCACTGTTGGATCCATCCACGTGGTGGTCTGCCGTTTAACTCCGTTTCCAATTTGAAGATTTCCTAATAACGGTGATGATACGTTTAAAATAAATTGACTAAAGTGATTGTAGAAAAAGAAATTTTGTTCAATTCCTAGAATCTCAAATGTAGATATTTGAAGAATAACCTAAACAAACTTTGAAATGCACAATCATTCTCACTAGCATCAACTTTAGGCAATCATTCTACAAACTGAGCCACCAAATCAACATTGCAGCAACTCAAGATGTAACTACATTGTCAAAATGATAATGGTAAAAGTTAAGCTTGTTGCTTAAGAGCAGCATTTTTAAGCCAAAGCTGAACAACAGTTACAAACCATCAACAAGTAAGTGAAAGAGTCTGGCTGGAGGATCTCAATGTTGTCGTAGCAACGATTGACAACTCTCCTTCCTCCTTGAGGTTGCACCGATTGACCTCCGGATTCGCAAGAAGAAATCGTCTCGAGGTCATCGCCGGGTCTGAGGTCAAAATTTCGAAGTTCAAGGTCATAAGGAGTGCCCGTGCACAAGTCATCGGGCAAGTAGTAGTCCCATATTTTCAGGTTCGGACAGCTTGAAAAAGGGCGTAAAACCTTCGAATGCAAAAAAAATTACTTTACAGCTGTAAATTAATTTCAATACTAAACTAATTTTAAGAAGCAGCAAATTATAAATTATAAATTAATAATCAATACGTATTGTTTTAACGTAATTCCTAAACAACTCACGGTCTCGTGATCTCTCGGACAATAAAGGAAGTTGTAGAAGACGGGAGACCTCTTGTGATGGTAGTCGATGTACTCCCAGATCGAAAGGGACGCATTCTTGGCACCAGGAGCTCTCTGGTGAGTGAGCGTATCGGCAGCGTCGGAAGCAAGACTCAGGTCCGAGTTGTAGTGGTGGTGGAAAGGTAGCGGGTTGCAAGAGGGTACGTCGGGTGGATCCCCGGAGGATGGTTCGTCCGTCAAGTCGCTCGTGCTTTCCTGGTCGTGGGTGAGCCATCCTAACTCGACCCGTTTCAACTCGCTGTCCAGCATGAAGGTACGAAAGCGATTCGAAACGTAGTGAAACGCCAGGAAGCGAAGGTAGAACTGGTTGAACTCAAAGGACATGGGAAATTGACTGTGAATCTATGCGAGGATATATCTACGAATTACTTGCTTTTCCAAAATATACGTTATGAAAATACACCAAAAATTAAATAAGCATCAACAATAGAAAACTAAAATTGAAGTTTAAAAGAGCCTTAAAATACAAAACCAAACCTAATAAATCTGACTAAAAATATAGAACTTAGAAACAAAATTCATTTTGAAATTCGTTGATAAATAAAAATATATAGGAGAAAAAAACGAACCTGATGAACAACATCGAGGAACTGAAGAAACACAGGTGCAAAGCCACTGGCTTGATTGGCTGCGGTCTGAGTACTCCTGTGACTGAATCGGTGTCCGAAACCGAGCCACTCTTTTTCAATGAGGACTTTGAAACCTTCGATCGTTCTATAGAACGGGTCCATCAGAATCTGAGCAACTGACACAACCTTTATGGGCAATGTATGCATGAATTAATAATTTGAAATCATATAGGAGAATTAGGCATCAATCTAGTGTTGTATAATCTTCTGACTGTAAATTCCTACCAAAAATCTACTGCTGGTTTGTAAAATGTTGAACAGGTAACTCAACTACTTTTAAATTTAAGAAATCGTTCAATAAATATTAAATTGATTGAATATAATTATTATCAGAATCAAAATATAATAAATCTCTGGAACCGATCAAATAAATAAGCTAACAAGTCTCGATGACTGTCATAGTTAAAGAGATGTAATATAAATAATATATTATATTTCTTTTCTATTTAAAAAAGATGATTTAATTTATCTATCTTTTTTATTTAAAAAAGATGATTTAATTTATCTATCTTTTTTATTTAAAAAAGATGATTTAATTTATCTATCTTTTTTATTTAAAAAAGATGATTTAATTTATCTATCTTTTTTATTTAAAAAAGATGATTTAATTTATCTGTTTTAACTTTTTGTGAGCAAAATCAAATAAGAAAATTATTTTTTTTTTTAGATAATCCTACCTGTGTTGTGAAGTCCCAACCATCTTCCAAACAGATCATGACAGAAGATCCCTGAAGATCAATCAGATCTATGGCAATACCAGCAACCCTCATAATATTTTCCATCTGACTCATCCAACCGGACTCTTGGACCATTTTCAGCATGCCTCCTCTTTTTCCATCGCTGCCACCCTGATCCGTTCCGCCCCCTAGAGGTGCACTCGTCGGAGGGACGCTAGGGATGCAGGCTCGCATCAACTTCTTGAAACTGGCTTTGACGCTTCGAATATCGTTGATTTCAATGGACAGAAATTCGCACTTTCCAGAAGATTCAAATCTTAAACCCTAGAAAAAACAAGGTCACCATCGATTTTAATCAACCAGACCGGCAATCAATCAATCATTCTAACATTCCTATTCCTCTTAAACAGAAAGCACGCAAAGGGCGCGTTGTTAAATTGATCGCGATAGTGAATCCTGGTGTTAACCCCAGTAGCTCCTGCTCTAAGTAGGAGTCAAGCATAAGAGCACAGCGGTAAAAAAGCGTGAGCCTGGACCAATAGAAGCAAAGCGGTGTCAAACGAATCCAATGAATCCGGTAAAAAACAATGCGCCCAAACATGTCCCGACTGAAAAGTTTCACAGCTGAAATGCATGCATACCTTCATCTGTGTCTTCTCTCCCATGATGTAAAGCACCGACTTCTGAAAAGTCGGATGAGGATCTTGAAGGAAACCCGAATCCGCTGGTAGCCCGTTCTGACGGGGCAGTACGGGACTGTCTGGCTGGTGCTGCTTGGTGATTGCCGATATCGGTCTCTTGTCACGATAGACGGGTCTCAGAGACATGCGATTCATGGCTATAATTTGAAACCATCGATCAGACCACGTGGACTTATTAAATCCTTAAAATATCTTAAAATTACGGAACAAAAAACTTATTTTTTATTTTCCGTCCTTAATAAAAACAATTTAAAAAATTTAAATAAATTTAGATTAACAAATAAATAAACTGGCTTATTTACACAACCCATTAATAAAATAATTGCCTAATAATAATAATAACATGCCTTGTCATCTATCATGCAACGGTACAATGTCACATAAGCCATAAAAGATTATAATGATACCATTGCTTATCGTGCAAAACCATTCCATTTAATAAACTAGATTGAAAATAAAATAAGTAAAATGTTTAAAGATTTGAAACAGTTATTTAAGCAAGATGTAATTGATTAAAAACAGCTCAGCATGTAATTAGGTGAACAAAAAAAACAAGTTTTTAACTAAGCAATAAAATAAATAATAATGTAATAATGAAATAATTAAGTAGGTAGTTAAGTATTCAAGTAATCAGGTGAGTAAGTAAATAGTCAAATTATCATGTAAGTTAATAATCAAATTATCAGGTGAGTAAGTAAATAATCAAATTATCAGGTGAGTAAGTAAATAATTAAGCAATCATGTAAGTAAATAATCAAGTAATCATGTGAGTAAGTAAATAATTAGGTAATCAGGTTAGTAGGTAAATAATCAAGTAATCAGTTAAGTAAATCATGTGAGTAAGTAACTAATTAGGTAATCAAGTGATTAAAACAGTAATCGATTGATCAGAAGAATGCGCCCGGCAAAGCAATCAGCGAAAACATAAAAAGGAAAGACAAAATTCTTTCCACCTGAAGACGGGTGTTCCCTAATCGATGAAGTTTTGAAATTTGTCAGCACCTTCTGGAAGCTCTGCCGGGTCTGACTTGCAAGAGAAGACAATGTCTCCCTCTGATGTGATGCTGTCTGATTTTTGTGCGAATTTTGAGGGACAGAGGGCGTCAGAGAAGGTGCCAACAAAAAGGACGTGCTTCTCACTGCGCGTGTGTGTCCGATAAATTCATGAAAATAATCGTAATTAATTAAAAAAAACAAATTAATTAAAAAAACCTTAAATAGACAAAAATAATAACTAATCGTATAAGCATTTTCAAACCGGTAAAAGCAAACGTACTCCTTAACTAGATAGATGTCTTGTTAACTCTATGAAGAAATAAACAAAAACTACAACAGCGAAAAAGAAATAAATAACAAATTAATAAATCAATTGATCAGGTTAGCACTATTAACACAAGATGGCAGCAATTCAAATGCATTCGTCTGTGCAGCGATGCATTCGAATAATCTATTAATTAGATTAACGGTGTTTACAGAAAAAATAAACTCAATGTAATTAATTCTGAATAATGTAACTGAAAAGCTCAAAGCAGTGGTTTGCTACAAGATTAAAAGCTTTTAACATCTAAAAACCTACTAATGATAATAATAATGATGATAATAATAATAATGACGATGATAAAAATAGTAATTAATCTTTAATTTAACAAATTACATCATTGGCTAGCAGGATATTCACACAGAAATTTCACACAGAAAATATACTGCTTGATAATTTCCTATACCTATATCATAAAATGCAACACCTAAGAATTTTATTAATGTATATATAATAATTTATTAACTAAATAGTATTTATTAAAAAATTCAATACAAAACCTATGAACATCACATAGGTTAAAAAAGCTTAAACATTGAATGTACTGTGAAAAACCCTTGAACTACGACTCGATAGCATATATATATATATATATATATATATATATATATATATATATATAGAAAAAATATATAGAAAAAAGCTCATTAGAAGCTGAAAGAACTTGTTATGATAATTTATTCACGTATTATGATAATTTAATCAAGTTTAGGCAAGCCTGTAGAGGAAAGACTGAAGCCAATAAGACTCAGCTGATTACAGATCGGCATTTAAATTTGAAAGGAAACTTGAGAATATATGACAGTAATCTTGAATATTCATTTCATGCACATTTTTCTTTGTGAAAGAACTCAGAAGGAGCTCCCCTAAATAGACCCCCCCTCACATCACATACTTGAATTTCCCCCGATTCTTGACAGCGTTCCACGGCTTAAGAAAGTGGAAGGACTCGGCCTCAACGTGGCATTCTTCACGAGATTTCGGTTCATGAAAGAAGGCGATGCAGAAGATGGCGCTTTCGCGGCCGAATTTAACCCGGGTAAAAAATTTTGACAAATAAGAAACTCTCCATTACCGGGTGGAGTACAGGAAATAATGGCAGAGATGTACTTTTCCTGTTCTACTGTCACCGATGTCGCCACTCCGTCAACTTGCGGACTCCCTGTACGGGGCACGAAATTCGTAAATTATTTCCTTCAAATTAATTATTTTAACCCCGGGACCCAGTCATCAAGACTGAAAAAACAACCTTAAACAAACTCACAATAATCTTATCAAGTATATAATTATTATCTCTAAATTAATGTTCACTCTAACGGTATAAAATCACTGTAAGAGAATAAAATAATGAAAATATACCTGCAGGGTTGTTGTAGTGCCCCTTGAAAACACCCATGACCCCTTTGCCATGAAAACCACTTGCTCTCATAAGCAAGGCTTTCGTGGTAGGGTGACGCCACGTGGCTACAGGGAATCTAACCGGTGACGTTAGAAAATGGTAACATTATAAGAGAAAAATATCAGAATTATAAAATATTACAAAAATAGTTTAAAACATAAAAGCTTATCATAAAGTTGTACATGCATACATGAAGCAAGTGAATAAACAAATGCGTACCGATTCTGCCTGTGGCTCCGGCATATTTTCTGCAGACTGTCGTCTGATATAGAGTACGGGACTGGGAAGACGGCAGCATAACTAACGAGAAGATAACATAAAAACATGTTTACTTGTCCAAACAATATCAACAGAATTTAGTATACTAAAATTACCTGGGACAGACTGCATAAGAAGAGTTTATGTTGATGAGCGTGAGTCTGAATTGATCGGGCCGCGGTCTGATGGGCGGATGAACGGAGGGGGGGTGGAGGGAGCCCAGACCGAGACGGAAGAAATCCTTGCAGTACGACCTCTCTGCCAGGCGTTCGATGTTTTTTGCATCATTCAAGACTTGCACTTTGACCTCTTGTTCATCGATAACTGTGACAAAGTTACGGATTGAATACCGATATATAATTAAATGCAATCAGCACGTCACCAATTATATATTCAAACACCAATCAACCAATCCCACCTGACAGCTCATCTGTAAACATCGGATACTGAGTTTCGTGTCCCAGAGTACCACCGTACTCGTATTCTAAATACCTCCTGCTGACAGGAGGTGTCGGAGATGGATACTTTGAAGTTCTCTTGGACTGATAATCCTTGGTCTTTATCCCGGCCTTTCTCGCTGTTTTCAAAAGAGTCTTTTTCGCAAAGTTCCTGTTTGAAAATACATGCAACTCCACAGTTACAATCAACCAAAGTGCAGTCACGGTTTATGAAAAAAAAAAAAAACGGAGACAGCAAGAGTGCATACTTGAGCGAAACATTTTTCTCCTTAGACTTTCCCATGAGGGTGAGAGGTCGAGCTGCGACATGACCCCCGGTGAAAGCAAACGTCATGTGGATCGAAGGGGGGTGACGAAATTTGACCAATAACTTTCTTAGCGTTTCAATGTCCTCGGGACTGACTTCTTCGTCGAATGCGACCTTCAACATCTGTCAGATAATAATAATAATAATAATAATAATAAAGACGACAATTTATTTAGCACTGTGTACAACACTAGCCGCTCAAAGGGCGCTTAACAGAACAGATGGAGTGAAATACAGAAAGTAGCTGGCTGCTTGAAAGCTGAATTCGAATAACTTAAAAAAAATTAATTGATTAATAAATAAAATGACTGCAATATAATAGACTACAAACTTGAAATGTTGAAGACCTGACTTGAATGCCTTCTTGAACCCACAGGTCTTTGTGGTTGAGATACTGATTACTCAACTTCTTCTCTTTAGTCATCGAGGATATCGGAAAACTGCGGCATATCGACTGCTCTCCCACTGTTTGAACGATATCAAGTACAGTTGTTAACTATAATGCCACCAGTTCAACATCAAGACGTGCACGACCACAGATATAATGACTTTTATTTAAATTTAAACTTTCATCTTGTATTCAACATTATTAAAAAAACAAATAATCATTTAAAAAAGTTGTTGATGACAAGAGTAAATAAAATTATTTTGATAACTAGAGAAATGAGAAAAAGAAGATAAAAAATAAAAAGTAAGCAGGCAAGTTAGGATACCTAGAGGGTCACAGGAAGTTCCTCTGAAGATGATTCGGTATGTTGTCATGAAAATCGCTCCCTCTGCAGGTATATAAGCAGGACCACCCATGAATCCTCCTGTTCCTTCTTCTCTTCCGTCGGGAATGAGATAAGCCCTCATGCCATCCATCACCATCTCTTCTCCAACCAGGAGCACGGGCATCAATATTCGTGGCTGTAATCAAGTGTTCCATTAATGATACGCATAAACAAAAATGTGCTAAAACATTCTTTAAATGCAAAGAAAGAGGTCTTCCTAAACTTTTGGAGAAAAAATATACTTGAAGGAATTTAAAAAAAATTAAAGAAATTAATGATCACGCATCACTGTGATTTAGCAAGACCAACCTTTGGCATGGGTGGCAACCTGAGAATTTCCTGATGAATGGCTTCTAAAGTTTCCAAGTGCATGTCGATGACCCCTGTTGAAATTTTTATAAAAAAAAAAATTTGTAAGCCACACACACATATATGTACATTGCATATGTATATAAATATGTTATACACATCGAGTCAAAATTAATGTCATTAAACCTATCATAGTCAAGTCTCATGTACCGTAGTTCCCAATGTCAGGGTCGGCTAGCCATCGTTTATGGTGATGACCAGTGGCTCAGTAAGTTAGAGCACAAGGAAGAGCTGTCAATGACAGTTATGGGCTCGAGTCTTATATATATATATATATATTTCATCTTCCTGGCACCTCTTAGGTTTCACAACACAAGAGTGCGCCCTATAAATTTTCTACTACTACTACTACTACTACTACTACTACTATTACTATTACTACTACTACTACTACTACTACTTCCGACAATCAAATTATTCTACAAAGATTTTTTCTCGAACCAATCAAAACCTCACCGGGGACCATCTGATGTAGGGCTTTATTGTGATCGGACGAGACCCCACTTTCCATGCAAACTTTATCGATGAATCGAAGAACGAATTTCGTGACCGTCGCACCAACCTCGTTAATGTCCGGATCTTCAAATCCGCTTTCTCCATCCATGCTGTCGCTATCAGCCGCACTGCACGCAAAATAAACAAACGATTATATAATCGATTTCACGATAAACATATATACAATTACTTCATAAAAACCACTGGTTGATTTTATCATTCACTTTTATGAATGAAACCGAATCTATTGTTAATGAATTTTTTAAAAAGGTTGTTATCCAGTCATTGTTATACAAAAGCCATATGCAATATCATGCAAAAAAAACAAAAATTAGTTTTCTCAAAAGTCAAGGTCTAATTAATGCACTTAAAAAAACGAAAACTGAACCTGTTAGTGATCATACTGGAGAGACTTTCTCCTTCCATTCCGGAAACATCTTTGTGAGTTTTCGTAGCATCGAGAGGAATGCGCAGGTACACCATCCTATTCGCATAATGAATCGCTTGGCTGTAAACCGTTGATTCTTCATTCTTGACCATCTCGGTTTTTTCTTCTTCGCTCATGTTTGGCCACACTCTCATCTGAAGTTACAAATCAGATATATTCATACAGAAATGCACAATTTATTCTTCCAAACATATTATTAAGAGAACATCTTCAACCTGAAGAAGCCATCGTCACCAACGATATTATAAAACAATAATTGTTCCGTGCTACGATTAGATATTTTATCCACGTTGAGTTTCAATTTCTGATTGCTGCTTGTTTTGAAGTAAAATTATACCCGAATGCCTTCCCTGCAAACCTCCCATTGGTTGGCTTTTATAGTACTCGTGGAAAAGTCCATAAACACGCTATTACATAAGGATACACTTATTTTTATTTATTTTCATCATGGCCAGCATTTTTTAAAAATCAGTTAGTATTTTGTAATGCTAGATTTTTACCATCAATCATGCATATTTCATTCAGCGGTCGGATTACCTACCTGTTCAGCAGAAATTTCTAAAGCAGCGATAGATTTTTGATGAGCAGTTATCGTTGGAGGATTGAGCGAAAGTCCCGACCATCTCTTCGAGTCGTTACGACGTAAAGTCGAGTCTTTGCCGATGTCACCGTCGTATTCCGATTCCTGGAGTTGATTGGTGTGCATGAAATAAATTGGAGTTGATTGATGTGCATGAAATAAATTGGAGTTGATTGATGTGCATGAAATAAATTGGGTGATGCAGTTTTAAAGCAAAAAGTCATCTAACTACTAATTATAAGGTAAATGTTCTAAAATAATAGTAAAATATAAAAATAACAATGAAATCAAGATTTATTTAATGCCACATTAAATTATGTCAAACCGATTTGATTTCATTAATAAATGATGGATAAAGAAATTCGTTTGCAAAATAAATCGCAGGCCAAATCCTTCCAGCCTATCACCATACTGTACCTCTTTATTTGGTTGACATCCAGCTAAGAGTTTTTCTTTGTTGATGTAGAGTTGACATATCTGCTGCTGAACGTCCTGGTTGAAAGCAGCCTCCCAGAACTGCTGGCTCGCCCAAACGGGATGCTCTTGAACACACGTGTATGCAAACTGGATGACTCCAGTGAAAAGTTTCTGAGGAGCATGGGATAATCGAAATATATGTAACAAGAAATGAATAAACTCCAAGCAATCAATCATTTAAATAGAGAAAAAAAACATCTCCTCTTTATAGAACGCAAACAGTCCACAATCAAATAATAAGCAAAATTTATAGTTGACCAACAATAAAAAGAACATACGTATACATTAACAAATCAGTTATTAAACTAAACAGCAATTTATTCAAATGTCATGAAATTGTATTATTAAATAATAAAATAGTCATCTCGTTCACTTTTAAATTTCAACAGATTTTCTTAGCTTATTAGCAAAAAAAAAATATTCAAAATCAGGTTAATGCGACGACAGATGAAATATCTAGAACAGGGTTGTCCAACTGGCGGCCCGCGGGCCGGACAGTTTCATCTGGCCCGCCACCGAGTTTGGGGAAAAAAATTTGCGACACTGCTGGGGCATGTCGACTGTTTGATCTATTCCACACATGTGTGTGGAATAATGATGTAACTTACTTTCCATCATGTTTTTGACTTACTGAAATGATTGATTACAGAGATTTTTGTTCGCAAGCTGATATAATTGGTACGTTAATCAACGAATTCTCAACCAGATTTTCAGATTTCAAAAACCATAGAAGCAACATTGCATTGTTCAGTAATCCAATGGTTGCATCTATTGAGAATCAACATCCGAGCTTTCAGCTTGAACTTTGTGAGCTGCAGACCGATCCATTTCTACTGAGCAAGGAGTGTATGTAGGAAGAATTATGGAAATTGGTCAGCCATGATCGTTTTCCAACTTTACGTAGGTACTTTTGTTTTGAAGATGTGCTCTACGTTTGGAAGCACCTACATCTGTGAAGCAGCATTCTCCATCATGAAACATGTCAAATGTTAAGTCGAAAACTCGTAGCAGGCTCCACGATGACACTCTCGTTTCTTGTATCCGACTTGGCACCACAAGCATTGATGTTGACATTGCCGGTATTGTTAGAGAAAAACTTTTTCCGCAATGCTCGCACTAGATTAGAAAGACTTCATTTAATAGAATAGAATGGATCATTAGATTGAAATTAAACAGAATCAATCGAATGACTGTCAAAAGTCTTGGTGCTAACTAAAACACTAAGTCAGTAGAATACTTACTACTTAACTTTAAATGAAATACTATGACACTATGTTAAAAGAATATTATAGCAATATAACTGTTTATAGCAGTTACCATCAAAGTGTTTTTTATATTTCTTGGTTAACACTTAT
The DNA here is from genome assembly GCA_963978895.1 of Erpobdella octoculata. Lineage (NCBI taxonomy): Eukaryota > Metazoa > Annelida > Clitellata > Hirudinida > Erpobdellidae > Erpobdella > Erpobdella octoculata. The sequence goes on along the minus strand of OZ022238.1, from coordinate 45,058,020 downwards.
AAATATAGTCTTATTTTATAACAGTTTTATATGGCATACATAATATACATATATCATAATTATGCCATATTAAGTGCTAAAATTTACTTGGCTCGACAGGGGTCTAAATATTTTTTATGCGGCCCACAATAGCATGAAGGTTGGACAACCCTGATCTAGAAGTCACCAAATAAATCAAATAAAAATGACTAAAAGTGAAGAAATAAAATCTCGACTACCCTGCAGAATGCAGTTGCAAGCGGTAATATTGCAGTGGCGACTCCATTCTCATCCATGACGGAATCATTCTGATTAAAAAACAACATCGATCGTCAAGTACACAGAAGATGTATGTAAATTATTGAGATCGTGGATTGGAAATGTACAAATGTGAACAAATAGAATAAAATAAATTAGGAACCCCACAAACCTGGAGTGCACAGTTTAGAAGTTTAACGACCAAATCGAATTGTTGATGTTCGAGAACGGAACGGTTGCTTTTCACGTGGAAACCCAATTCTTCCACGAGTAACAAACGAGCTACTCTGCTCTTTAGTACTTTTAGAACTGCCGGAAATATCTGTTGCGACGTAAACATAAGATTACTACAGGTGATAATAACAAAACTACAGGTAATATAAACAAGGCATTTTCATACAGTTAAATACCGAGAGCAAGCGAAGGTGTCAATCAATAAATAATAATTTTAACAAATTAAAACATGCTTTTATAAAATTCTATAAAATGTAAAAAATAAATTATAAACATAAAAGCATGGAATTGTTGCGATCGCAGGAGTGGGAAAAAAATGCTCCATGCTTTTATATTTATAATAACTTATTTTATACTTTTTAGAGTATTTTATCAAAGTGATTTTAATTTTTCTAAATTCTTATTTATTTTCACCTTTTTAGTTTTTTATTTATTTATGAATCTTTAATTTTTTTTAATTTTCTTATATTAATTTATTAATAATATTATTATTATTAAATTAATTATTTCAAAAATTAATATTATTAAATGGTTAGGAAGGCTGCCTGCCTTTGTCCTCTATCAATTGTAAAAATGAAAACAATGAAGTTAATCACATTTAAATGTTATTAAAGTTATGTAATTTAATAAATAAATAATTTTTTTAACAATTAACGTTATTTATTTTAATAAAAAATAATAATTTTTATTTGATTTATTTATAACCTTTCTCGCATCAGAAATTTTATTGTCGAAAATGAAAGATATGCAGTTCTTGAGAACTTCAAGCCTTCGAGCATTTGTCGAAACGAGTTGAGCCTTGTCCAGCTGGGACTGGATAAGTCTTGTACCGGTCGGAACAATCCTCGGAAACTGCTGCCATACCGGAGATATTCTTAAATAGAGACAAACAATTTTTTTTAAATATTTTTGTGCAATTCAAAAATTAATGGGAAACATTCACACGCAACAGCTTCTTTGCACTAAATGTTTTTTTTAAATCGTAAAAATGTTTGAAGCAAGTTTGTGTTTCATCTACTTGGTCTTAGCAGCTTGTTTAGCAAGGCCGTCTTCAATAACTTCAGCTACTTTAGCACCGTCGAGGAGAGGGAAAAGAGGTTGATGGACTCTCAGGTGGGATCCGTCGGTCGGTCGTGGAACTTTTGAAACAAACGGAGGTTTACTGGGATTCTCCTGCAAATCAATTTTATATATATAAACAATTGACACATGGTGCATTACAAATTGTACTGTTATTATTATATATAAACAATTGATACATGGTGCATTACAAATTGTATTGTTATTATTGTTATTATGATGAGTGAAAAGTTCGTCAAAACACCAGACATACATCTAAATCTAAACAACAATGTAATTTTTTTTCTTGTAAAATTTACGTAAATAAAATACATTAGTGCAATTCATCTTAGCGTTTTTAACTATCGTAACCTTTTTTGGTTAAAACTTAACAACCCTGCAAATGAAAAAAAATAAAGATAAATCTTCTATCGTACCATATGCGTTCTCTTGCAAACACTTTCATTTTTAGTTAATTTTATACTTTAATTTAACAAAAATATATAATAATTTTTCACATAAAAATCAACATTCGAGTGCATAAATTATTCTAAACAAACACTACCCAGTAAATCTGTGCGCATATCATTAATACTAATCACGTACGTTTTCGAAGAGTTTGTCAGCCAAATCTTTAATGTTTGCATGCAGTTTCTCAGGACATTCGTGTTCAGATGCTAATGTTTCCTGCATCTTGTCGAAAACCTGAGTAAGGTAAAATATAATTCTCCGTGACAAATGAAAAAGCAGGCCGTGTGTGTGATCGCTGATGTTATTTTTGAATGCAGAGACATATTTACTTACATCTAAATTTTTTATAAAAAAAATTGATAAAAGAAATAAAACAAAAATAAATGTGCGGCAATAAAAAAATTTAATTCCGACGAACAATGAAAACGAAACCAAGTCATCGACAATTGTACAATTTATTATTATTATTATTATTATTAAGGATCCAAATGAAAAGAAATAAGATGTACAAGTTAAGCAACGTACGTGAAGCAAGTTCAATGTGGCCAGGTGGTGACAAACCCGAACCCCAAATGGTGGTTAAATGGTAAAAACAAAATGGCAAGGCAGGCAATGAGTAATAAGAAAATACAACAAACCATCATGTCTGTGGTAATTTTTGAATGACTAATCCTAATTTGCATAATTTAAAACCACAATAACTATGATGACAAAAGAAGGTAGAGAAGAGCATGTTTCAAGTTAAATAAATGGTTTTTTTTTGTCAAATTTCCCAAGACAGCTGATGACGTGTGCATGTGTAAGTGCATTAACTAGTGTGCATGTGTATGTGCATGTAACTAGTGTGCATGTGTATGTGAATGTAACTAGTGTGTATGTGTATGTAACTAGTGTGTATGTGTGCATGTGCATGTGTGCATATGCATGTAACTACGTGTGCATATGCACGTAGCTACGTGTGCATGTGCCTATTCATGTAACTCACAAATTTCTTAAACGATGAGTTAGTTACAAGCTAATTGCAACAGAGGGAAACCTGTGTGGTTCTTAGTAGGAAAATTTGAGGTTCTAAGTAAAATAACGTTTGCAAACGTATGCCTGCGTGGCTGCAATCCACAGTAAATCATGTTATAGTTAGATTGAAACAAAATAAAAAGAAGTGATAGAAAACAGAAATTTCTTTAATATTAATAATTTCAATGGCAAGCCATGTTTAACATCATGAAAGCACGACAAACAGAAAAAGATAAAATAGTTAGAAATCATCGTTCTGATCTTAATAGAAATTCTCTACTTTACGGATGCGTGCATACTCGTACGAACTTAATACAAACATATGTACAAACGTGAGTGACGTACAACGTACACGCATGCATACTGAGAAAATACTTTATATACCTGAATAATTATTATAATAGTAACATTTTATCAAGAAGAGTTTGATGATGATCTTGATGTACTTAAATGTTTGCTAAACATGCATGTTAGAAAGAACAGGATGCAGCACCATTCTCTCTCTGAGGCAATGATCTTAATAGAAGACTCAAACACTGAACTTACATCATCAAATATATCACATATCCTGTATGGGGGACCTCTTTCCATCACGAAAGTATTGAAAGACATGGAATCTAGAACCTTCTTTGTGAAATCATCGTCCATCAGTCCCCGGTGACCCAGAAACAATGCCTTGAAAATAAAAAGGACAAACACATACGTGATTGGTTGGTTACATATATAAAAAAATTATCAACTCAATCTACTTTTAAGCAAGCAGCATAAAACTAGCTGAAAGTTGAAACAAACGAGAGTTTTATGAACAAAATAACACCATCGAGAAAGAATAAATACCTTATGGAAAGTTATCACTGGTTCTGGATGGATTCTGATAAGATTGAGACAAGACCTGTAACTGCAGAACAACTCGGCGAAAAACCTCAGGAACACTGCACGGATTTCTTTGTCCTGAACAGACAAAGAAGGATTTAAATACACGTTTATAGAAATAACAATTATTATTATTATTATTATCAATTGGCAGTTATAAAAAAAACATCTTGAATATAATATAATACAATACAATACAATACAATACAATATAATATAATAAATATAATATAATATTAGATAATTTACCAGCACATCTGGCGAAGAAAGCTTGGAAGGAGACGAAACGAAAGCTAAATCGGAGAGGCCGAGATCTGGCCGAAGTATCTGCATTGATGATTAATGAAATTATTAACGAAATTAATTAACAACCTAACGAAGTATCTGGATTGATGATTAACGAAATTAATTACCAGCTTAACGAAGTATCTGCATTAAAGATTAACGAAATTATTAACGAAATTAATTAACAACTTAACCGGATAGCTCATAATAATCTTTAATAAGTTAAAAATAACATGAACAAATGATAGCACATTGAATGTATTTTGTCTTCATTTATTTATTTATTGTATTCATATATTAATAAAATTAAAAATCTTTCAAGTAATATAAAAAAATGAGATGAAATTGCAGGACAAATAATAATCAGAGCATATTTTCTAAAAAAAATAATAATAACTGCCTTTAAACAAAAAATGTACAAAAAATTTTCACACACACACACACACATTACCTATGTGCATACTAAACAAGCTCACATACATAAACAGGCTCACACATAGCAGAAAATACTAATAAGCACACACCTGTTGAAGACTGTGCCTGATTCTCTCAAGCATTGGCTGAGGCATGAGAGGGATGGGCAACTTTTCAGGAATATTCAAGCTGCCTCCATCAAGATCTGCTACCACTACGTCCAGCTATAATTTCATGAATACTTAGATTAATAATAAATTAAGCCTAGGAGATTATAGGGACACTGTAATTTAAGATAAATAACAAATTAAACCGAGGAGATTATAGGGACACTGTCTTTAAGATAAATAACAAATTAAACCTAGATTATAGGGACACTGTATCCATAGAAAGTACTTCTGCACCACTTTACTAATTCTAATGTATTATTTATGAATTATATAAATAAATATACATGAATATTCAGTAACCTGACGATTTTAATGCAAAATAGTATATTGATGTAAATATAATATTCATATAGCACAGTAAAAAATTTGAACTTCTTGGATAACCTATCCTAAAATTCAGATATAAAATCAATAAAATCAATCCAACGAATAACAAAGTGCATATTAAAACAATTACAAATAATATTGGTGCATACTCTTCTATGAAACTGAAACTGAAACCGAAACCGGAGGGCTGGTTATTCACATAAAGAACTTCTCGTATGTGAATAACCAGCCCTCCGTTTTATTTATTTATCACATATTAAAGATAATAGAGAACAGTGATGTGCATGAAAATTCACAGCATGAAAATTGAACGGAAGATCGAGAATTAAGATGGCGGCATACATACCAGCTCGGACTGGTCCGGCTTGTGGGAAGTGTGAACACCTGCAATATAAGGAGTTGGTGTGCTGAGGACTTCCAACAACCTGACTGGCACCAGGGGTATGTACACATAACTGGAGATAGAAAAACAATTATTATGCTACTTTGGTTATTAATAAAAAAAATTATTTAAATACTCATTAATAAAAAGTATACACAATTACTTTACTGTAATAAAAATATATAATTAATAACCAATATATACAATTTATAAATAATAAAAAAAAATATACAATTACTGATTATTAATAAAAAAATAAAAATAAGCAAGTATTGATTAATTAATAAAAATGCGAAATTATTTATTAATTAAAAAAACACTAACTCGTTGATGACATAAACATGAAATTATGCAGGTTTTAAATAAAACAAACAATTAATAACTTAATTAATTAATTATTTATTTTTAACTACGTCACATATGAATACATAGTCTTTCTTTTTTGTTAATTACAATCCTGTTTTCTTATTTATTTGAGTAATTGTAATAATAAGTTGAATTCAAATGAACTGACTAGCTTTACGATTAGCAAATTTTTAAAGGCTGTAAAAGTTCATTTATATGCAAAGTGTACTGTGCATAGTACAGACCAAAGCAATAGAATACCACATGCTCAAACAGCATGTCACAAAAAGCCATAAAAACTACCCCCCCCCCATCTATAAAAGTTACACCAACACGTAAAAACTACCCCTGACCCAAATTAAATATAACCAAAAAAATCAATTTTTAATCCAATTGCAAATAATACCTCCAATAACAAGATTTTCTATTTTTATAATTTCTTTTCTATTTGTAATAATTTCTCTTATTTATATTTGCAATAATTTATTTTATCTATATTTGTTATAATTTCTTTTAATTATATTTGCAATAATTTATTTTAATTATATTTGTAATAAATTCTTTTATTTATATTTCTTATAATTTCTTTTATTTATATTTGTAATAAATTCATTTATTTATATTTATTATCATGTCTTTTATTTATATTAGTAATAATTTCTTTTCAATAAAAGTTCCAACCAACTAACCTGTATTTGAGAGGATACATAAGCGCAGTTAGAGCATGACTAGAATCTGTGAGCCTGGAGTAGCTCATCGAGTGGAATAGAACCTTGTGGTCGCACAGAGCTGCACAGAAGATGGTCAGGGAATTGGAAATACCTTGGCGGGTGCATCGGAAAACGGTTTTTTTTAAACATGAAATAAGATAAAATTTAGTTTTTGTTTAAAATGGTAGAAATTAAACAAATGAACATTGTGTACGATGTGGATTTAACAAACAAAGAAAAATTATCTGTAATTTTTATCGGTAATACCGATAGAGAAAGATCTAAGAAGTTGCTAATCACATCGTTTTAAGCCATGTGCAGACAAAACAACCTAAACACATGCATTTCAGCATGGGAATAATTCATGCAAAAAATGTAATGGAACAAAACAAGAGCAACTGGTCTGATATAATAATTGATCTGAAAAGAGATGATGATAATGGTCGTGGTGGAGGTGGTGGAATGATTCCAGTTGGAAATAGCAGCAGCACAACAATCATAAAACACTTTCTTGCTTATCGGCACATTTAAGAGGAAATAATATCACCACCAGGGTACTACAAACAGCACACAAAATAAATAGCAACAATCACAAGCAAGAATCAACAACTGTGTACATACAGATCCGAGGAGGACCAACCTAATTGTTCGAATAGCATGGCAACGGCGGTGTTTGTGACGGGGAGGGTTGGACAGGTGGGTGGCTGAACGCTCTGCCTGTCACCTGCTCCGATTGAAAACTTTACTTGAGGGCCGCCTGAAGGAGTTCAAAAGTTAAGTGAATTAAGAAAAAAATTGAAATGAAAAGTTTTATTACTTTATATCATTGTTTTGTTTAAAAATTGATAAACTTAACATCTTAAACTCATCTTAAACTTTAAGACAAATTCAATTTAATGAATAATAAACAAGGAGATCCCACACACACACACAAATACACAGTTATTCCATAACTTAAATATGCAATTCTAATGAAAAAGAAGGCATCACCAATCACCACACATCCAGCCAGGCATGCAACCAGCAAACCAACCAACCAATCATCCAAACAGACACCCAACAAAATAAACAACCAACAACAAACCAGTTAAACACAAGTGACTACAAAAAAAACTACTCTAACTAACCATGCAGAGGGACATGAACGGAGCCCAATATGTTGCCAACCAGCAGTTCAAAGCTGATGTTGAGGTTATCAATGTAGGCAGCGTATATTATGCCCAGGCAGTTCTACAATGAGAGAAAAGGAGGGTAAAATTACATAAACAAGAGTTGGAATATTAAAGAGGAATATGGAGAATAAATATAAATTCATAATCGAAAGTTATGAATGGTGCAATAAAGAAAACAATTGTTGGAAAAAAATAAAATATTAAAAATAAACAGATTAAATATAAACATATCGAACTTCTTCTTCATTTTAAAAATAATTTAAACAGGAAGGTCATCAGCCAAAAAAATCAAATATAAAAAAGATTAAGAATATAAACACAATTATGAATATAAACATGATTATGAATATAAACATGATTAGGAATATAAAGATGATTAAGAATATAAACACGATTAAGAATATAAACATGATTAAGAATATAAACACGATTAAGAATATAAACATGATTAAGAATATAAACATGATTAAGAATATAAACACCATTAAGAATATAAAGATGACGAGAAGAGATATTCAAGGAATGCAGCTAACTCCCTGACTTTTAAATTAAAGACACAAGTCAATTTTATTTCATATTCAAACAGGCAGCTTTTAATAAACGAATAAATAAACGGATAAAATTGAAACCTTCACTGCCAATAAGTACCTGGAATGAAATTCAGCTGTTCAGAAAAACTTTTTGAAAATTGAAAACATAAAAAACTGATTATTTTCATCTGTTCAGATGTTTTCCAATAAATTTATTCCTTCAGCAATCTCTGATCAAGAATGATGTGCATATATGAACCTTTATTTAGATAAAAACTCTCCCATTATTGAATAATGATATTACT
>OZ022238.1:45014492-45046992 GCA_963978895.1 Erpobdella octoculata | reverse complement strand
ACACCACTATTATATATATATCATTCCCCTTCATCACCATAATAATCCCTGCCTGGTCTTCTTACTAATGCAGACAGCTGTACAGAGGCACACACGATATTAATTAATAGAATATTAATCGTAGCCATCAGTCAAACTGAAACAATTAACTAATATTTTGTCTATCCAGCTGATACTGATTTCGAAGAAAGTAAGTTATTTATTTATTAAACAAACAAAGATTTAAGATTTACCAAGAAGTTCTATAGAAAAATTTTCCTAATACTTTTTGAGCTGAAAATGTAGATGATGCGTCTTTGAAATTTACACTTTTGTCACGAAATAACTAAATATGTAATATCAATAATTTATTTGATATAATACACATAATAAAAGAAAACATTAAAGATTATTACTGATTTCTAGGATATTACAATCGGGTCTAATGTTCAAAAACATTCAAAACATCTGTCTGGATTTGCTTCGGCTTATTATTATTATTATTATTATTATTATTATTATTATTATTATTATTATTATTTCAAAAGCAAAACAAAATGAAAGCATTTTGACATTGCCTCAAGAGTTATCATAACAAGTTAATCATGCGGTGATTAACATACATTATGTTAAAAACTTGAAAACACATTCCTTACATTTTGCCCCAGTTGAGGGTCCCCATGCACCTTTCCACAGGTACCGTACAAGATAACAACAGGGGGGTTCGCAAGAAGGACATGACTTTCGAATAAAACGTTGCTCTATTCAAACTTTTTTGTTCAATTAGAAACAAATAACACAGATTTCCAGATAAATCCTTTATTAATTAGCCTTCCCATCATCTGGTAACCAAAAATCAAAGTTTTTCTTAAAAAAACAATAAAATAACCGATTTGAGGGATCAGAGATACCCAAAAATGTAATAAAATACATTGTCATCGGGAGTCTATGTTCCAAGTGGCAGGGAGTGGGTAAATTAGCCCTCCCAAGATTTCACAAGCCACACAATCGAAATTAATATAATTAAAATAAATGATGATGGATAACATCGCTCACATCCATTATCATCATCATTGTACATGATGATTATGATCTTATAAGAGTGTTTTCATTTCTGACTTAGATAGAAAAAAAGACATTGAAACATCTGTGAAACACATAACGGAGAGAAAGTGATTAAATGAAACAAATCTATAACAAGATAAAAATAGCCCAACACCAACAGAGAAACAATAGCAGTCAGTTTGCTGCAGTCATCATAAGTAATGAAATCAATTCGCCTTAATCAACTTCGGTATTTCACTACTCACTACAGAAAATAATTTCAGGCTGGCATCATTACATTCTTACTATTTACTAGTATTTATGCTGGTTAGTGAATGAATTAAAAAACATATCATATTAACTGCTCTATTTCTTTCGATAAAAAATAAATCATCCTTACTTACTAACACTTACTCTATGAACCAATAAAAGAATAGTTTATCCTTATGTACGATTACTAATTATTCTAAATCATCACCACCCACACCACCTTTACACACAGACATGAGAAATTAATTAAAAAAGAAAAAAAGTTACCCTGAAAACTTCAAAGCAGTCAAGCCTGGATACGAGCACCAAACTTTTAGGTGCATACAACTTAGAGCACCTCACCACTCCCTCTTCCTCAGCATCATCATCTTCAGGTTGTTCCTTAGCAACCGTTTCCATAACAACATCCTCACTGAATGTCAGACTGAAAGATAATGGAGATGATCAGAGAATAAGAATGAATAGGAAATATGATATAAATGAATTGAAATATAAATAAATTTCACAACAGTACATCACAGGTGTGTACCAGCAGTCAGATAGAAAGATGACACAAATCAGTGGCATGGTATGAAATTGTTATAATTTCATTAAAACAAATTATAATTTACGAATAGGACATGTTAAACAGTTGAGACAGATAGACTTATATGGAAAGATGATAACACAAGATATAATAAGAAAAACAATGAACCATGGCATAGAAAGAAAACCATCATAATAGATGAACCACAGCAAACCGGATGAACCAAAACAAACCAGATGAACCAAAACATACAAAATGAACCACAACAAGCCAGATGAACCAAAACATACAATATGAACCACAATACACAAGACGAACTTAAACATACAAGATAAACGGCCACAAAAGGTGGTAAATAATCAATTCATTGTTTATTCAAACCACTTGAAAACAAACAGCAACAACTTGAGGTTACCAGGCGCAGTAGTGGCGATAAGCATCGATGTCTGTCAGAACGGACACGAAAAAGGTGGGAGGCTGCTTCTGATTGGCTAAGTACCATCCACACGGTTGGCAAAACTGGAAATTGAAAATACAAATTGATAAATAAAAACACAACTCCTTAAAGAAAATCATCTGCTGTTGAAAATTTAGAAAAACACAAAATTATTTCAAAATTCTGAATTTGTTGTTTAGACAACTAGAGGATTTTTAGGCACACAAATATTTAAAACTCATTTAAGATTTCTTGCATTGCAGTAGCTAGCACTTAAGCACATCCTGAACCTCGCAATCAGGGAAGGTCCAATGATCATTTTTTTAAAAAGAAGTTTAGCACCCTTTAGAACATTTTCTGCAAGCAAACACGATTAAGGAAGTAAATATAAAGAAATCAACAAAAAAACATCTACACATGATAGACCCTACAATGTTGCCTCCCAAAGTGACATTTGTTTGTTCTAGCACAAATATGAAATAACGCACAAATATGAAACAACGAGACACCTATAATAATAATAAATATAATGCGTACAATTTCTTAAATAAATAAACAGGACTGCTGGCTATTTAATCTTACGCAGTCGTTTTCGTCATTAAGTCAATCGTCTCCTACGCCATTAAGTCATTCCTTACCTTCAATAATGCATAGACATTAGAAACCATATCAGTTTAAGATTGGGGAAAGAAATATAATCGGTATGCAAACAGGTGAAAATGAATAACTTGGAGGTAAAAAAATATTTTTTTAAACAACGCTTATATACAAATGTACTAAAACCTTAAAAATAATATTTAAGCAAGTAATAAAAATTTTTGAACCAAACTTTTTTTGAGAAGACAAGAACATTGAGCGTTATCTATACATATATATATATATATATATATATATATATATATATATATATATATATATATATATATAATATATATATATTCTACTATCGCCCAATGCATCTTTCAAACAAAAAGTTTGGTTTTAAAAAATGTTAATACGTACACTAAATATTATTTTTAGGTTTTTAATACATTTGTATATAAGCGTTGTTTTTAAACAAATTATTTTATATTTTTCATTTTTTTGTTTAAATATTTTTTTATATTTTTTCTAGATCTAAAAACGGATTAATGTACTGTCACCGGATATACACCTGCATCCCAAAAGTGTTGTAGGACTCGTCAACAACATCCAGGACAACAAAAGGCTACGGCAGCCAGTATTCCCAGGTGGTCACCCGTCCAAGTACTAACCGGGCTCGATGTTGCTTAACTTCAGTGAGAATGTGATGAAAGAAGCAAATAACAAAGCAAGTTGATATAAGCATTGTAAAAAGAATAACTTTGAATCTACAATTTGTTTCTCACTTCTCACGCATAGTGTTGTAAATGCCACATCTTACGTAAATTTGTGTAATTAATTTGATTTTATTATGTTTTATGATTAATTAGTGTATTATGTATATGTTTGATGTGTATATATGTGTATATGTAAACACACACACACATGCCATACGTATAATATATTATTATGTATGTGTGTGTGTGTGTGTATACGAAGTGCATGGAAGTCTGAATATTTCCAAACAACTTAACACATCAATCACACTGGCTGATGATGTTACAAACATGTGAAAATACAAAATACTAAACACTGAAAAAATAGAATAAACCAATTATTACTATGAATGTACAATTTATTTAAAAACAAATAAATAAATTCAGATAGAAAACAGTGTGCATGGGTGTATGAGACCATGTGATCATGCAAATGAAACAATTTTATATATATATAATCTACTTATCTACTTGCAATAGGAATCTTCAGAGAAATGAATGGGATGAGAAACATGCCTCTTTATTTCCTAGTGATGAAATGATGATGATGATGATCCCATTCTTTCTCAGAATAATAAACAATATTGATTATAAAGTTAATTCAAATCAGCACTAACCAGTTCAATGCCCTGCGTGAATGGACAGTTGTCCCAATCTTTTTCAGGAAATCGTTGGATTATTTTGCCAACCCCTACACCTCCAGTTCCTTGGAAAAGATTAAAAAATAATTCTTCAGAAGAGTAAAAAACAAACAAATTAATCGCAGAACACAGTAATGAAAGACAAAAAAAGTTAGAAAACTTGATATCTTATGAAGTCATTTGTGTGTATTAAAAATGGTTCATATTAAACAAGGTGGGTATTAAACAAGGTGCGTATTAAACAAGGTTCGTATTAAACAACGTCCATATTAAACGGCCCGTATTAAAAATGGTCTGTATTAAACAAGGTGCGTATTAAACATAGTTTGTATTAAACAAGGTTCATATTACAAAAAAGTCCATATTAAAAAAGGTCTGTATTAAACAAGGTGAGTACTAAACTTGGTTTGTATTAAACAAGGTGCGTATTAAACAAGGCCTGTATTAAATAAGGTGCATATTAAACAAGGCCCGTATTCAACAAATTAAACAGAGTCGACCATAATTACTTCTTATTAGAATGTACACATTTTCACAGGTTCGCATTTAAGTTAATCTACAACAATAAATATTATATATATATATATATATATATATATATATATATATATATATATATATATATATATAAAACACCCGACATTAGTTGTGTTTCCGGCTATTATATATTCATATATTCAAATTCAAAAAGTGGGTGGGGCTTATAGACCCACATGTATATATTATGTAAGCGGGGCTTATTTGATCGGGCACACAAAAGATATTATGTAAGCGAGCTTATTTGATCGGACAAATATAATTACATATATATATATATATATATATATATATATATATATATATATATATATATATATATATACATATATATATATATATATATATATATTGCTTTTATAGGTAAATGATAAAATTATAATTTATTTCTGCAGCAATAATATTACTAACTAGAAATACCCTGTTAAAAATTATATTTTTTTTAGTTTTTATCGAACTGTCAATATTATGTAAAAAAAACTTTTCCCTTCTCTATTATTATTAAAGGACACACAAATCAAAATCTCAATCAATGTAGTTGCTCTACCTGTTCAGCAATATAAAAAAATGTTCAATGCTTTGGATCGAAAATGGTTCAGGCAAATTCAAATCACTCCATTTCATGCCATGCCTTCATAAGACAGCTTCAACATCTTGTAATGTTTTCTTTTCAGCAAAAAATTAGGCATAATGTTTGATGCAATCGGCTAACATCTAGCATAATTATCCTAGGTAAAAATGTTTATGATTTCTATGACTGACAATCTAGGCCTACCTTTGTATAACAACTATTATTACATGCTTGCACTCACTATTTTTATCAACAGCTGACCCTGCTGACTGCCATATTATATATATATATATATATATATATATATATATATATATATTGTTGTAATATCACCAAATCGTTTATCGGGCTCAATAGAATGGTTTTGTAGTTTATTGGATGATAATAAAATGAAGCTTTGATAAGTCTGTTTTATACCTTCTAATCTAATAATAACGTTTATAATAATTGTTCTAAATCCTCTAAAGTCTATAAATAGGAAACTGATCGGAATATCAGCGATATTACATGAATATCTTTAAGATTGACAGTGTATAATTTACTTTTATTACACCCATTTTATCAACATTTTACTCTGCTGACTGATGCATTAAGCAAAACTGTAACATACACACATACATACATACATACATACATACATACATACATACATACATACAGACATTCAAACTTTTGTATGTAGATATCTAATAATATTAATAACTAATAATATCAATAATACCTAATAAGAATTAAGATTACAATAATCAAATAGTGGCAAAACTATAATCCCAACAATTAAAAATTATTTTATCTGGGATAAAATAAAAACTATTTCTAAAGCTTTCTTTTTCATGACAATACAGAAATAGAATTTTACAAACATCTTCAAACTTAATTAAAAGCAGATTAGATTAAAAAAAGAGCATGAGTTGTGCTGGAAGTTGGTCATCATGTAGTGGATTTAAAAAACAGCCAGAATACAACCAGAATAATGATATCATGACAACAATACATTCTGGCTTACAAATAATAAAACAAAAATGTTTCTTTTCTTTATTATATTTGCATCATCACGGACAATGCAGCTACTGATCAGGAGTAGTCATTCCCGTGAAACTGCAACTAAATGTCTGATTAGATCACTTTCCAGCAGTCTCAGCAGCATCACAAAACCAAAACAAATCAAGAAAATTTCTTCGTTTATATGAATAACCCATGAAAATTTGTGTAACTAATGTGCAATAATATGCATATTCAGAAACATTCGGGATTTCAGGATTTTGCTGCTCATTAACAAACCATAAAAGCAGATTTTTTTTACAGATGACCCACTTTGAGAAAAAATTCAAACATCTGTCAAATAAATTGCAAAATATAATTTAATAAAAACTTTAATACCGAGGAGATAAGTTAAACATTTTGCAGCAATCATAGTTGCTGATAATAAAAAACATGTATTTGATAGTTTCCAAATTTCTGACTTGCTTTGGTGTTAAAAATGAATAAAGCATGAAATAATGAATGAAATATGGCTGGTTGTTACATTGGGCCATAGTTAAGACAAGTAAACAGTCAATATGTATGGTAGTTGATCATCATCTTCAAAATGTTACATTGGGCCATAGTTAAGAAAAGTAAACAGTCAATATGTATGGTGGTTGATCATCATCTTCTACAACTACTAACTACACGTTAGAAAACTACAATGTGAAAAACTATCTTTAGTATGAAAATATATGACAAAATAACTTAATGAAAAAATCAAGAAATAACTTAGTTCACAGATCTCTAAATTACCTGGAACATTTAAGAATACAACATAACCAATTTTCCTATTTGAAACAGTTTTCCACTTTTGATTTATAGCATCAACCTGGCTTATAACATTTTCCATTAAATGTTTAGGACCACATATATATTTTACCATTCCTGTCATCTTTCTAATTGATACCAATACTGTCATGGTTCTAATTGAGACTCAAGTCTTATATATTAAATGTATAATTTTAGTATGAAGATTTTAAAAAGTTACCCATGCACACCACATAGAGGGAACAATGGCTGTATGTAAGTGATGTCATTGAATAGCCTCTAACAATTTTACCCAAACCCAAACTAGAAATGCTTGAGATGTTTGGTCTGAAATAGATTCATAACAGTAGGAATGTGGCAAGAGTCTGTACTGCTTCTGATGCTCATCATTCTTTTGAAAGCCATGAACACTATCTCATATGATTATACATGCTGATGACACTCCATCAATTATCATAGCAGACTTTTTTAATTAGAAAAAACAATAGAAAAAGTTGTGCAAATTTCAAATTATCGACATCAATTATTAATTATCTAATTCTGAAAAACTGAATTAGTCATGTTCAACTATGTAAAAACAAGATCTGATAAATTATTAACAAACTGTCATGTCTCTTTAATAAAGACTCTGAAACAAAACATTATTGGGTCTGATTTCTTTCTAGATTCATAGTTTTGTCAGGAAAAAACAGAAACCACAGAAACCATTTTCTGTGCATGTTTACTATAGCAATTTTTCCTGGGCTAACCGGTCCTGTGCTATCTTCATGGACCTCAGAAAAACTAGAAGATTGTGGATTATTCTTGGGTAATCTTTCCCACGGACGGCCCGTGTGGCGGATTAATACTTAATTCTCGGCTATAATTAACTATAAACACGATGAAAAGTAAACACTAGTTTAAACATTATGATAATTAGTATAAATAATTTATTTAAAATGGGGAATGTTATATAAAATTATTTTAATTAATTAAATAATGTAATTATAATTTAAAAAATTTTACATGGAAAAAATTTGAGTTTTTAGAAAAAGTGTAAACGAAGGAATCGTGTAGCATGTTATATTAAGTTATAACTATTACCATGGCGGTAGGCGCCGTTATGCGATCTTTGATTCGCTATATCTTTATTAATTTTATTTTTTAACACTTTATGGTATATTAAAACTCAGAATTTAAAAATACCATTCAAATTCAGCAAAAAATTATTTTGAAACTTTTTATGCGAATACCTAGGATAGGGTTAGGGGTAGGTATAGGGCTACGGTAGGGGTAGGGGGTAGGGTTAGTGTTTGGGTAGGGTTAGGGCTAAAGTTAGGGTTAGGGTTTAATTTTAATACGGGATTGCAATCTGTAAGATTGTAGTCACGGCGAACCGCTGGGGCAATAGCAACGACCTCACATAAAGTGACTAGCGGGGTTACATCGTTGTTTCTCTCGCCTTTTGTTCTTTATTGTTGTACATAGAAAAAGTTTTAAAATTTTTTAATTATTTTTTTTAACTGATATTGTTTTTTAAATAAAATTTTATTATAAACTAATTTTATTTTTTTTTATTCATTTCATTCATACAATCATCGTACCTCACCACTCACAACTACGATGTAAATAGTGCTTGGAAGGGTACTACTTACCGTTTTCAAAGTCTCTCAAATTACGATAAATGTTTGTTTTTAAAATTAAATTTGGTATAAAATTTGTTTTTTTATGTTATTGTAACAAAATAAAAATAATACGACTATTTTTTCGGCACGGGCCGTCCGTAGGAAAGATTACCTATTCTTGCCCCCAGGAGTAACGGTCCAAAAAAATTTTAACAACGCAAAACAAATGGTTTTAGATAAAATCAACCACTCCCAGCAATTAATTTGCAAATATTTCAATGGACTTAAGTTTTATTTTAATTATGTAAGTCTGTAAGTGTATTATTATTATTATTGTAAAGATGTTCAGAACAAAAAATCCAAGTTATAAAACTGATTGAAAATACTTTTATCAATTCAAATTTAGGGACTATGGAAAGCTTAGTAAAAATCATTTTTAAAATTAACTGAAAAAAAATAATCTGCAACTTTTCCAGGTGTGTGTGGCTCACTATATAATCAGTTACACAAAAATACTACACAACTTTCAGCCATTAGCTTTAAAAAAATAAAAAAGAAGTATTGTTTACCTTCTTTGCTGTGATCATATCCGACAACGACAAAGTAATCCGCTAAACGTGACATGCTAGAGCACAACGATCAAACTACTAAAAAAGATAAAATAAAACGCATCCGCAACCCCGTTTTGCATTTAATCATTTTTTAATTGCAGCGCGAAAAGCGGTAATTAAGGGCTTAAAAGGCAAGAGAATGCCTCCATTATTATTATTTTTACTCAGGGCCGAAACGGAAATAAACATCCCTACTGGGGCAGACGATTTTCTGTATAAAATTAATTTTAGGAAACTAGTCTATTAATTTTTTTATAGTAGTTTATTTTTAAATAATTGTGAAACATTTTTAAATATGCTTTGCGTTTACTTGTTTTCGCTATTTCATAAAGTATATAAATAGCGCTGGACTGGACAAGACACGTTTGAAACTTTTATTGAGCTTAAATACTTTTAAACATTTAAACACAAATTTTAAATATATTTGTAACTGTAAATACACAAAAAATGTACTAGCAAATAGTGACGATCGTAGAAGTTTACGTTATTTCAATTATTTGTCTTTGGTAAATAACTTTAATAGGATTCTGTAACTGAGGTGTGTTGAAGATGAATTTCTCAGAAGTCTTAGTTGTTTTAGTTTTTCTTTTTACAATTTTAGAAACTGCATTTGCTGGGTAAGCTGTGGTTTTTTGTGTTTTTTTTCTGTTGCTATTCCTTTGTCAAACTTTAGTGTTTCTCCAAATCGTTTACATTGGCAGCGCTCAGCCAATAGGAGGAGCGCACGCTTACAGTCAGTCTTATGTCCACGTTCAAACATTTTTTTTCATAAAATGTTTGTTCAATATATATTTTATTAATTCCTAATATATAATCTAATAACGAAATATTTCTGAGACAAAATTAAAGAATTAAACAAATCCACTACTTTCTTAAAATCAGCTGTTTAATAGTATTAATAATATAATATCTAACAAATTAATTATTTTATTTTTGTTTGATATACAATTTTTTAAAGCCTATATTAAATAAAATAATTTAACACTAGTTGCCAGTAGCATCATATATGCTAGTAGTATTGCATTGATTATAAAATAATCAAATAATCATTCATAAATACAATTTATTTATAAATTTGTGTTATGAAATTTTTTGTAGCCGTGATTTCTACAGCATTCTTGGCGTATCTAGAAGTGCCAAAACAAATGAAATCAAAAAAGCCTACAGGAGTCTCGCAAAAGAACTTCATCCTGACAAGAACCGGGGTGATCCCGATGCTGAAAACAAGTTTCGAGACTTAGGAGAGGCTTATGAAGTAAGTTTTTATTTGGAAACTGTTAGATGAGATAGCAAGTTATTTGTTATTTCAGAATTTTTTTTTCAGTTTTGCTTTAAATCAAAGTTCTTCTTAGTAAACATAGTACATGCCGCATTATAGATTGCATTGTCAAATATAATTTGCTTTCAGCAAATCTCATACTAATTTTTATCAGTTTATGAATTTATTGTCTATATTGGTGTCTTGTAGGTTCTGTCAGATACAGAAAAACGAAATACGTATGATAAAGGTGGAGAAGAAGCTTTGAAACAGCAAGGTGGATTTTCTTCCGATCCTTTTGATTCTTTTTCCAGGTTATTTATTTTTTAGTTTTTCTTTTCATTAAGTTTAGTTGTTTTTAGTTTACATGTACGATTGGACTATGTTAATAACTGTTTCGAATTTCAGTTTTTTTGGAGATTTTGGATTCAGTTTTGGTTCTTCAAATCAGGAAAAAGAAATTCCAAGAGGTGGAGATATAGCTATAGATCTCGATGTCTCACTGGAAGAATTATATAATGGCAATTTTATAGAGGTTAGAATCTGGGATTGTATTGTGTGTGATATAAGCCAAATAACTTATTCTTGAATTAAATAACACGGTACATTTAGAAATAAAATTGAATATTATTTATTGTTATTCATATCTTTCTATTATAAAGAAGCGTGATCATTGTGAATCACTTTGTGTTTCTAAGCTCTAGATTATATATATATATATATATATATATATATATATATATATGTGTGTGCATTATAAAAATATAAAACTTTGGCAGGTCGTCAGGTACAAACCAGTTGCAAAACCTACGAGTGGAACTCGAAAGTGCAACTGCAGGACGGAGATGAAAACCATTCAGTTAGGACCAGGAAGGTTTCAGATGGCTCAGCAGCATGTATGCGATGACTGTCCAAATGTAAAGTGAGTTGTTGCCCCCATTTATTTGTATTTCGTTAATTCTCAATCATATTTATCTTCATTTTAACATTGGTTTAAGTTTACATTTCTATAAAAATTGTAAGTTGTTTGAAGGTTATTGTTTGTTGTTGGTTTTTTGTCTGGTGATTGAAAAATGTAATCGATTTTGCACTTTTAGTTCATTTTTTTCTTCTATCAGAAAGTTATTTAATAACTTGTATTACTCATTAACTTAGTTTTTAAATTAATTGAAACTGCTTTTAATGATTAGCTGTTTAATAATTCATTGTAGGATGGTGTCAGAAGAAAAGTTACTCGAGATAGAAGTTGAGAAAGGCATGAGAGACGGCCAAACATATCCATTCGTAGCCGAAGGTAAATAGGAGTGGTGAATTTTATAAGAAATTGTTCTATTGATGATGTTTAAAAAGAAATTGTTCTATTGATGATGTTTAAAAAGAAATTGTTCTATTGATGATATATAAAAAGAAATTATTCTATTGATGATGTTTAAAAAGAAATTGTTCTATTAATGATATATAAAAAGATATTATTCTATTGATCATGTTTAAAAAGAAATTGTTCTATTAATGATATATAAAAAGAAATTGTTCTATTGCTGATGTTTATAAATGTTTTTTTAATCATTCAGGTGAGCCTCACATCGATGGAGAACCTGGAGATCTGAAATTTGTCATCAATCAAGTAAAGTTAGTGTCATTTCATTAATTAATATATGTTTTGGTTTCATTATTATTAGATAACTAGCATGGTTGCTCTGATTTTTTTGGTCTGTAGTACGTAAAATAATGTGCCGGTTTTTCAAAAAATGGCTTGAAACCTTTGCCTCCATGCAAAATTTCATTCAAATTGCTCCACCGAAAACACATTGTATTGATTATGCAGCTGGAAATATATTTTTGTTTTGCCTAGAATTAGCCTATCATGTGGCTATAACCCAATATTAGAGTAAAAGTTTGTTAAAAATAAGTTCAATCTGTTTATTCGTGTAACTCATTATAAATATATATTATATCCATTTTTTATATTATATTTATGCAGGCATCCAGTTTTTGAGAGGAGGGGAGATGATCTTTATACGAATGTGACTATCAGTCTGGTTGATGCGTTGGTAGGCTTCAAGTTGGATATTGTTCATTTGGATGGGCACAAGGTGACCATTTCTAGAGAAAAAATAACGTGGCCTGGAGCTAAAGTAATTAAAAAGGGAGAAGGCATGCCAAACTATGAAAATAATAATTCCAGGGGAACTTTGTATATCACTTTTGATGTGGAATTTCCTAGAGGAGAGCTGTCAGAACAAGTAAAAGATGGTGAGCTATTTTGCTTATATTCCAGTCACATTAATTTCAATTTATTGCTTCTATAACATTAATTTTTTTCCAGATATTCGAAATCTTCTCAAGCAAGATAAACGACAGCGGGTTTACAATGGACTGCAAGGCTACTAAATAAGCCTCATCTGTATTTATTATAATTATTTCATATGTTGTATAAACTGGTTATGTACATTGTTTTGGTAAAAGACAATAGGTTTCAATGCACACTTGGTTGTTATCGACTTTTCCGATTGTTCAGTGTGCGTTTTGAATTCGTTTTGGATTTTGTTAATAAATGAACGTCATTTATCCAATAAAAGTGTTTGTCGTAGATTTTTTTAGTTTTTTTTTTTTGCTGTCTGATACAGCAAAAGCTGCAAGAATGGCTTTTTCATTTTCTCAAATTATCTCCAGTAATGGTAAAATAGTAAGACCAGATAAACATTTTCAAAGCGGTAATTATTCGAGTAAAACTGGCTTATAGCGTTGTCCGTAATTAAAGTTAGTAGCGTCCGTGGAAATAATTAATACGATATCTATGGTAGCATCCCTGGCATTCCTGCTCAGCGAAAGGAAATTGTTTGACTTCTCTCGTTTCATTCTGGAAATCTGCTGCGTCTCGTTATTGCGTTTGATTCTTCGCAAATCTTCTGTACACCCGTGTCGGCCATTGAAGTGGTAATTTAATGTTTTATCGGATTTATTTTTTTAAATAAAGTTAGACTTCAACTTTTGCTGTAACAAATTCCACAGCTTTCGAGACGTAACGAACCAAAATTCAAGTTTTAACCTGCCTGGAAAATATGTTAAAATAAAGTAAAATCTTAACCGAATTTTAAGGAACAAGAGTCAATCGTAGTATAACTGCCAAAACGGGCATTCTAATTTATCCGCGTGCTTGTTAATTTGTATCAAATTTTATTATTTTTAACTTAACCAATCTGTCATCAATTCATAACTTATCGTAACTAAGTTGTATATTTTATGCTTGTTGTAGAATGTGTCATATTATAATTAATTTGTATTTTAAGTTAATTAGTATTTTAAGTTTTTGTTTTAGCTTTAAAAATATTGATCATTTTTACAGATTTATCTACTATTATATATTATACTAAGCTATGGAAACCGTAGTCATAGACGAAAGCCAGCCTAAGGTTGTTGAAGTCAGTCAAGTAGCAATAGATGTTATTGAGAATGCACCTGCAGAAGTACAAAATCAAGACAAAAATGCTGAAAAAAAGAAAAGCAAAAAAAGAGACAAGGGAGTTGGTAATGCATGCTTTATTTAAAAAAAAACAAGTTTTTTCACATTGTTATTTCTTTTTTAAAAGAAATAATTTAAATTTGGCAAAAATTACTTTTATTTCTTTTAAAGATCAAATTTTGAAATCTCTTCAAATTCATGACAACGTCGATGATAAGCTCAGCAATTTGTGTAAAAAGTATTCTGAGCTGCTAGAGGAACACAAATCTCTTCAAAACACAAACAAGTTACTTCATAAGACTCTGAATCAGGTAAAATAGTTTAGAAATCTTCTCTTTTTACTTATTTTTGCAGTATTTGCCATTTTATTTTATAATTTTAGGTTGTAAGAGAAAAGGACCAGGTCCAGAGTGACTACAACAAAGCCATTCTCACAAAGAGCAAGCTGGAGGGACTGTGTAGGGAACTTCAGAAACAGAACAAGTTTATCAAGGTTGCTATCTTTTTTAATAACAACTATGAAATTAAGAATTCTAAGTAATTAAATTTATGAAACAAAAATGTTTTGTAAAATTTTTTAAGGGATAACTTTTGTTTGTCGTTTTATGATTTTTTTTTAATAATTTCATATTATTATAATAAAATCTATTTAATTGTTTGAATATTCAGGAAGACAGTTTGGCCAAAGCCAAAGAGGATGATGAAAAGAGAAAAGGAGTTACTGCGAAGTTTCAGGTTTTCTTTCTTATCTCCCAATATGTTTGTCACCAAATTTGTTGATTGAAAGATAAATAATTGTTCTGAAGAATCGTTTATTTTCTTTTTTTCTTCTGTCTCATATCAACTCCATCATTATTTATATTAGTATGTTTATTAAAAATGAAGTTTCTTCCAGGTTCAATTTATTATCTAGATACTTAACTTTATTTAATCACCTATTCTTGATACTCATCCGGGTCTTTTCCACCAGACTATCAAATAAAGAATACATTTTTCTTTTTTTTTTGTTACTCACAGACGACCATTAATGATATCCAGCAGCAAATGAACGACCACTATCAAAAGAATTCATCGCTCAGAGATGAAAACCAAGAATTAGCTAACAAGCTTAAAGAGCTTTGTGAAAAATATGAAATCAGAGAGCAGGTGTGTTTTCGTTTGGTTATGTCTTAATTTATTCTGATGCGAGCAAGCTGGACAGTTAAAAAAAATTTTGCACCGAAAATTACTCGATAGTTGCAACTGAATAATTTA
Source organism: Erpobdella octoculata (assembly GCA_963978895.1). Classification (NCBI taxonomy): domain Eukaryota; kingdom Metazoa; phylum Annelida; class Clitellata; order Hirudinida; family Erpobdellidae; genus Erpobdella; species Erpobdella octoculata. The sequence goes on along the minus strand of OZ022238.1, from coordinate 45,031,667 downwards.
GTTGGATTACATATAATCACCGATGTCATAAACCGTTGCAGAATTATATAATTTCTCGATTATGATTACTTATTATGCTCGGTTTTCTTTGATTTAAAAGTTTAGTTACTGTTTTCTTTGTGACATTCGTGTGATCGGGCATAAATATTGTATTATTATTATTATTATTAATATTATTATTATTTTTTCTAGCACATTGACAAAGTATTAAAAACGAAAGAATTGGAAACACAGCTGTACGATGCCAAACTTCATCAGGCCAGTTTACAACTAACAGAAGAAAAAGAACTTTTTCTTAAAGATAAACAAAAAGTAATAAACACCTTTTTGACAGTCATTTGTATTATTTTGACCATTTGAATAAACTCATAAAACAGGTTTTATGATATAATTAATTGAGACTTTATTTATAAATATAAGTATATACTTAAATCGATAAATTAAATGTGATGTTAATAGTGAAACCCTGAAGAATTATTATTTGTTTCAGAAATATAAATTTTGACTATTTGTCCCAGCTCCTTCTAGAGGCTGTCGATACACAGAAAAGAATGACAATGATGGAAGAGCAGAACGGTCAGTACAAGACCCAGTTGTCTGCGTACGTCGAACGGTACGAAGAGTTTCAGCAGACTCTCACGAAAAGCAATCAAGTCTTCAACGAATTCAAGAACGAGATGGAGAAAGTATGTTATCTTTTTTTTATAGTTTCTTTTCAATTTTTTAAGTGAATTATTACTTTTAATAAATTTTGCTTAATAATTTGTTTAACGGTTATATCTTCGGCTTCACATCCGTTTTTTTTTTGCTCGTTCACGGTTCATAGTTATTTTGAACCTCTCTTTGGTCCTGCACCAACTTAACCCAGAGGCCGTGATTGTACAGGTTATGTCTGACACTTCCCCCCAGTGATTTCTTGCACTTTTCCCTGCTCTTTGACCTGGCCACCTCAAAGCTTCTACATACAATCATCAAATCAAATCGGCTTTTTCGGCTCTCGATGCTCAAACCGCCTCAACCGACATCTGCAACTTTCTCGAAACACTGTCGCTCGTACAGAAACTCACGAATAGAATAACTGAACTGGTTCTATGTGTAATGAGAAATATATTTTATTTTTTATCTAGATGACGAAAAAAATAAAGAAACTCGAGAAAGAAAATTTAACGTTGAAGCAAAAGTCTGAAACCAGCAATAAAACTGTGCTCGTTATGGCAGAAGAGGTTAGTGATCCATTGAAATAAATTTTTAATTAGATGTGGGGGAGATTATTAATTGGGATGTTGAATAATTAAATGTCATGATATTTTTATGTATTACAAGTTTCTGCAGATTTTTAAATAACTTTTTTAAATCTGACAGAAAATCTTGCACGACAAAGAAACGAGCCTTCTGCATACAAAAATTGGCAGACTTGAAAGTCTGTGCAGGGCTTTGCAACAAGAAAGGAACAAATTATCCCAATCTCTGAAAAATGGTTAAATTTTTTTTCAAGTTTATTCAAGTATAAAAATAACTGCATTGAGTCTGTATGATTATTGACCAAACTTTAGATTTAATTTTTCAACAACAGTTTTTGTTATTGTTCAGGGGAAGCCAGTTCTACTTCGGCAGCTGACGATCAGTCAGTTACAGTGGAGAAAGTTGAAGATGGGGCAAAACCTTCAGTGCCGTGCTCAGAGGAAGTTCAGGATAAGTGCGCTTGTCCCTGTGAAGATGAGCCAAAACCTTCAGTTTCGCATGCAGAAGTTCAGGATAATTGTGAAGATGAGCCAAAACCTTCAGTTTCGCATGCAGAAGTTCAGGATAATTGTGAAGATGAGCCAAAACCTTCAGTTTCGCATGCAGAAGTTCAGGATAATTGTGATTGTCCCTGTGAAGATGAACCAAAACCTTCAGTTTCGCATACAGAAGTTCATGATAAGTGTGAAGATGAGCCAAAACCTTCAGTGTCAAGTTCTGAAGAAGTTCAAGATTAGTGTGCTTGTTCCCGTGATCGCTGAGACTTTATATCCATGTTTTTATGCAATAGTAAAAATTTAAAAAAAAAGTTTATATTGGTTTTTGTATTAAACAATAGTTTATTTTGTTAGATTGGGTTTTATTTTAACCTAAATGTTTAATATAGCATGACCAGAGCTCGAATGGCTACCACTTATTAGTGCTGTGAAACATAAGTCGATGGCAGGGGGGTGTGGTATTTTCTTTAAAATAATTCGATGGCGGTGAACCCTTATTAACTTCCTCATAAAAGTCTATTAATATGTCCTGTTTTCGACCACTGAACTATCGACCCTGATGGCTGCAGCTATGCTAGCGTTCTTGATAAAGTTGCTAAATATGCCTCAGTGTCCTTTGATTCCATACATTGATCTCTTGTGTAGAGTGTGAGTCACGAAGCCACAGTCTGTTTCGCGCTGGCCGTCGCTCTCCTATACCCGAGATAGGCAGTAAAACTTTCTGTCGGCCTGCAGGTATGCTGCTCGTTGCTTGCTGAACTAATCAGCTGTAGGATGTGTGTATTCATATAAGGAGAAGAGGCGTTGTAAACTTGCGAGCATCGTTCCGTGCACTGCACTAGAGTGCATCTGTTAAGCAGTTGGTATTGCCGCCGCTAGTTAAGTTATGCATAAAGAAATTCTTTTGTTTGAGCCATGCAAATTTTACAAGCAGTCGTGTGGATTCTGTAGAAACTCAAATTACTGTAATGGTTCTGAAAATCATCTTAACACTTAAATTCGATGCCAGTCTGTCCGTATAAAGTAATATAGTTTAATAAATTCAACGTGGTGGTTTTTTCTCGCGGGGTTAACAAACTCCTTTCACTAACCTTGAAAAAAGTGGCAGAGAACAGCTTTTCACACATGTATGTGTTCCAAAAAAAGCGGGGAACGGACATTCCCCCCCCCCGGACGTTACTCCTCCCTGGGGTAGGATATCCCCCCCATGGTAGAGTTAGGATTTAGGTTTTTTAACAAACAAAAACATATTTTTAAAAGATTTAACATTTATTGTTTATATTTAATTGAACAGAGGTTTGGCGTGCAGCTGCAAGAGAAAAGAGGCTTAGAGTTAGGGTTAGGATTACTCAGGGTTAGGGCTAGCATCCCGCTAGTTACTTCGTTTGGGTTAGGACTAGGGTTAGGGTTAAGGCCAGTATTTCACTAGTTACTTCGTTAGGGTTAGGGCTAGGGTTAGGGTTAGTAGCGTAGTTAGTAGTGTGGTGCCGTAGCACAGTGGTGAAAGCAGTTATGCTACCATCCTGCCGTCGTGGGTTCAAATCTCAGTCACGGCGAGGCGCAATTCCGTTGAGCAAGGAATTCACTCACACTGCTCAGGCCAACTCAGCCTTTCATCCTTCACTTGTCGATGAGTGAGTACCAGTTTCACGACTGGGATGTAATAGGGTTCGGCACATTCCGATTTCGGAGGCACGTGCGGGTGGCAGGTAACACTGTGTGATCCCATATGCACTAGCAGTTTCCGGCGCTGCTGTGGTATTAATTGATATACAAAGTAGCGCCTTAATGTTATACATTTACATTTACATTTAGTATTCCACTAGTTACTTCGTTAGGGTTAGGGCTAGGATTAGGGTTAGGGTTAGCATCGCGCTAGTTACTTCGTTAGGGTTAGCAATAGCATCCTACTAGCTACTTTGTTCACCGGCAGTTAAGCAAGGGCATCCAACATTCGGCAATTATGCTTTACGCGATTTTTCTTCTTATAAGCTTTTGACAGCCCCAGCTCCTGCACTTTAACATGAAAGAAACTCTTGCAAAACCACAAATTCATACTACTGCATTATTTTTATTTATTTTCATCTGTCAGAGAAAACGTCATATCATGGAAAACATCTTACAACAAGGGGAAAAGTCCTACCCTGGGGGGGATATGTCTGGGGTGGAAACGTCCGGGGGGGGGGATGTCCGACATTCCAAAAAAGCACATAGTCCGGTTGAACATTCAAATGCACTGAAAAGGATAAAATAATTTTCTCACCAACATAAAGCTAATAAACAGTAAAATGTTTAATGCTAAAAATAAAAGCGTGGGGCGTAGGTATACATTTACTATAGATAAGTGGTCTTGCACATGCAGCCGGCGGGCCAATTGCGGCCCTTTGGATGATATTTTGCGACCCCCCCCCCCCTTGATATCAAAGTTCAGTGCAAGTGCGGCCCGCCGTGGCGATAACGAAGAAAATTAAAATGAGATTTTATGAAATAACTGTTGATGACAATTTTGAAGTGATAGAGGAGTTGTTCACAGTGATGCCAATGCATGGTCAGCTGTGTAATGCCATTGTGGATGCCAGTTTACCATGGAACATGTTTGTAAATCACTTCTCGAAACTTGTTCAGTAATTTAGTAATCGTTAGCATGCGGTCACTGCCAGTCAGTCTTCAAGTTAGCCTTCATTCAGCAACAGGAGCCGTTCAGGGATCATCGCAACTGATCCCAGGACAACTGATCCCAGGACTACTGATCCCAGGACAACTGATCCCAGGACAACTGATCCCGGGACAACCGATCCCACGGACAACTGATCCCACTGACAACTGATCCCATAGACAACTGATCCCATATCTGCATCATTTTATATTTCATTGTTTCTGCAATCAATAAACTGATATTAACATACATAATTTCCGATTTCTGTTTGTATGTACGAATGTATGTGTATGTATGTATGTATGTATGTATGTATGTATGTATGTATGTATGTATGTATGTATGTATGTATGTATGTATGTATGTATGTATGTATGTATGTATGTATGTATGTATGTATGTATGTATGTATGTATGTATGTATGTATGTATGTATGTATGTATGTATGTATGTATGTATGTATGTATGTATGTATGTATGTATGTATGTATGTATGTATGTATGTATGTATGTATGTATGTATGTATGTATGTATGTATGTATGTATGTATGTATGTATGTATGTATGTATGTATGTATGTATGTATGTATGTATGTATGTATGTATGTATGTATGTATGTATGTATGTATGTATGAGTATGTTTGGATGCTGTAGTGATGGTCCTAGTCATGGACTCCTAAATAAGCCGATAAGAATTATTGTTGGAGTGACTGTTCATTAATTTATTTAATTCATATCTTCGAAAAAAACAACTTCTGAAATGAGCTAAACTCTATTATTTTTGGATTGGCACGGTTCCATTTCTCATTATGAACTTCACGCAGAAAGGAGTGAAACGATGAAAAGTAATACGAACTTGTCAATTTCATTTCTACTGTATATCGTGCCCTCGTGCGCTTATACTAAATATTATTTCTCCGTTTACTAATTGAAGTAGCCAGTATCATTATCACCACCACCGTTGTCGTATGCAGCCAGCCATCGTAAGCTGGCTACGTAAGCTGGCTACGTAAGCATCATCACCACCATTGTCGTCAAAAAATGAGTTGCTTGTGTCTATGGGATCAGTTGTCTATGGGATCAGTTGTCTATGGGATCAGTTGTCCATGGGATCAGTTGTCCGTGGGATCAGTTGTCCTGGGATCAGTTGTACTGGGATCAGTTGTCCTGGGATCAGTTGTCCTGGGATCAGTAGGCACTAACCCAGCCGTTCAAAGGATATATTCGATAGTCTGTTACGTTGAGCAGTCTCAATTTGGCCGCCAGTGCTGAAGAATCAACTTGTGCTGACGATGGTAGTAACATAATTACTTGATAAAAATTGCCTTTACAGCTGCATATTTGTACAGCATATGAGAGAGTGATCTGTCAGAATCTGACAAGTTGTCTGCAACCTGAACTTTGACCTTGATATGTTGGCTGACATTAGTCGAATCGGTTCCACGACAAAACGTTCACAGACAAAATGTCCAACGACAAAATGTTCCCAACAAAACGTTCACGACACAACGTTCACGACAAAATGTTCACGACAAAATGAACACCGACAAAACGTTCACAGACAAAATGTTCAACGACAAAATGTTCAACGACAAAATGTTCACGACAAAACGTTCACGACAAAACGTTCACGAAAAATGTTCACGCACAAAACGTTCACAGACAAAATGCTCACAGACAAAATGCTCACAGACAAAATGTTCAACGACAAAACGTTCACGACAAAACGTTCACGACAAAATGTTCACACTGAAAAATAAAAATTTTGTTTTATTATGTCAAGATCGCTTGTAAACTAATTATTAAGTCATTTTTTGTCTATTCACCATTTTATTTACCTAAGCAAAGTATGTGTGTATGACAGCATGAAACTAATACGTATTGGCAACATCAAATGATCTTCAATTAATAAATAATTGTATGGAGTTAAAGCTATTTGGCTTTTTTCTTTTTCATCCATATTTTGATCCTTTTTATCATCGTTCCATTTATTAACTAGTTAATGCCGGTTAATTTGCTTTTGGATACCCTAACGTTTTAGTTTTTAATTGCTAGAGATGTATTTTCAATTCTAGTTGAAAAACGCAAGTAGCTGCATGCTGCTTTACCCAAGTCACCGTTACGTTAATTAGTTAATTAAAGGAGGCTATATTACTCTTGGAAGCCGATAACTTCTTAATCGCTAGGCTACAACGATCAAGGCTTCTTTCTGTCGTTCACTTAATTAAAATTGAAACATCAAATGAATCTCAATTAATAACTAATCGGAGTTAATAAAGATTTCATATTTTGACCATTTTAATCATCATTCCATTTATTATCTAGTTAATGCGGGTTGGTTAATTTTCTCTTGGATACTCTTAACTTTTTAATCTTTAGAATACAGCAATCAAACCTTATTTACGTCGTTTGCTTAATTGAAATTGAAAAGTCAAACTATCTCAAATTAGTAACCAATTGTATTTTCCTATTATAGCTATCTCATTTCATCTGTTTTTTTCCTTCTTGCTGAAACAGTTTACAATCCTCCGATCCATACTCATCTGGTTGCCGTTTGAGTTAAGGGTATCAAAGAGGAAATTAACATTGCATTTACTATTGTTAACGTTTTATTTGCGCTCATTTTGTGAGACACAAAATATTTTATCATTTAAAACTAAACTAAATTTAAAAGTTGCAATCGTGAACATTTTGTCGTGAACGTTGTGTCGTGAACGTTTTGTCGTTAAACATTTTGTCTGTGAACATTTTGTCTGTGAACATTTTGTCTGTGAACATTTTGTCGTGAACGTTTTGTCGTGAACGTTGTGTCGTGAACATTTTGTCGTGAACGTTTTGTCGTGAACGTTGTGTCGTGAACGTTTTGTCGTGAACATTTTGTCGTTGAACATTTTGTCTGTGAACATTTTGTCTGTGAACATTTTGTCTGTGAACATTTTGTCGTGAACATTTTGTCGTGAACGTTGTGTCGTGAACGTTTTGTCGGGAACATTTTGTCGTTGAACATTTTGTCTGTGAACGTTTTGTCGTGACACCAGTCGAATCTTTTGTCGTGAACATTTTGTCGTGAACATTGTGTCGTGAACGTTTTGTCGTGAACATTTTGTCGTTGAACATTTTGTCTGTGAACATTTTGTCTGTGAACATTTTGTCTGTGAACATTTTGTCGTGAACATTTTGTCGTGAACGTTGTGTCGTGAACGTTTTGTCGGGAACATTTTGTCGTTGAACATTTTGTCTGTGAACGTTTTGTCGTGACACCAGTCGAATCTTTTGTCGTGAACATTTTGTCGTGAACGTTGTGTCGTGAACGTTTTGTCGTGAACATTTTGTCGTTGAACATTTTGTCTGTGAACATTTTGTCTGTGAACATTTTGTCTGTGAACATTTTGTCGTGAACATTTTGTCGTGAACGTTGTGTCGTGAACGTTTTGTCGGGAACATTTTGTCGTTGAACATTTTGTCTGTGAACGTTTTGTCGTGACACCAGTCGAATCTTCGTTAAATCCATAATCGTCGTTTTCGCTTCCATCTGTGGCATTGGGATCCAGAGCTCCCTGTCACACCCAGATAACTGAATGTTGGCTGACCATATATCAGATGTTTTTATTTCCTCAGTTATGCTAGACAGCATTTCATTGTATTTCTCTTTAAGTTTACTCGAAAGCGTTTTGCGACACATAACTTTCTTTGTACCAGACAAACCTTCAACAAGTGCTTTAAAAGCTGGCTTCTCAACTGTTGCTAATGGACGCATTTCACATACCACGTATCCTGCATAATTAACTTGTCAACTTTATTTTGCGTTATTGATTTTTCCTGATTGCTATCAACATATTTGGCAACACTTGGCGTTTCCATCTTTATCCTTTTTGATTCTGACTGATTTGATTGTAATGCTTCCTGATCTCTTAACCATCCTGTGTTCTTCAAAAGATTTTACAAGGCTTGGGTGAACCATCTATAGTTAAACAAATACAATACAACATTGGATCAGATATTTATGTTATTTCGGCACTTGCTTCCATTCAGAAGATTGTAACAAATTAAAAAAAGTGATCAAATAATCAGTTAGGTCAAACTGTTGTCGTATTTATATAGTGTTAAGTTGTCAACTTACTAGTTGATACTGCTACTTTATGCAACTATGTGTGCTGTAGCCTATACGGTACCCACCTTGACATGTCTGATAAAGTTACTGGTTGATTGAAGTGTTCTTTTGTTAACAAAATTCAAAAACTTTGCAAGAACTTTCCCATTTTCATTCTTAGTATTGCTGAAGAATTTGCTATCTAAAACTGCTGGCAACTGCAAACTACTACTGGATTCAGCCACTTTGTTTACAAACATCAACATAAAATATCAAACACTGTGTTACAGTATTAACATAAATAAATAAGTAAACGTAATATTGATTTCAGATAATGATTTGTGATTTATTAAATCAAAATTGCTCAAAATGTGACTTAAATCAGAGTCACAAATCAGTATAATTTTTTTGATTTAAATCAAGCTCAAAAATCACAAAAAGTGATTTAAATCATGATTTTTAAATCATTTGATTTAAATCATTCCCAACACTGAATGCATTTGTCACCGATAATACATTTCTATTCCAAGATTCAGCTCTATTGGTCAAAGACTTAAATCTAAAGTCGATTTAAAAATACGAACCATTAAACATACAACAAACAGATAAAGTTAAATAAAAGGCAATAAAACCGTATAAATAATATAAAAATCCCTGGTCACAATTGGTTGTAAACGCTAATCTCTGAAACTGCCCAACTGATTTCAATGAAAAATGTGGCAAGATTTGTTTCATTCTATTTTTTATCTGCTGCTTATAAATTTCCGATTTTCTGACTTCGTTTCTCGATATTCTTATCTTGGTGGGTAAATTAGGGGTAGGACAGGTAAAGATAAAAAAGTGGTTTTTAAACGATTCAGAGTAAAAAAAGGTGTAAAGCAGAAAATCTATTAGTTTTTGTGTTAATGACTGCTATTACTCAGCTTTCAAAAATCACAAAAATGTGTGTGGTTTAAACAAACTGAAAACTATAAATACCCATGATTGACTCCAAAACGTACCACTTTTGTTTTACATTGAATTTAACGGATATATATGAAAATAAAAAATCAATTTGAAAAATAACTCGAATTTCGTTCACAAGAGAACTAAAAGGTGGACACCGAATATGTCACTCACAATGGCCGTCCAATCACAAATGTCCAAGCGCTGCGGTCATTTTGTAGCAGACGCATTCAGATATAAAACCAACTATTCATGTTATTGTTTTGACTGTCACTTCGAAATCTGATTAGGAATTAATAAATTTCCAAAGTTTGTTCAACTTTCAATCATGATTCCCAGTCTGATAATTGGAAAAAATACACGTTTTCATTTTTCATATATATATATATATATATATATATATGTACTCAATAATATAGTTTAAATGTTTGTTCAAAAATTGCAACACGCTGGTGGTTATAATGCGATCGAATCACAATCAGAGAATTTCCAACTGACTCGCTGCCGTTACAACCACCCAAGCGATAATGGAGCACAGATTCTAACAAGGGACGTCCAGCATGATCACCACGACGATCAGATGGACAGCTACGAAGCTACCAATTCTTCACGAAAACATGCGAGAATCCTGCAAGCTTCGACCACCGAAGAGCTGGAGATATTCGCCCGACAGTTCAAACAGAAACGTATCAAGATGGGTTTCACACAGGCTGATGTCGGATTAGCCCTAGGTACCCTGTACGGGAACGTTTTTTCTCAGACGACAATCTGTAGGTTCGAAGCTCTGCAGCTCAGTTTCAAAAACATGTGTAAGTTACAGCCGCTCCTAAGCAAATGGCTCGAAGAGACAGATAGTTCGACAGCCAGTTCCACCTCGTCTCCCAGACTAGACGGCGGAGAAGCGATAATCAGCTGTAGCGGCCATTTTGGAGACAGAAACTACAATCAAGGACGCAAGCGTAAGAAACGGACGAGCATCGAAACAACCGTTAAAACGGAATTGGAAGCTCACTTCCTCAAGCAACCAAAGCCGATGACTCATGACATAACTCTTCTGGCAGAGTCACTGCAACTTGACAAAGAGGTCGTGAGAGTCTGGTTCTGCAACCGACGTCAGAAGCTGAAGCGAATGACGCCGAACTCTCCGTGCCACAGCGGCAATCCCGACCCTTGCCAGTTTCAGCATCAAAATCACACCGTCTGCTCTCCGCAGAACAACAACAAACCAGGAAATTACGACTCACGCCATCATACATTTAACGCTACAAACCGAGACGCATGCAAACAAGATTTACGTTTCACGAATCTTCCTCCTTCTCTGCAGTCGTGTGAGTTGCAGCAGTTCGAAACCTGCTCTGTTGGAGCGCGAACCAGTGCTTGGGACACCAGAGATTGGTTTCTCAGAGATTATTCTGACTTGAACGAAACTGCCAAAGTCTTGCCGATAGATCCGTGTCATAGGAAGATTCAATGTCTTCAAAAGAAGTTCAACTCGCCCAACAACAATCAAGAAGTTGTCGATTGTCCGTGGGACGGAGTTCGGAGTGGAAACGACTTTTGCCAGGCATCTGGCTGTACGGATCAATACTCCCGCAATCGTTACTACCATACCCATCAATATCAAATTTTCGAACACAACCATATTAACCAGACGTACATCGTTAATATGCATGTAAACAAATAATTAATTATATATCAATCACGTGACGATTTTGAACCTTGTACAAAAATCATAGAAAAGCCCAGGCACTTTCAAAAAATAGTTTTTTTTTAAATTTCGAATTTAGAAAAAAAATTCAAGTTCGGAACGGAAATAAGAAGAAAAGTTAAAAAGTTAGAAATTTTTGTTTTTGAAAATTTGCATATTTTCATTTTTATTATCCTGCAAAGTCCCATGTCGGTCGTTAGACGCAGTAAGATGTCACCACGACCGATGCAGCTGAGGTAACATCTTACGAGAAAACTTTCCCATCTGCTGGCCACTGACCCTGAACGCAGGTCACCTCCAGGGGTCCAGGGGTCAGTGGTTATCCCGAGGTGATAAGATGTAAAGTTATTCTATTATTGATCATCAGAATCATCGTTTTCTATTATCGATCAATAATTTGTGTTGTTTTTGGAATTAAAAGTTATAGCGGTTATGATTTTTGAAGTGATGTATTCGTATTTTATTAAAGAGCACAATTATAATCAAACTATTTGGACAATCTCTATCATCAGTTGTGAGCAAAATTATTTGTTTTTCTGTGAAATACTTTCAAGAAACTGATCGTGTAGCTATAATGAAAGAAATAAATTAACAAAAAAACATAATAAAAGTATCCAATAATGTGTGCGTCTTTTGTGTCTGACTCGTGCGATATTCTCTCCTTTTCCTTTTTCCTGCATCAATGGTCATTAACGATATCTCACTTCCTGGAATTCATCAAACTTATAACTTCCTTCCATGTGGTTATGATTATGATGATTACGGAACTTAAAAGCCGTCAACTGGTTTAAGTTGGCGGTGAACGCTTTACAATATTTTATGACATTATTAATATACCTACGATTTTGCTTTTTTCTTACACCATCCATGTGAAACGTTGTACACAAAACTTTAAATTTTCAGAGATAATTTTTTTGTATACCAGAATTGACAGTTTAATGATGAAATAATACTTTTGGTAAAACTGGTAAAGGAGTAATATGAACCACGAGTGTAACGCAGAAATAATCTTTTGAGATTGCACAATTCTAAAGATTTTATTAGTTTTGATATACCGTATTTTTTCGCATTTAACGCTCATCTATGAAGGACTAGAGAGAGGTTAAAAAAGATGTGGCTTTATAAATAAACACGATTTGATTGCTAAAATGTATTATATATATATTATCAAAAATATATTTGCCTTATTTACATTTTCTGATTAATAAAGCAACATTTTTTTATGACTTTTCCAGGTACGTCAAAGTGTGCGTTAAATGCGTAAAACTACGGTAACTAGGAATGTCGGGGACATTAAAAAGCTGGAATGGAACTGGAATGCTATACAGGATCAATATGGCATAGGTAGCATAATTCAGAGTTTTAGTTTGGTTTTTAAAGTAAAGTAAGCCTAACTTAATAAAATCATAGACATAATTGATTTCCATTCCAAGTTTGAAGTATATTTTCAAATTTTAAAGAAAGATTGAACCTTAAAAATGAAATGGCTGCTAATTAAAATATCAGTGCCAAATTAAACAAATCTGGGGCACTAGTTCTTTCAAATGATGGATTCTAAGCGTTTATTTTATTTTTTTCAACACAAATGAACAAATTGCTTATTTTAGGGGAACCATGTCCCACCTTTTCCCTGCCTCACGTTCCCCTTTGTGTGAATCCTATCCTCACAAGTAAAACAAAGTTTTAAAGTGAATTCAACTTTTTCAGCGATTTCAGTGTTTAATACAAGCTGATTATTATAGGATACATACATTTATGTATGTATTAACAACCCAGTAAGAACAGAACGAAGCAAGAAATGAACATTTAAAAACGTTGGTTCTGACGTCATGCTCGCGGTGCGAAGCGTGACAAATTGACTCTCGCTGAAATTTGCGTCAAATTCACTCTAGCGAGTGAGAAGGAAACTAATTTACAAATGCGCCAAAAATAATTACCGCAACTCGGAAATGTTGACAATTAGCAAACGAGACACGATAGTCTTAGCGCTCAAATTTTTTTTTTCTGAACAACACGTTTTTATTTGAAATGCGCTTTTGGAAAGTTGTTTTTTCTCGAATTTTTCAGACTTTTAATTACTTTTGAAAACAGAAATATTTTTAAGCAACTGCGTTTTAATTATTCTTTTATAAATGTAGTACGTGTAAATGTGGGAAGGTCGCATGATCCATTTTCTTCAGAAAAATATAAAATTTAGCAAAGAGTTATCAGAGGTTTCCCCAGTTCATACCTCTTGTGCTAAAGTTTTTGGCGCCAGGGGACCATATATATAGAATATATATATACTAGCTGGGTTATATATATATATATATATATATATATATATATATATATATATATATATATATATATATATATATATATATATATATATATATATATATATATATACAGTATTTACCAACTGAGCCACCGACCATCCCCAAAAAAAGTTAGTCATCCTATTTGTGGCCTCTCGAAACATTTCAACGCAATGTTTCACTTCATAAATTACCTATCTGGCAACAGTCTAGTTGTCGAACCGAAATAAGGAGTTCTGAGCCTATCATAGTCGTAGTCTAATGTTAAGTAGCTCCGAAAGACTGGGACTTCTAGCCATCCTTTTTTGGGGATGGTCGGTGGCTCAGTTGGTAAGAGCGCTTGCATTTAGGCAAGGCGGTGTTGCCGTAGACACGTGGGTTCGATTCCTAGTAGAGTCTTACAAATATTTGCGTTACTTGTGGTGACAGTTAGTCATCCTATTTGTAGGCTCTTGAAACATTTCAACGCAATGTTTCACTTCATAAAAATATATATATATATATATATATATATATATATATATATATATATATATATATATATATATATATATATATATATATATATATATATATATATATATATATATATATATATATATATATATATATATATATATATATATATATATATATATATATATATATATATATATATATATATATATATATATATATATATATATATATATATATATATATATGCAGGGGACAAGCTGTAACAAATGCGCTCCTAAAAAGTCCCATCTGTAAACGTTTCCTCTAAAAATAGCTGATGACTGGGGGTGGAGTTCAGGTATTTTTTCCAAAACATGATGCACTTTTGTCTTCAACAATAGCTGATAAATGGGGTTTAGTCATATGTACTTTTTCAAAAAAAATTTGGCGCCTTTTGGCTTTTGGTGCTCCTTCCAAATAGTGCCCGGGGATAGGTGTTTTTCCTACCCCCTAGCTACGCCTCTTAAAAATGTTGGTAAAGCAAAGATTTACAATGTATACTTACTTTGTGCAAATGCATGGCGCCCCCCTCTTCTTAAAAATTTGTACCCGCCCTGAATTGTTAGGTCTTGAACATAAAGCTAAAAAGATAAAAAAATTCATACCTACAGACACATGTGTTACATTTTTTTGAGAACATTGTATCTAGCTGTCTGCTGCTGCACTAAATAATACTGATCCAATTTGGCGGGAAGTCCATTTTAAAATAAATCAAATAGACTGACTTATAAATGATACGAATTAGCGATGCTTATGCTGGACAAATGAAACAAGAGATTCAACATTTGAGATGGAATTGAAATCGTACCTCCAAGCACCACATCTACCTCGTTCAACCAACATTTTTGCTTATTGGCATCACAACCAATACCCACTACTTGAAATTGCTGCGCAAAAGTTCTTGTCGGCACCACCTACTAGCGTAGCAAGTGAGCAAATGTTCAGTTCGGCCGGTTAAATTTATGCGATCGTCGAAATTCACTCCTAGGTGAAAATTGTGAAAAATTATTTCTTGCATACAATCTTCGATTGTTTGAAAGTAATTATTGATTGATATTGATTGATTTTATTACTTTTATACACATTTTGAATAAAATAATTATAATTTTGTGTTATTAGATTGAAAAAAAATTACATTTGCAAATTAACGTCTTTTTCAATTTTTTAATTGCAAAAGTCCTAAAATGATGGTTCGGTTTCGGTCTGTTTTCGGTCGAAACTAAGAGGTTCGGTTCGGTTCTTGTTTCGGTTTCGGTGAAAACGTTTTACATAGTTTCGGACGCAATTTCAGATTTAAAACAAAGTGTGAAAAATATAAGTTAAATAATATCCGAAAAACAATAAAAACGCTTTTAAAAAATGCTCTGAAAATTAAAAAAAACTAAGAACATAAAAGCGATGAGCTCTTTCTTTTCCACTTCAACGAATGCAACGATTGCGCCACGCGCTTTTATGTTCATAAATTTATTTTGCACTTTTTAGAGCATTTTATAAAATCATTTTTTTGTATTTCTTAGTATTATTTATTTTTGATGTTCAATTTCAAAGGAACCTATTAGCTTCCGCTGAATAAATAACAGCTGTGGATGATTGATATTCTTTCCTTCAATGAAACTACCGAATTCGATGATTTTAAAGCATAAAGACTCCGTGCTGTACTTATAACTTATAATATATTTTTTTAAAGCTTTTTGGATTGGTCTATATATCTAATCCGGTAATGTTTGTGGTTGTTTTAATATTGACGTGGAAGTGATGATGATTATGATTTTGGTTATTTTAATGCAGGTTTTTTTAGACATAGTACCCATTAAGCTAAGGCATTGTCGCATTCGATAATAACAAGTGAAGCAAAAAACAAAGTTTTTTTTAAAACACACTTTAATATTTTTACACTATTCAAGTGATCATTTAACATCCTCTGGACGTTGATGTTGTCCAATCAATCCGAAAATTATATATGTTATATAAACAACGAGCATATTAGCATAGACAATAAATAGTTCGACGAAAATATCACAAATCATTATTTAATTAAATTTTGTCCAATCAATCCGAAAATTTGATAGAATGCATTGCTAATCAGTTCGTAAGTATGTTTAAATTTTGAAGTCTCTAGCTCATCAGGAAGTTAGTTTAAAATCGATTGCAAAATTTGACGACAGACAGACAGACAGAGAAGTCAAGTTAAGTAAAAGTGTGTAAAAATCAACTTCAAATAAACTCATAGAATAACCACGCCATAATTAGAAAACATGATATTTTGATTTTGGAATGAGGAACCAGTGAGCAAATAAAAAATATTTTCCCGTTCCGCCATATAATAAAGTTACTTTGTTAGTGCTGTCGACTGTAGGTTTCATGAATTATTATTATAGCTCTTTGGTCATGTTTTAGTTTTTTTTTGCTATTTGTGTCCATTTTTGCGTGGTTTAAATAACTTTAATTTTTAATTTTTACAATTTTTTATTTAGGTTACAATCTCTGTTTGTATGTGTGTGTCTTTCTCGTATGCAAATCTTGCAAGTAAAATTTAACCAGCTTTTTGACTAGCTAGTGAAACTTTCAGCATAGCTTTATATTGGATGACAATACATGATTCAATTAAAAAAAACTTAATTTGAACATCTTTCGTATTTCTAAATCGAGTGTATTTGAAATCAAAGTTTGTGTTGAAAAATACGTTTTTCCTTTACTTGTTTCAACTATAGTTTTGTTTTCCCACTTGTGTTGAGCGCTAATAAACAGACAACAAAATTTTTTTTTCAAGAAGTTTGGATCATACTATTTGTGTATTTATTTTATATTTATTTATTTATTTCTCAGAGCACGAGACAACGGCGCCAAAAAAACGAACGAACAGAAAAAAACATCAAAAACAAAAAGTCAACAACCGTTCGTCATACGAAGAAAAAATGAGTTTTAAGTCGTTTTTTGAAAGCAGAAACGCTGTCGATATTCGCCTGATCAGTAAGTTCAATCAGTAAATTGGTCCAGGTGGCTGGACAAGAAACTGTCTTAGTTCCACAGGAAGAAGCATAAAGTTGACAAGAAGAAGCCGACGAAGGTGAGATCTGCCAGAAGGCACCGGGATGCACAAATCGGAGAGGTATGACGGCGCAAGACCATGGAGATGGAGACATCGATGTGCAGTGAGAGACAGCTGGAAATCGATACGCGCCTTCATGTTCAGCCAGTGTAGTCGGTCGTGTATCGCCCTCGTGACATGACCGTAT
>OZ022238.1:44774492-45011992 GCA_963978895.1 Erpobdella octoculata | reverse complement strand
AGAAGACAATGCAATATTCAATTATTAGTTTTACAATAAGTCAATTAATTTAGTTAATTTTAATTAATTTCGATATTTCGATATAATTAAGATATTTCGACTTTAATATAAAATAAAAGAGTAATATAAGAAAAAATTGATTGCAAAATTTGTGTTTTAATTACATATAAAAGCATTGGGTTTTAAAAATTCGTTTTTAATTTACTTGTTGCACGTTTTTTGCCAATAAAATGTAAAATAAAGAATAAATTTTTAATCCCTTTAAGCCTTTTCTTCGATGAAGACTAATTCTATGCCAAAGTTTATTCAAATTGCCTTAGCGGCTTGGACATGCGCATACGGCGCTTATATATATATATATATATATATATATATATATATATATATATATATATATATATATATATATATATATATATATATATATATATATATATATATATATATATATATATATATATATATATATATATATATATATATATATATATATATATATATATATATATATATATATATATATATATACTCTTCAAAAACTGGAGGATCGCAACAGATTGCTTGCAAATCACAAAACAGTCCAAGCAAGCATGGGGGATGCTTATACTTCGCAATGCATCATTTTGATTTGACAAAGATTTTCATTAAAAATGAAACAATCAAGTAAAAATAAATATTTATTAATATTTCTTCTTTTCCATCATGCTCTGCTCTTTTCAAATGTTTACGGAACGAACGAAATGACGCTCGAGGCAGACAAGCACAAATCTCACAGCAAACATCAGAAACATCCTCCTGCTCATCATCTCGATATAAAAACAACCAAGAAAAATTTACTTCAAGGAGATTTTCAAGACGTTTCTAAAAAGAAATCGGACGAATCTCATTTGAACGCCAAACCACCCGCTAAAATTGAACCTGACAAAAGATCAAGAGATGAGCCAAGAGGAAATTATTGTTTCGGTTACGCCGGTCCACCTGGCTCTCCGGGAGTCCAAGGAATCCAAGGTATTTCAGGAGTTCAAGGTGTCCAAGGACTGGCAGGAACCCCTGGACAGCCTGGTCGGCCTGGTCAAAAGGGAGACCAAGGTATTAATGAGTTTTACTAAAAAATTTAATTTATCAGAGCAATGAGATAATAGCAATTTTTCATTTTCTAAGAGGATATAATAGTTAGTAGATCCTCAATAGATGTAAAATCTATCAGATAAATAAGTAAATAAGAGTTTTTAACCTGACACATGTAGTATGTATGATCAGCTGATCGTAGATAATTTTGAGAGTTGTCAATATCTCCAAGGTCGTCGAGGACACAAAGGTGAGAAAGGAGAAGCGGGTTCAACTCATATTGTTGATGCTCTACTGGGAGGTGTTGCAGTGGAGATGAACAACTTGAGAGTTGCATTTTCTGTGACGATGGACGAAGACATACTGAAATCGACTGAATACAGAGTTCTTCATTTCAACATCGTGCACACAAACCTTGGAGACAACTACGATCCGTCGACAGGAGTTTTTACAACTCCCATTAATGGAACTTACCTCATAGGTTAGTCAGTAAAGATTTTTACTCATTTAAAAAAAAATTTTTTGTATTAAGCAATAATTGTCAAGTTACGTAATACTATATTATATTGCGGTTTTTTAAATCCCTTATATTAATTTCACCGCCGGTCTTGCTTGCTAACTTTTTACTGCTAATTGCTTGGTTGCTTGTTTGAACGTTTGCAAACCTAGAAAGTGAAAATTACCTAACTTCTCGTCATGCAATCAAGCTGAAAATTTAAATAGAGGCTCCTCATGAAAAAGTTCAAAAAATTTTCGAGAAAAATTTTTTTAATTGAAAATAATAATTATCTTTGTTTTGCAACAAATCAAATATAATTATATAGATGTTTACATATATAAATTCCAAAAGAATTATAAAAGAATTTTTTTGCAAGAAATGAAAATCCGGCAAATCTGAAATAAAAGGGATTTATGAAAAAAAATGGTTTTTACGTTTACTTGTTACTTGTATTCATTCTAAGCCAAAAAACATCCTATTTCTGAATATCTCAAAATATCCATAATAGTTTTATAGGAAGGGTTTGTGATGTTTTCCATTATACATACATACATACATGCATACATACATACATACGTACATACGTACATACGTACATACGTACATACCTACATACGTACATACATACATACATACATACATACATACATACATACATACATACATACATACATACATACATACATACATACATACATACATACATACATACATACATGCATGCATGCATACATACATACATACATGCATGCATGCATGCATACATACATACATACATACATACATACATACATACATACATACATACATACATACATACATACATACATACATACATACATACATACATACATACATACATACATACATACATACATACATACATACATACATACATACATGCATATATAACCATAAACTGATTTGTATGCCACTTGTGAAAGCATGAAAATGCAGCTATGACCGCATTAAACCGTCACTTCCTTCTCAATAAACTATCTAAAAGGCGTAGTTTATCCTTCCGCTTTGCAAGCAAAGCATATGCGTGCAATGCATCAAAGAGTCCCATTTAGATTTCAATGACAAAGCAGGTGAGAGAAAGAAAAATGGTGGAAAAGCGCCAAAACGGATTTACGTTTAAGCTGCTGACAAATTTAAAATAGAGGTTTATGTGTTATTTAGTTTTCAGATTTACAAAGTAGTTCAAGTACTAATGAATTTGAATTTATTCAAAACAGTTAGTGATGATTCGCGTGAAAGTTTTAAGATAAATTTGATTTTCTTTGAGGAATTTTCTCTTATTAGACGTTATAAAAAACTCAAATTTTATTTTATTTAAAGTGTTGTCAATGGTTTAAAAATTCAAGTGAAGAAGAAATTTTGACAAAGGCTTTTTAGAAATAATAATGAAGGAACGTAATTACCTACATTAAACTATTTCGAATCGCTTCTGCTATTAACATGCAAGAATTTTTCTTTTTTATGTTTATTTAACTTCCGTTGATGATTTCAACAATATATACCTACTTGTGTTTCTGACATGTTGTGTATTTTAGTGTATTTAATGTATTCGCGTGTGTGCTGTACCTACCTACTGGGTTTAATAACAATAAGCCTATCAGGTTGTAGACCACTGCTATACCAATTGTACCCAGGAACATGCAATGAAACAAAATCTACTATTTTTAACCTATGCAGAGATTCTTTTTAATTCTACCAATTTTAATGCAATGAAAATATGAAGTTGGTAAACTGATTTACTTAGTATCTAGCCTAGCAGTACCTAAACCCGTCAATGATGGATCCTCAACAGTCATTTATTTACTTTTGTCAATATTGAAAGACTTAAAAACTTGTGTCACTTTTCACTATAATGTCATTAAACCCGCAGATCTTTCTTTTAACGCATTTTTATTTTTTTAAAGGCGTTTATTGCAGTCTTATCAAGACACATTTGCCTAATCTGGTTTACCACCAAACAACTAGTAGACTGATAAAACTATGTTATCTGCAGATCAATCAGTTTCCATGCACTTGCTGTTTGAGGGCATATGAAGCTTTATCTCAACTTCAAGTTGTGACAGTTTGGAGTCTTCTGAAAGAAAGAGCCAGAATTAATATCGATATGACTTTAAATTGAATTTTATAATAAAACACAACCAAAAATTCGACTATATAATGTAAAACCTATCTTAGATGAAACGTTTCTTTATTAAATCAGCAAATCTTCGTTACATACGTAATAATGTTTTTTTTTTATTTTCAGTAAAATAGCTAATTCTTGAGAATTTATATTTTGTATTTTCCTAGCGGTTATTCATTTGACACCTGCTTTGAGCCTTCTTTCATAAACAATTTCTAGTTAAATGAGAACCAGAAGTGTGGCTTTTATAGGTTTAGCTCACTTTTTGTGCTCGATTTAAACAGAAATTTACATAAATTTGTTCAATTTCCTGTGATAAAAGATTATGAGAGGACACAAATCATTTTTTTATGTTTTCAATTTTATAAGTTTTGTATATTTAACAAAAATCGGACTTCATAAACAAGGCCTAAAGCAAGCCAAGTGAGTAGATTAAACTATAGAGCATTAAAATGGCACAAAACAAATAAAAAACTTATCAGAAATCTAGTTGACACCCTTTATAAAAAGTCTTCTTTAAATCTGATGCTAATAACGTCTCAGTATTTGTATTGGTTGAATTACTTTTGATGTTTTTGTTTTAAGAAAGCATAGAATATTCTTGAAGATAAGCCTAATAACGTTTAAAACTAATTATAATTATAATAACGTTTTTCCATCATTTCATCAATAATCTTAACCTCATATCTAGTTATACCAGGCCCGTAGCCAGGATTTTAAAACAAAGGATGCACTCCTAATTTGAAAGAGTCCAGAGCTTTTTATATAGGTAAACCAGTCCCTCACGCAGGGCCGAAACCCTACCAAAAAACGGTACTGCAGACGCCTAAGACGCCGGCGACAAGAGGCCCCTAAAACGTTTACAAAAAATAACTCTTTTACTTTAAAGAAATGTAATGTAAGTTCTTAAAGAAAAAGTATTATGATTTTTAATTTGGTATACCACCGTTGCGAGCAGGGTTTTATTTAGATGCCTTAGTTAGGGGAGAATCTTGAAATATAAAAGATTTGTGAAAAAACACGTTTTTACGACTTGCTTGTTATTTCATTATATCCACCAGGCACTGCTTTCCGAAGGTATCCTACTTTAAAAACACGCATGTTTTGTAATTCTGCAGAAAGCATCTTCGATCTTTTAAATACAACTTGATTTATTTTGAAACAAGTAAATTAAAAATGAATTTTTAAAACCCAATGCTTTTATATGTAATTAAAACACAAATTTTGCAATCAATTTTTTCTTATATTACTCTTTTATTTTATATTAAAGTCGAAATATCTTAATTATATCGAAATTAATTAAAATTAACTAAATTAATTGACTTATTGTAAAACTAATAATTGAATATTGCATTGTCTTCTATTTTGAGCATGTATGCAAAATTTGAAAAAAATCTATCATCAGGAAGTGACTCAAAAATTGATTGCAAGATTTGAAACAGACAGAGAAACAAACAGACAGACAGAGAAACAAACAGAGACGACGAGTTAATAAAAGCATTGGTAAAAATCAAGCTCGTCTACGATTCTGATTTGTTCGATATCATCGTATTTTGTGTCATTTTCAAAAGTAAGTTTGACATGTGAGAGAGTATAGGCTTTGGATCAACGCGCACTATAAAATAGTCATAAAAGGTGGGTGCCAGTTGATCGTTGTTCCAGGCAGGGCATACATCTCGAATGACGTCACTAGGGGTGCGAACAAGGGCGTCATTTGTGGGGAGCAGGGGATGATTTTCCAAAAAATACAAATAATTTTTTTTAGATAAAGTACCTACTACTGTCTACCCGGTCATAAGCTACTTTTGGAAACATAAGTGTATAAGGTGTTTTGGAAAATTGTTGGATAAAGTACCTACGACTACCCTCTTTCCCCCTTCCAGTCATCAGCTATTTTTGGAAGCAAAGGTGCATAAGGTTTTTTCTTGCACAAAGAACTTACGACTACCCAGCCATCAGCTTATTTTGGAGACAAAAGTTAAGCATTTGGTAGGAAAAATGTTTAGGTATTTTGCTGAAATGACAATCATGGGTGCGAACCACAGTTGGTGACCCCCCTCACATGGGACAACACCAATTAGTAAAACATGATGGTTCTTATGTGACTATGAAATTATTTTTATGCATTGTTTCAGCTCAGTGACAAAAAATGTACTCTTTTATTTTCCTCTAGTAATTCATTTTTCTTGGAGATCCAAGGGTTAAGTCGTGAAGGGGTCACACCAGCCCCTGTGACACCACTGGTAGCACCTACATGGATCCAGAATCCAACTGATTCATGGAATCGAACAGACCTCAGAAGAAACAGTTCAACCTCTCTATAAATGCTTATGATGAACTTATAAACATTTTTTTAACAATTACCAAAATATCTGATCTGTTTTTTTTTATAATTCAACCAGGCATGAATGGAGTGAGCTACAATGGACAACACATTCTACTACACTTGGTCAAAAATGGACAGCGCATGTTCTCTGCTTTTGATAGCTCGGGATGTAGCGGCTGTAATCTACAGCAGACGACGCCAACTACAAGGTGCTCTGGATCGGCGTCCAACACTGGGATTCTCGCCCTGGAAAGAGGAGACAAAATATGGGTGGAGCTGCCCGATGGTTACGGCCTTCACAACGCCCTCTACCACAACTATGCTTCGTTCTATGGATACATGATTTTCCCTGGAACTGTGGGTAGAAAATAATTAAGGACCACACACTTACAAAATAAAAAGAAACAAAAAACACTTTTAATCATAGAAAATCTTCCTAAAAAAATGTTTGAACACAAATCTCGGTGTTGTACGGATGAGCTCCCACTCCTAAGCAATTTAAAAAGGAATAATCTTCTTTTGCAAAATCACAGAAAAAAAACAAGGGCAGATGAAATTCAACTTCTAAGAGCATGAAAGATTTGGAATGCTCACTAACAAAAAAAATTAAATCGAGTATTTTCAACAACAAAAAAGATGGGTCATAAAAAGCACCATTATAAAAGAAAAGAAATTGTTGAAGTAGATATGTTCACACAAACACACACACAACACCTACTGGTGAAAAAAAACAAAACTACAAAATCCATGATGGCAGTGCAACGTTCACACGATTAAATTCTTAACTATGAAAAATACACATCAAGACAATAGTAGTTGATTAGTCACACCCAAAAAATAATCAAAATATCGTAGCGACCAGTAAACAAAACAACTTTATCTGGTGGAAGCCTGATAAGACAGAGTACCTAAAAAATTTCTCCCGGGTGGGCCACACAGTACATAAATTCTTTAAAGATTGATTTAAGATGAATTTTAAGCATGTAGTAAACCGATACGTAATCCTGATTTCCGAAAATAACATCGGCAAGTGTAAACGGCAGCCCGGACAAGATGAAACCTCGACCGTAAGAAACCTTCCACATGTTGGCTTTGTAATTCAACACGTATGCTTCACCCCATGAATGCCTCGCCACGTCACCTGTAAGCATTTGTAAAGAAAAATTTATATAGAAAATTTGAGTGAAATAAAGTGTCAAGAACATATTTACTATTATTTACTAATAGTATTCCTTTATATGGTTTAACACAAATAGTAGTTTGGTGCTAGAATGAACACAAAATCTAAATTAATAGTGTAAACATTTATAAAGAAGGTTTACAACAGGAAAAAACCTCGCTTAAATCTATACCGTCAAGAAGTCAATATAAAGGAACTACTTTAATATCAATTAATTAAAAAAATTAATTAATATAATAAAAATGAAATATCATTTTAAACATACACCGTGGAAAGTAAGAAGAAATACAAGAACAAGAACAATCATTTATTCAAACTAATAAGCAGTAGTTTAGCGGGCAGCAAAATTTGAAGAAAACAAAATAATAATTTATGTTTTGCTCCCACCCCGTCATCAACGTTTGGTTAGAGAAAAAGTTGTTTAGGTTTAACCACACCCCCCAATCATCAACATTTTTAGAGAAAAAGTTGATAAGTTGTACCACCTTCCCAGCTCTTGGTAATCCATTTTAGCTGGAGGAAAAGTTGAATAGTAATTGAACTTATTATGAAAAAAACATCTAAATGGGGGGCGGCGAGTTTGGCCTGCCTACCTCGGGCAGCTGAAACCCACACTATTTTACTGCTAATAAATCAAGTCGTACTTAATTTTTCTGCTTATTCAAAGTAATTTTTTTCATAGTTTTAAAAATTATATGTAGATAATTTACAGTATCACCCTGAAGCTTAAACTCCTGAAATGATAAAAAATTAGCAGAATAAAACTCAATACACTCACCAGCTTTGACAGTTTTCGCTTTAAACTGTCCTTCGTTCCATTCCAGAAATTCACCGGTCAA
The DNA here is from genome assembly GCA_963978895.1 of Erpobdella octoculata. Classification (NCBI taxonomy): domain Eukaryota; kingdom Metazoa; phylum Annelida; class Clitellata; order Hirudinida; family Erpobdellidae; genus Erpobdella; species Erpobdella octoculata. The sequence goes on along the minus strand of OZ022238.1, from coordinate 45,003,937 downwards.
CACGATATCGGTCCTATTGACTAAATAGCGGCCTGAGCAAATATTGAGATGTTCATTAACTAAGAAGTCAGTGAAAGTATTACTTATGAGCAAATGGTATTACGCACAAAATAGTTTATGCACAAAATTAAAATTTAAGCAATACCAGAGTGTCCATAGGTGTCAATGGCAGTTCCGAAAACGAGGACAAATTCTTTCAGAGATGCATGCAGTAGAAATATGGTGCCTGTCCATCCACCTGCACTGAAAAACACAAACTGTAAGTCTTCTTTTGGTAGTATGTGATGTGGATAGAGAGCACTGAAGTCTTTGTGGATAGAGGCAATTATTCTTTTCATATTCACACCAGCGCCTGGAGTCTCTGATGGATCAGCTGGAGATGGAGCTATATAAAAGAAAAACCACATGAAAAGTATTAAGGCTGCGGTGTGATTAAACAGGTTGATTTTTAAAAAACTAATAAAATAGTACCAATGTGCTTTTTAGCAATTTTGATGATATCGCTCTCTGAGAAAATATATTTTGAATGATCCAGCCAATACTTGATTCCATAGCCGACAATTGCCACCAAGACAGTAATAAATAAAACCGTCTTCACACAACCAAACATAATTTTAATATATAACGTACACGAACAATACTTTTCAAATAAATAATTAAGTTGCAAGCTGCACCGAGAAGATATAAAAATTGTAGGGCAGTGACGGACTTCAACCACAACCAGGCCACTGCACTGCTGACTGTTGCTGCATGAAATCTTAAGAGCTACACTTCTGTTTTTTTTATATTTTAATTTTTTACTATTTCTAATGCAATAACACTGAAAGGTGATATTTTTTATCAGAAATACCGTGGAAGTAACAAATCTAATGACATTGCCGTTTTTAGCCAGTTACAAATTTAAGGTTGTAATAATTAATTGTAATAAAAAAATAATAAAAACTTTATAAAATATTAGTTTCAAAAACTAAATGAGAGATGTACACAACCCAATGCACTCTTCGACGCTACGTATGGAAACCCTGAATTAATGAGTTGTTAAAAAACAGTAGTTAAACAGAGCCGCCTCGATCGGGTTTTAAGGTTCTACAAATACGTAAATGTGTCATATGTCAGCTTCTCCTGTTTTAACGTGCAATTCAGGATGGCCAACGATTGGTTTTTAGAAGAAGAAAATTTTACTAAATTCTTCTTAGAGGCGTCATTAAAGGTTAGTTCAGTTTTACACCTGTATTAGCCTTCTCTGGCTACAGACAAGGTAGACACTTCTGTTTATTTATGTGATGTGTACTCTCTTGCATCTAACTTTATAATTTTTTCTGGCTTTATTTATTTTTGAAATATAATATATATCATGTTTCACTTTTATTGAAATATTCATTTTTTGCAGTCTGACAGAGAGAGGCTATTTGAATCACTTGAGGTTTTCCTAAAATCATATGCATATGTTTTCAAATCTGATGGCTTGTCAGAAGGGTTATTTCTTGTTATTTCTTGTTTTTCTAGTTTGATTTGATTTGCTCCAATTATTTAAAAAAAATAGTTTTTGAAATAATTTAAAAAAATGATATTTTTTGTTATAAACTGTGTGAAATTGATTGTATTAATATATATATATAATTTGTTACAAGGAGACTAATTTTTTTCAGGACATCCACTTTGAACTTTCCTAAAGTTCCAGAAGACTTTATATCGTGTCTTCAGCTTCATCTATGGACCTGCTCTTGCCAGTTGGGAGAGACGTACGATTTGGAAAATGTGTCATTTGCCAACGAAATGGTGAAAACGTTAATCGTCTTCTCAAGGTAGTATTTTTTATTTTATTTTCTAACATCAACAAGTTTATTACAAGTGAATATGGCATGGAGATGTGAGCTTGAAATATATTATTTTATTTTAACAGAAGTTTGAATAACATAAAACTCGTTTCTGCGAATGAATTTCTTCAATTTATTCTTTCAATTTTTGAATCTGTGAGGAAAAGTGTTAGTTGCTCTTTATTTAGATTTGCTTTATTTTTTAATTTTTTTTCTTGTGATTCATTGTCTGATATATGTTGATTTTTAAAGATACATGATTTCATAAAAGGAAATTATTATTAATAATAAATTTAATCTCGTAATCATAAAACCAGGACACGAAAAATCCGATCAATCATTCTTTTATGATGGACGCAATTTTTTATCTCGAATGCATTTACGACCCTCACTTTGTCGGCAGACGTCACTCATTGAGGTATTTTCTGTTTTTTTATTTTTATTTTCATGATTAAAGATGGATATCTCGTGAAGCATGTTTTTATCGAACAAAACTTGGTGGCCCTTGTTAAAATACAGCTGATTTTGATTAATACTAATGAAATGAGTTGGCTTTATTAAACTTAACTTACCTGGCAACATGGATGTGATTTCAGTTGATTTTAGAATGGTAAAATTTTAGAATGTTTAATATGTTACAGTCTGTGTAAAAAGAAAATATCTCAATTTTAAACTTTACATATTGCTGGAATTGCTCTACTTTTCTCTATTTGCGATCTAACAAATTTTGTTCTAAAAAAAAAAAATTTATTCGACAGCTGCACTGTAATGCAGAAAAGTCTATAAAAGCACTCCAGCCCTTCATTGTGTTTTTCTTCTATTTAAAAACTCATTGATCCATGTTTATTACCTGTTCTATAATTCGCTGGATATATGCTCACATTCCCAGTCAGTATACTTGTTATTTGATTCCGTTGAGGTGTTCGGACTCAGTGTAATCAAGTCTTTCATTTGCTCACTCTGCTAGTTGAATTAATGCACAAACATTGAAAATACACTAAAAGTTGTGTTAGAGAATATTTTCAGAAAAATCTAACTTTTTTGTTTTAAATTGCAGAATTAAGAGGAGTATAAACCGGCCGGGTTATAAAATAGCCTGTACTGTTTAGTAGGTCACTGATGATAATATAAAATATGTCAACATTTGTTTGGATTAGTTAAAGTGTGTAAGAGCCTACATCAAACATACACATAAGTTGTGACATGCACAGACTCTCAGATACATACATACATACATACATACATACATACATACATACATACATACATACATACATACATACATACATACATACATACACACACACACACACATACATACATACATACATACACACACACACACATACATACATGCATGCATGTGTGTGTGTGTGTGTTAAATAATGCAACAAATATTGATTATTTTAATGTTTATATGAGAAATGATTGATTTTGCATTGCATGATTTTAACCTTGATATAATCACTGAAGAGTTAACTTTGGTAATGAAACAGACCATCATCATATTACCAATATTGTTTATAAAATTGGAAAAAATTACTTAAATACTGGTCTTTTTAGGTTTGAATTATCCAAGTATTTATATGTTAATTCAATAAAATGAATGATTGTGAAATTTAATTTTAAAATAACCTGGCTTTTATAGGCTACTATTCAATTTATACCCTCTAAAAGTTATTCAAAATAGTTTCAATTAGGTAGTTTAAAGGCTGTTTTTTTTTAATTATTTATTAAATGAGGAATCGCTAATGTTTGTTTCGTGTGGTGATTTGATAAGAAACGAAAAATGATGATGAAAGCTGAAATATTTATACAGAACAGTGACTTGCAATTGATTCTATTAAGTCATGTGCAGACAGTTATATTATGTCAGATATTCAAACAACAATCAATTATATTATGTCAGATATTCAAACAACAATCACTTATATTATGTCATATTCCAACAAAAATCACTTATATTATGTCAGATATTCAAACAACAATCAATTATATTATGTCATATATTCCAACAACAATCAATTATATTATGTCATATATTCCAACAACAATCACTTATATTATGTCATATTCCAACAACAATCAATTATGTCATGTCATATATTTAAACAACAATCAATTATATTTTGTCAGCTATTCAAGCAACAATCAATTATATTATGACATATATTCTAAAAAAATCAATTATATCAAGTTATATATTTAAACAACAATCAATTATACTATTTCATATTTAAACAACAATCAATTATACTATTTCATATTTAAACAACAATCAATTATATTATGTCATATTTAAACCAGACCCCACCGAGAGGACGGGGTCTGGAGGGGATTTTGCCCTGCTAGTCTGAGGGCCCACCACAATTTGAAAAAAAACGTTCCCAGCATTTTTCTAAAATTTATAACAGACCTTAAAACACATGGTTAATTTTAAATTTCACTTCAGTTGTTATAAAACTGTCACACATCAATATTATTTCTTTCTTTCACTGGAATTTGAAAAAGAACTTTAACCATATTATATAGCTGCATTTCTACACCAAAATAAAATCCATCAAAATGTAAGATGTCTTTGTGATCATCCCACCTTTGAATGAAACCGGACATTTGGACAATTAATTTTAATCTTTTTCAGTTCTCATCTCCTCAAATGTAAAATGTCTTCTTCCAGTTTTTCAAAATCATTGTCGCTTTCATTCATTGCATTTCCTATCTATTTGGATCTATATAAAATTTTACTTAAGAAATATTTGCTGAAAATAGCAAACAACCTTATGTAATGCATTGTAAATTTACAACAAAGTTTAAGGGCTTTTTGTACTTTATAGGAATTTGCACAAATTAATTACTTCATGCTACTGCAATAATTTTGCTGTATCTTACGTTTATGGTACCGCTTTTCATTTAATAATATTATTAAAATAGCTCTGGTTGGTTGGAGAGGCCCACCAGAGTGAGTTGACCTGTGTCTCGTTCATCCACTCAACGGGCCGGATTTGAACAACAATATTAATATTATGTCATATATTTGAACAACAATCCATTATATTATGTCATATATTTGAACAACAATATTAATATTATGTCATATATTTGAACAACAATCAATTATATTATCTCCGATATTCAAGCAACAATCAATTATATTAAGTCATATATTCCAACAAAAACAATTAAATTGTACATTTTTTGCTATCACAACCACCACTACTACCACCATCACTTCCACCATATCAATGAACCAGTATTACTCGATGTCTTTCTTTAAATTCATGAGTTTTGATCATCTGATGAATCTGCTTAATTTTTTTTATAGCAGAAAATATATATATATATATATATATATATATATATATATATATATATATATATATATATATATATATATATATATATATATATATATATATATATATATATATATATATATATATATATATATATATATATATATATATATATATATATATATATATATATATATATATATATATATATATATATATATATATATATATATATATATATATATATATATATATATATATATATATATATATATATATATAAATGAATGTTTGTATGTATATATTCATGTCCTTTATGCATTTCTACACCATTCATCCGAGAGTCAAGGGGAGTAAAATAAAGAGGAAAAAAATTTGAAATCCGTCACAAAATGAGCGGAGCGAGCGGGAACTATATATATATATATTAGGGATGTCACGGGTAGTACTTTTTGGAGTTTTCGGGTTCGGGTTCGGGTTCGGGTTTGTGAAACTAGAGTTTTCGGGTTCGGGTTTGTGAAACTAGAGTTTTCGGGTTCGGGTTCGGGTTCGGGTTTGTAAAACTCGAGTTTTCGGGTTCGGGTTCGGGTTCGGGTTTGTGAAACTCAGGTTTTCGGGTTCGGGTTCGGGTTCGGGTTTGTAGTTTTCAAAAAACCGGGTTCGGGTTCGGGTTCGGGTACTGGCTTATGATTTCAAATTCCTGCATTGATTTTAAATTTACCTAGTGTATATACATATACAACGAGAGCGATCAATTCATCCATTGGACATTACACGTATTGAATAAACTCTAACAAGTTATTTTTTTAGCTTTCCAAATAATGTGATTTCTTTGGCCGAAGGAGGCTTAATTATTTTAGTTCATTCGCGGCTCGGTCCGGCAAGATAATCAGGCGGATTAGTGGTCTAGCTTACACACTCACCAATAAAATGACCTATTTGTGTTATTTGTTACGCAAAGGTGATAATACAAAACTTGTATGGCTTGTGATTATTATGATACGTTACCTCTTAAATTATTATGATTTATTAATTTTTTCGCGGCTCGGTTCGGTCGGGTAATCAGGCGGATTAGTGTTCTAGCTTACACACTCACCAATAAAATGACCTATTTGTGTTATTTGTTACGCAAAGGTGATAATACAAAACTTGTATGGCTTGCGATTAGTATAATACGTTACCTCTCAAATTATTGTAATTTATTAATTTTTTTCGCGGCTCGGTCCGGTCGGGTAATCAGGCGGATTAGTGTTCTAGCTTACACATTTGCCAATAAAATGACTGTGACGCATAGATCATTTATAGACTTTGCCAGTTAAAGTTTAGTATTATGCAAGATTATCTTTATAAAAAAGGGTCTTTGTTATATCAGAAAAACTTTGAGTATATGAATGAATAAATATAAGGTTATATAACTGAAGTAAAAAGTTTAGAGTCATGGCTATCCGCCATTTCTTCGACCGAAGGAGGCTTAATTATTTTAGCTCGTTCGCGGCTCGGTCCGCCTGATAATCAAACGGATTAGTGGTCTAGCTTACACAATCACTAATAAATCGGTTCCTAATACTATTTCATTTCTAATAAACTAGAAAAGTTATGAAAACTCTGTTTGTGTTGCTATTTTTAAAACTGGAATAAATATTTATTTACTAAAAAAATTTATTTGTTCACAAGTCCGAGTTCGGGTGTAAGCCTTAAGAATTTTCGGGTTCGGGTTCGAGTTCGGGTATCAAGTTTTCACATTTTCGGGTTCGAGTTCGGGTATCAAGTTTTCTCATTTTCGGGTTCGGGTTCGGGTATCAAGTTTTCACATTTTCGGGTTCGGGTTCGGGTATCAAATTTTCACACTTTCGGGTTCGAGTTCGGGTTCGGGTATCAGAAAAAGACCGGGTAGTACCGAACTCGGGTTCGGGTTCGGGTACCCGTGACATCCCTAATATATATATATATATATATATATATACATATATAGTTTAATTAAACTAGAATAAAAGTTGAAAAATTTAAGAAGCAAAACTTAATACAAAAATAAATTAAAGAAATATATTGATAATGACAACAAAAACTTTTGTGGTAAACGGCCATAGCAACTAAAAACATCTTTTGTTTATTATTCACCAGGGTAATATTTTTACAATACGATGTCACTGAAATTTTATAACTGTCTTATAAGCATGTTTACAATTTTTTAAATTAACTTTCACTTGTTTATAGTTTTTTTTTATTACTTGAAATAGAAAGCAAAAAGAAGGAAAGAAGATTCGTACCGACCATTCTTCGAATACTGACCGGCAGACTGAGTCGCCTACAAATGTTTTGCTGCCTTCTGCTTCTGTTCATGTTCAAATTGTGCCTTTTTTATATGGTAAGCTTACTAATATGATTGGATATAAGAATATGTGGTTAGTTTAATAATGCGGTAGAATAGTAGAATATGTGGTTAGTTTATTAATATGATAGAATATGTGGTTAGTTTATTAATATGATAGAATATGTGGTTAGTTTATTAATATGATAGAATATGTGGTTAGTTTATTAATATGATAGAATATGTGGTTAGTTTATTAATATGATAGAATATGTGGTTAGTTTATTAATATGATAGAATATGTGGTTAGTTTATTAATATGATAGAATATGTGGTTAGTTTATTAATATGATAGAATATGTGGTTAGTTTATTAATATGATAGAATATGTGGTTAGTTTATTAATATGATAGAATATGTGGTTAGTTTATTAATATGATAGAATATGTGGTTAGTTTATTAATATGATAGAACATTAGAATATATGGTTAGCTTAATAATATGGTAGAATATTAGGATATGTCATAATTTAAGAGAATTCTTAACATTATTATATCGTTTGCACAACCTCTGAAAGTAATTTATGGTTTCTTTGTTTGATTAGATTCTTTGATGGCTAATAATATTCAGGACAATGTGAAGGTTCAACTGGTATCTTTGTTTACAGTTATAATATTGGGAGATAATGTGAGTCCCTTGCTTGTTCAGATAAGATGGCTTTAATTTCTTGTTGTGTTCTGTTTTGAATATCTTTTTCAAATGAACAGGCAGACATTTGTTTACGATATTTATTTATTCGCTTGTAATGAATTGTTGAGATGGATCACATTGTATATAATTAAATGGTTGAATGGCTTTGAACTTTGTGCTAATTTTTATGCAAGTTTATTTGAAACTGTTTGATAAATTGGTGATGATTATGATTTTGTGTTAGTGATGATGATGATGATGATGATATATCTTAATTGCATTTGGTTTTGTTATAAATAATAATTTTGCACCAATAATTTTTAGTTTGAAATTTTATTTTATTTATTGTTGATGAAAAGAATAATATTGTTTTGAGTCAATTGAGAATGATAAGAATTGATTCTATTATTTTACGAATTAGTTTTACTAATATAATATAAAACCAATTATTTCTATTATATCGGATTCTCAATCATTGAGACCCAAGACAGTAGTAAAGATGAAAATCTCGAGCGAAGCGATAATTAGATGTACACGAATGAAATTTTTTATTTGGTATTTATAGCGAAATGCTTCTCAAGTAATATGTCCCGCGACGATCGATATCTTGTTGAAAACCATCGAGAAGTCTGGTCCCGATCTTCTGGCTTCCTTGTTGGATTCTATTTCGGTCGTCGTTTGGAAGATTCAGTCCTTTCCCCCCGAAAAAGTATTCCTTGTTGTTGTTGTTTTTTTTATCTTTGATTTGCTCTAAGCGTATTTATATATTTTTTTGTTGTGGTTTCCCTTTCAGAGACAAGTCGAGGTGAATTCAATCATTGAAAGTTGTTGTGACATTGTACTACAAATGTTAAACAACCAAGCACTCGAACAAAGTGTAGCAATAGTGGGTGTGTAGACTGATATTTTCGTTTGTTCTATTTTTAGATTTATTCATGTATCTTATCAATAAACTTTATTATAATATTTTTCTTACATTTCAATTGTTTTTTTTTACTATTAATATTTTAGGAAAGTTTATTACTATTTTTATGTAACATTTTCATGTTTTTTATAATTCTTTTTTTATTATAATTATCTTCAAAACAAATATATATTCCAGATCAACTGAGGTTCATCGTCGATGACGGTCCCAAGGAACTCCAGCAGGTTCTGGCTTCTTGTGGAATTTTCAAAAAAAATTTCTCTATGATCAAGCAGGCCTTGGTGAGTTGGGCTGTCACTTACATGCTAGAGATGATCCATCAAAAATTGAGGATTTTTTCTAATATCAAAAAATATATTTACCGTTGTTTCGCGATTGCAGTGCCACCCAATAGCGTTACATATAATACATATATATATATAATTACAAACAAATGTACAACAGTTTTTAACTTAGTAATAGTATAATAATTATGTTTTTATTTAATTATATATTTTGCTTTAAAATTGTTCTTACAGCAATACAATTATTGTTAAAATTTAGATTTGAAAATTTCAAATGACGTACTTTCTTTGAACAAATAGGAATTATCTGACCAAGGTTTACTGTTGTCTGCCATGAAGCTTCTGGGATCTCTTCTCCATGAAAATTTATATGCAAAAGTATTTTTTAATATAATTATTTTAAATTGTGAAAATGTATTCAATTGTTTTATTTATATTGTTTTATTTGTTTATGTTTTGCAGACAAATGGTTTACAAATTTAAAATGAATTTTTTTAACCATTCGTAGTTAGGACTTATATTAGTTTGAGCGATACGAATATAAATGATTATAAATTTATAAGTGCTTTAAATTGCAAGTGACCACCCAGAAAAAACTGTCTATTGATTTATTTATTTTTTATTGTTAGTATAAATTCATGTTTGATTTTTTAGAGTGCTTTCATCAAAGAAGTCGGATACAATCAGCTGTGTGAAACGCTGAGAAATTGTAATACCTTTACGAAAGAGTTTCTGGAATATTTAATTTGCATGGTTGTTGTTTAACATTTTTTGGATGAATTGTTTCCATTCAGTAATTTCCGATTACAGTTACAGTTGTAGTAGGTGCCATTTATTGAGGTCAAATTTGTGAGGTAAAAATTGGCTCTAAAAAGCAGCTGCTATTCTAAAAGTGAAAATCCATATTGTGTGCATATGTACGGGTATGTGAGTCTGTGAGTTGTTTATTGTGTGAGTGAGAAAGAAAAATTATGCACATAACAAAACAGATTGAATTTCAATTTAAAAATTATTTATTTTTATTGCTGGATGTTTTAGATATAGAGTTTATATAAATATAATTTAAAAACAATTTCTGCAGCCATCATTATCATTGCCATATGTTTCTTTCAAAGCCTTTTTGTTAGAATTATTGAAACTTTCCTGGTCTAATATTTATTAGCTGCAAAATCAGAAAAAAGACAAAAAGTTAGGAATGACAGCAATGCTCCATTAACTTGTGAAAATAAAAATAGTCGGCAACAAAGATTTAACTATTAATATTGTTGGTTTTCTTAGGATTCTGATAAGCAATTCCATTATCTGATTCAAGCGATATGAATTTCAATTTTTTGATCGGTTTTTACACATTTCATTTGATGATGCAGTTGATTGTAATAAACTGTGATCACATTAAGTGGCACCTACTTCATATCGGTGTTATTTAGCGGGTTTCTGAGGTTTTAATGTCATTTGCTAAGTGCATGACATTAATGTTATTGGATTTTGCAAGCAGCTGATTAGTGACTGACAATTTAATTTACATGAGAGGTGCATGATTATTGTTGTTAATTTCATTTAATAGGTCAACAATGTTATTGGAGAAGGACTTTAATGTCAGTTGATAAATGAATGTTATTAACGTCATTAGATTTTACAGTTGATAAGTGCCTTATATAGTATAAAGTTATCTATTAGGTGACTAAGTTTAATTTAATCAGATAGGTAGGTGCATGTCATTTTCGTTATTAGATAGAAGTTTGACATTAATGTCATTCATTTGATAAGTACATGACATTAAAACTGGTTTTCATGTTTCTATTAAATGTGAATCAGGCAGTTGAAGTTGAAAGTACTCTGGACTCGTCCCAGGGTTACAGTCTCTTCTTCGACGGATACTACCTGAAGGTCTTGCTTCTCAAAAACGTTGAAATGATGCCGCTCATGCTGAAGCTGATGGTTCTCATAAAAGACGAAGAATTGCAGAGGTGGTTTTCATCTTACTTATTACACCTGTGTTCGTGCCTCAGGCCGAATAAACTTCTGTGCACTCAGAACGGGGTCGTGTCTTGCGTGATTACGATCTTGTCGAACCTCTCTTCGAATCTGCCACCCAGAATTACTGGTTTGCCATTCTGATTCTTTTTTTTTTCCTTCGATGTAATTAATAATAACTGATTTCATAATTTAAACACACTGTTATTATTCTTGTTGATAATTCTTTTTATTTTGCACTTTTTTTAAAAACATGTTATGTTTGTGTGGAGCTTGAAATTTTGTAGCAAGTTTATCAGTCGTTTTGTGTTCTCAGATTGAGTTGAAATTTTGCATGCGTATTGATTTTTTGATGCAGCAGATAGAAAAAATACAAGGGGAATTATTCATGATGAAATTTATCAGCTATTAAAAATGATCAATTATTTTTTACAGTTTTTGGGAGACAACTTAGTTTGTTTATGGTTTATTACAAGATTTTCTAAATAAAAAAAACCAACAACAACAAAAATGTAAAAAACTTTTTTAAAACACTTTTTGATTCTAATAAAAGCATGGTGTGTTTATTTCACATAAACTCCAACAATTATGAAAAAATATAAAAAAGATTGTTTTTATTTTCCAGGTGATCTGTTTGATATATTTGAGTCACTCGCATCCGTCTCCATGTCTTCGGCAGACCTCAAAAGATTGATGCAACTTTTTGAGCCGCAGAAGCAGGTGGAATTGACTCAAGTGAGTTTTTGTCTCGATTAAAAAAAATATAAAGTTTGCATGTTATTATTTACTGCTGTATCGATTTGAATCTTGTTGTGTTTTTTTTTTAATTTATTTAAATTTGAATTCGAAGTGGTTCATGAAGAAACTTGTAAAGTCGATAACAACAGTCGCATCTTCCTCGGAGTTGCATTTTAATGAACTTACTTACTGGGAGTTCTCTCTGCCTCAATCAGTAATCTTTTATTTGTTGCTTTATTTTGAGTAATTGTGAAGTTGTATTTAATTACAATTAGGTAAAATAATTTATATTATATAATATTGCTTAAAAGAAAATGAAAATCTACAAGGCAGTATTAACCATAAAATAAGATTGAAAACCTACATAGCAATAATAACCATAATATTATTGTGATGATGCAATCACAGTAACCACATTAAATTCACTTTTTGAAACTTCAGTAAATTTGAGAATTCAGATATTCAACTAAATCTTGTTAAACATTTATTTTTCAAGGGCATCAAAGTTGAGAATATCGGCCCTTTAACCCCGTACGGCTTCACGCTCCATGCCTGGGTGAGTTTCAATGAAGCGACGTATCATGTCAACACTTTCAACCTTTTCATGTGAGTTTTGTCAATTCAATAAATTTAATAGGTCGATTATATTATCAATTCAATAAATTTAATGGGTGGATTATATTATCAATTCAATAAATTTAATAGGTCGATTATATTATCTTATCAGAGTAACTCTATTGTAGAATAATTTATCTATATTTTTAGCTAAACAAATTAGTTGTCTTTTAAGGGAGTTGTTCTTATTAATGCTAATATTATGATGATAATATCATAAATTTTATGCTTTGCAGTTTTAAATTGTTTTATTATTATATTATATTTGATTAATATATTATTATATCAATTTTGATTGATATATTATTATATCATATTTGATTAATATATTATTTTTAATAAAAGAGTGTTTTCATTTTACATTATGTATAAAAGTTAGATTTTTAAAAACTCGTTTTACCAGAAAATATTAAGAGAAAATTGTTAAAACTTCTGGTGTTTGGATTGTTTATGTGATTTTTTTTTATTCTCACATGATTACAGGATAACTACAAACAGTGGAAATAGGGTAGATGTGTTTGTCAATGAGGAAGGTGTCTTATGCGTGAGAATGTCTAATAAGAAGGCTCATCAAGATTTTCTTGTTCCTGACACCGTCATCGTTGATGGACAATGGGTAATTTTATCTTCAATAAATCCACAATACTGCTCTTTTTAAATCTCCATCACTGGTCTTGCTTGATTGCTTGCTTGCTTGCTTGTGGACAAATCTTGGAAGTGGAAATTAACAAGCTTCCATCGTCCAATCAAGCTGAACTTGGAATATAGACTTGCTTCTTATGAAAATGCATTTTAGTACATTTGTTGAAATTTTTAAAAACTAAATTGTGATTTTAGTTTTTAATTTTAAAATATTGTTTTATCTACGTTCTAAAAAAAAATTAAATCCAAAATATTAGAGATTTAGTTTCTGTAATTTATTCCTATGATTTTAATATTTGGCACGAAAAACAGCTAAACTGTTTTATATTTGTTATAAGCTGTGCATAATTTGAGGTTGAAGAGTATTAACAATTGTTTCACAGTTTTCTGGATATCATATTTATTTTTAGAAACTGGGTTTTTCAAATTAATTAGAAGTTTTTTTTTTAGTGATTCCATGTTACGTGTTTCTTTTTAGCATTGCATAGACGTGGTTCATTCTGTTACAAAAAGACCTTTCGGACAAAATCATTTGAGCATTTATGTCGATGAAATCCTGCACGTGAATTCATCAACCAATTTTCCAATTTATTCTGAGGTTTGTTCGACATGGGTCGAGTTTGTGATCATTTGTGGTCATTATGTTATTCTAAATTAATGTATTATTTTTCGTCTGTTATAATAAATCTTTTTATATCTCTAACTTAGTAGAACATTATTTTGGTTGCATTTTTTTAAAGAATTTGAAAAATTCTTGCTCAGATTAGTAATTTTATTTCCATCCATCCATCCAGGTAATAACAAGTTGTCAAATAGGATGTTCATCTCCGGCTCCGTTGTTTCACCTGAAACCCTCACTCTCCGTTACCGGACTTCCCGAAGAACCGATCACGAAAGAATTTCTCAGCTCAACTTCCACTTCTTCTGCAGCAGCAAGTTCCACGAATCAAAAGAACGCATCTCCAATGTGGTTCAAGTGGCTCCGGTCGCAACCCAGAACGCCGAACGTTGCTCAGGCGAACGCAACCGTTAAACCCGCCGCAAAAACTGAGCAATTCCAAACTACGGCGACCCTCATAGGGAAGGTTGCTGAGGTAGTTATTTTCGGGGAGGCTCTCACTTCTGATCACATCGAGGCGATGTACAAAGCTGGTCAGTTTGTATTCCTATGAAGTCATGATGTTTATTTGTGATGATAGAATTGTAAGAATTAGTGCTTTTTGTAAACAGTATTGTTATGAAATATTCAGTTACTGAAAATAATAATGAGCTTATGTTTGATAAACTCTCTCCTAAATTTATGTTACTATTACTTCGTTTAAAGTTTATGAGATAATATAAACATATATTTTTGTGATAATCTCGTTTTGTTTTTATAAATAGATTTTGAAAGTTTTTTTGTCATACAGGCTTAGACTTACAATTGCGCTTCAATGTTGAGAATGAAGTTTTGCTCTCGTTGGCTCAAAAACCGATAATATGGTTTAATGCAAAGGTTAACAGCTTATTTTTTTTAAATTTACTTTTTTAAAATTTTATTTTTAAATAAAATCTTCATAATATTTGAATTTATTTTTGACAAAGGCTTGCTCCGATGGTACATGCTTTGATCTGAGTCGGCATTCCTTCAATGGTAAAGTATTGGCCAATCAGTGTGTCGTAAGCAGTATAAAAGTAAGTATTTTCTATTTATATCTTTCAAATGTTAATCAATCTTAATTGTTTACATTATTTTCTGTGCAGAATCTCCTCAATTCAGTTGGTGGAATTCAGGTCATTCTGGCTCTATTCGATCAAAGTATAGAAAATAATTTTGACGGTTCGTTGGAAAGTTTTTTCGTTTAATTATTCTGTCAACCAGATTTATTTCGGCCCATCTGATTGTTGGCTCGGACTGGTTGTTCTATTCCGGGTATCAAAAAGTTACAATTGGGGTTGTTTTTTATAAGGTTCTCAGATGATGCATAAACTTTATTTAGGCTTGAGAATAATCATTTATAATTATTTTTTGTAGGTGGTCCCGGTCTTCAGGAGTATGTTGACCTTCTGCGAGCTCTAATGACCGGGCATGTAAGAAACCAGGACAATTTTTCACAGTGCGATGGAATGGCAATTCTTGGTCTTATTCTGAGAAAGGTATAAACAAATGCTGTCTGCTATATATATGAAACTGCTGCTTAAATGTGTGTTATTTATTTGAAATTTAAATCAATTCATAATTATTTTAAAATAAACTCATTGGTTTTCATTCTGTAATTTTTTGTACACCATACTATCGAAGATCAACGATTACAGGATTTGTTATCTAAGTTACTTATTTGGATTGTAGGTTGACCCTACCCTATTGAGTAAGGAATTGTTCGGCAGTCTGCAGAAGATGCTTCAAGTCATCTCCGATAAAGTTTCCTTGTACCAAGAAATGCTGGAATTCGTGCTGTTTGATTTCAGGATTTGGAATCGTTCCGATCTTAACATCTTCGTCGGTCAGCTGATTGATTAACTCTTATTTTAGCTCTATTTTGTATTGTTTTATTTATTAAAAAACTTGCTGCAGCATCCAGACTTGTCTGGTTCTTTGGTCATGAAGAGCTAACCGGTTGCCAGATTTTTTCTTTGCAAAGTGAATGCTAAATCAATTTCTAACCATGTTTCTCAAGTGTACTAAATTTTAATAAAGTCAGTTTGGGACTCTAAATTTGATACTGATAGATACAAACATTCATTTTTAACTATTAGATATATTGCATATTTTATTTATTAAAAAATAAATGCCTCTACACACTGGTGACGTAACTATTAATATCTAATTAATTGAAAGATTATTAGTTTTTTGCTGGTTTCTAAATGATTTTTGTAAGAATTAGATTTTTCAAATGATAACCGTTTGCTAATGTTTAAAATGTTTAAAAATTGAATATTAATTGTTTTAATGTCATTTATTTATCTGATCTTCTCAGACCTCATTGACTTCCTGTACACCATAGTGGTTAAAGATAGAGTTTTTTATAAGAAAAAATTTGGAGTTCAATATTTCTTGGACAGCTCATTTCTTTTTCTCAGGTTGAAAATTTATTTTAAATTATTTTTATTTTAGCTTTAAGATGGCACTTATTGTGTTTTTGTGCGCATTTGAAAGAAATATTTTAATGTGAGATTCTTATATCTACTTTATATATATTTATAGTGTACATTTACTTATACATTTATTTGTACACTTTTGTACACACTGATTTGTGCAGACAAATTTAAATTTATGTACATTATGCAGTCGCCACGAAGAGTTGGACGAGCCAACATCTGAACTTTTGGCCAAGATCAGACAGGGCATTTGTAACATCTTGAAAGTTTATGTTGGAAAAGGAATAACATGTGATGAATTACAGCAGATATTTGGAGCCATGTGTATCGGTGACCAGATGATGGTTTGCAATTGTTTACTGTTTTTTTTAATGACGACTTTAACTTTCATTCATTTCTATGATTTTGTCCAATGAGTACCACTTTCCTGGTTCGGGCTGAGTAGCAGAGTGTTTCCAAGTGCCTCTGTGATGGCCCTGCTATGAAGAGGTGCTATACAAATGTTCTATACATTACATTACATTACATTACTCTACATTACATTACATTACATTTCAATATCAGATGCATTTTATGCTGGGTTGGTGAAGCAGTCAGATCGTACATGCAAATGTCTGTGACCTTTGGGGTTTTAGTTTCATGCTTTCATTACCTTCCATTTTTGTATTACTTCTGAACAAATGTTTAGTTTATTTATCTTTAATTTTTTTTTAGTTGATATTATTGATTGTTAATTTTTTCCAGGCCCTGGATTTAGCTGACTTGCTGCTTCATCTCTTGGAAACGTCTGCCAAGAATGATCAGATATTTCTGTTGATGTTTGAACCTGGAAAAGTTGAACTTTTTTATGTTTTCCTGTCTAGTCAGAAGTTTTCAATTGCTTTTAAGGAACGAGTTACTAAAGTATGTTATTTTTGCTATAATAATTATTGAATTCTCTTTGTTAATAAAACACAATTTTTTCCTAAAATTTTCTTACATTATCATTAAAAATGTCTGAAACATGGATATGTTTCTATTAGTATTTCTTTTATTCTTTTTCAGATTTTGATTAGTATTATTTAAGATTGTTTATTTATTTGTTTGATGACCAAAGATCATAGATGCCCTCCTGAGAACGAATCGTGTGAACGAGGCGAACAAATCGAGTTTAAAAATCGTGGATTCTGATTCGTTCCAAGGTTTCATTCATTATATGAATTCAACGATGGTCAGTGATGCTGTGGTTGATCATCTTCTTGATCTCTTCTTTCTTTCCGGTCGGTTTTCAGGTTTTATATTGGTAAAACTATGTGTTCATGCATTTCAAAGCATGGTATTTATAGCATTATGGGTTCATGCATATCAAAGCATGGTATTTAGAGCATTATGTGTTCATGCATTTCAAAGTGTGATGATTGTAAAACTATGCATTTCCATATATAAAAGCCATTACAGGCACTACCACGGTAGCTAATTTTAAAGGTGTTATGTTTTTACAAATCTTACCTCTAAGTTCTCGTTTGATTAAAGCTGCAAATCAGTTGTTATTTACTGTTGGAAGTTGTATAAAATAGCAAGGATTCCTTATGGCCTTACAGTCTATGTAAATTTATTGTAAAATTATAATTTTCCAGTTAATCGTTTTAATAATTACGTTATTAAGTAATCTAAAATATAATAATTATGTTATTAAAATATTTAAAATAACATCTTTCATAGAATGTTTTTTTACACAGAAGTATCTTCAAATTTGAATGGAATTCTACACATCGTTCAACTTTGTGCCACTGTTGCAAACATAGAGACTAAAATCAGGTGTATTCAAAAGGTATATTTATATATTTTATATTCATACTAAGATCAGGTGTATTCAAAAGGTATATGTATTTTAAATACATACTAAGATCAGGTGTATTTAAATTGTATACATTTTATAAACTTACTAAGATCAGGTGTATTCAAAAGATATATATTTTATATACAGAATAAAATCAGGTGTATTCAAAAGGTATATATTTATATGCATACTAAGACCAGGTGTATACAAAAGGTATATATTTTATATACATAATAAGATCAGGTGTATACAAGAGGTACATAATTTATTGTAACAACATTTTATATCTTAATAATGTTTTTTGTTTTATTTTAAGTTAACACAGAGCACATTGATTGATGCCTGTGATTAAAAATGTAATTCTTTCTAGTAATCTTAAAAAATTTAAACTCAATCACTTGTGCTTCACGCACTCAATTTCTTCTTATTATTATTCTTCAGATCGTCTCCGTGTTAGTGATGAAACCGTCGCTAACGAAATCCCTGCTCGACCTGCCTGGTTGGTCCGAAGCATTCACCTACCTGCTCATTAATAAACACAACAACAACAACAACACTTTCGTCAGCAAGCGATCAAAACACGATTCTGAGTCGTCTTATACGAAGGACGGGTCGAGAACGAGAGGATTGTTTTACACTCTTGACAGCATGTTAGTGCTTTTTTTATTTGCTGGCAGCTTATTTTATGGTTGAAATATCCATTTTATTGTTGAAATATCCATTTTATTGTTGAAATATCCATTTTATTGTTGAAATATCCATTTTATGGTTGAAATATTCATTTTATTGTTGAAATATCCATTTTATGGTTGAAATATCTATTTTGTGATGCTCTGGTGGCAGAATGGTCAAGTTCCCATCAGTGTAGAGAGATCTTGTGGCTGCTTGATTTTTTTTTGTTACGGTAAAAAGAGTGGTGTCAAGAAAAAATCAAGCTCAGAAGTTTTTTTCATAAAAATACAATGACAGTGAATTTAAGAGATTTATTATTATTATTATTATTATTATTTTTATTATTATTATTATTATTATTATTGTTATTAGCATTGTTGTTGTACTGTTTTATCAAGATGCCATTTTCATTGTATTATATTGAATTTTCAAAATTTTATTTACAATAAAGTATATTACATCTATCATTTATTTACGATATTTTTATTCATACTAAAATACATTGGTGACCTTTATAAACTAAAAATACATTTATTAGATATTGGTTAATTGAAAATATATTTTTGGAATACTTTTAATAAAAAAAATATATTTATGACTTTCATTAATTTTAAAAAGAGTATATGACATTTATATTTATAAATTAAAAATTTTTTATATTTATTAATTACAAATATTTATTTACTAAAAAATACATTTATGACATATTTATTATTTATAACATAATTAATTGTTACAAAATACATTTGCTTTCCAGAAGTATCGAGGATGATTCCAGTACAAACGTCAGTTCAAATAACAGCAGCAGCACCACTTTGAGCATCTTCAGGACATCAACATTTGAGGACCCGTATGCCACTACAACCAAGAGAAAGTTCAGCAGACAGGAGAGCTTAAACTCTCAAGACTCGCATTCTTCTTCTCTTTCCTCTTCTCTCAATCTATCGCAAAGCCAGGGCTCATTTTTTGCATCCATAATGCAGAAGCGAGACGTGAAATTGTACGATGTCTACCACTACTGCAGTTACTTGGGACTTTCTCCGAAAGAGGTTGGACTGCCGATGGAAGGAACTGAACTGGATAAGAAAGACGAACTAACTGCATTTGTTCTGTTATTGGTTTATGCCATTGCCTGGAGGTCTTCTGATGGAGCTCTAGTGGATGAAAAATTATGGAAGGTCAAATTTTATTTATATATATATATATATATATATATATATATATATATATATATATATATATATATATATATATATATATATGCATGTGTAAAATAATAATGTGTATATGTATGTGTGTGTGTAAGATCATTTATATTTTATTATGTAAAGTTGTTAGCTGTTACAAGTTGCTTTGTTGAGATAATGTAGTATATATGCATATGTTTTTACATCAGTCTCCTGTTATATGCAATTTATTGTTATGCAGATAAGAGGTCAGACAGTTGTTGCAATAGAACTTCTCGAAGGTAGAAATGATGCATTGGTTAACAGTGTTGAAGTGGTCAGAAGATTCTATGAGATTCTCATTCACGGAGCTTATAATGACTTGTTGCATCTCCCAAGTTTGTTCATTATTATATTACTAGTAGTGATAACCCGTCAAAGATGTCGGAAAATAATTAGCGATGATTTCAGCTCCACTTAACAGCATTACACGAGTTTCTAACACGCATGTATACACTCATAACATACATTACATACATACATACATACATACAGACATCAGAAATGATATGTGTTGATTATATTGAAACGCCCTTTAAGCGGCTTCTGCTGCACACAGCGCTATATAAATTGTCGTCTTTATTATTATTATCATACTCATTATTTCCTATGTTACACATAAGTTTTCTGGTTTAATTTTTCAGGATGTGCAGAAAGTAGTTTAAAATTCGCTAATTAATATGTAAACTTTTCAGTTAGCACAAAGCCTAACATGCTGAAGAATATTCATCAGATGCTCAAAATGCTTTATTATTATTTGTCCTGCAACCAATCAAGTCTGAAATTCAGTGAACTGGTTTGTTTTAAAGTTCTTTCATAAAACAAAATGTTGTGTTCCTCTTCTTATGTATAATTTAGTTAGATTAGTATTATAGTAATTATTAAAATAATTAATAATTATGATATTAATAATGTTGTCAACA
Source organism: Erpobdella octoculata (assembly GCA_963978895.1). Taxonomy (NCBI): domain Eukaryota; kingdom Metazoa; phylum Annelida; class Clitellata; order Hirudinida; family Erpobdellidae; genus Erpobdella; species Erpobdella octoculata. The sequence continues at coordinate 44,982,933 of OZ022238.1, read as the reverse complement.
ATGAGATCAGTTGTCATTTAATATCCCATTTCAAATCTTACTAAAGTCTCAAAAAAGTTGATTCTTACTAAAGCAATGAAGCATCTAAACTTCAATAATGTTTTTCTAAAAAAAATCAATTTGTATACTATATTACTAATTATATATATCAAAAATATAACAATAATTTGTATGCTCTATAATGTTAGCAGTAAATAACACATAGTATAAATTTTGTACGCCCTGTCATATAATAATTAATTTATTTATTCGTCAACACTGCAGCTTATTCAGAACATCATAGATCTGATGACGGTGGTTTTAACCCCTGCTGTCGTCTCAGATTCGAGTCAGTCCTCATTTGAACTTCTTGAACTTGCCTTTCTACTTTTATTCATTTCCCAGCAGGATTACAAGGTAATCATTAAATAAAGTCATTTGTTCAATGTTGTACATTTATTATTTAAATAGTAAATTAGTATTTTCTGTACGTTAATTTCGTATATTAAATATTTACTGAGAAATAGTAAATCTGTATTTTTCTGTCTACAATGATTGTGTATTAATCAGAATTTTGTTTTCAATTACTTATATAGAAATATTTTAATAATAGTTGAAGTCAAAAATAATGTTGTTTCTTTGGTATTAAAATATTATTGATATTTTTATAAAATTGTTTTGATAGATTTGTTCCGTAGCTGTTGCCAAACTTCATGAAGTCATATGTTCGCGTGCATCACTGGAGATATTTCAGAAAGCCTGTTTCATACTTGCCATGTTGGACCAGGCTTTAAGTGATTCAAGTTAGTGAAATTTTATATTTTATATTTGATTTTTCTAATTTGTTTCAGAAGTTTTATTTGCAAAAACTTACTATTTGGTAAATTGGATAATTTGTTTAAGTAAATTTTGTCATTTATTTATAGTTATATTATAGTTATATTATTGTAGTTCACAAAAGCTATAATCTGAAACGATGCATTGTAGATGATGGCAATGTTGTTGTTATGCTTCTACCAATCATGGAGTTGTTTCTGGACAAATGTTTCGACATCCTCAGCCTCTCATCGTCTCTGCCCGATCTTCCCCATCCGAAGAAGGATCCGAGATTCTTCAATTTCTTCAAAAGTTTTCAGAAATCTCAACAGTGGCAACAGTTCATTTCAAAACAGGTTGAATAGCAGAATTCACTCAACAAACAAATTTAAATAGCAATGTAATTATTAGAATTAAGGTTTTTGAAATATTTGGATCGCTTATATTTTATAAGTAGATGGAAACTGATGACCTAGTAGTGGGTGTATAAATGGAAACTGATGTCCTAGTAGTAGGAGTATAAATAATCTTTTATATTTGATCAATGAGACTGGTTGTCTCTGTGATGACATAAGGGACTGGAAAGCCGTTCAGTAATAGTTTTTTTAAATATTCAGTGAAAGTTCAGTTTCAAGTTATTAATAATTTGCCAAGCTGCATATTTTTCTATGAAAAATGTATGCATGTTATGGTTTTTTGGTACGCAACATTTATTTTTCAAACCGGCATTGCTTGAATTCGATTTCAACTAGATCAAGCCGTCATTCAGTCAGTACAAGGCGAACATGCTAGATGCGATCGAGGAATCGATGAAGGTCATGATGAATGACTGCCACGATGAACTTCTCGTATCCATACACAGGAGAAACAGGCAGAAGCAGGATTCTATTATTAAGTTTGAAGTTAGTATTATTTTATTTATTTAACATTTAAAGTAATTAAACGTTCAAGAGCAATGCAACAAAGTTTCTAAATTTATTCAATAATTTTTTTAATTTATTTGACTAAATTTATCTCCGTTTGTTGCAATTTGAAATTTTCTACTGGTCGGAGTTTGTTATTCAAACAAGGATTTATTCTTTTCTTAATAATGCAGATAACTAACTAATGACTTAATATAAGTTTTATTAGCAATTTTTTTAATCATATCTTGATGAGCTCTATTTTTTTTGTTATTGATGTATTCATTTAATTTAGATATATAGCTTTTATGTAAATTTATTATTTGGGTTTTATTAAAGTTAGATTTTTATCAGTTAGTTCTTATAAAAAAAATTATGTAGTAAACATTTTAGTTGAAATTAAATTGTCGTTTTGTGGATAATCATTTATGAATAATCATTTATGCTCAAAATAATTGTTAGTATAAATTAATTGTTTAATTACAAAAGTTCAATATGTATTGAAAGTAATAATTTCTGTTTAATGTTAAAAATCAAGTTTATGATTTATATTGATTAAAAATAATCTTCATAATTTTGTCTAAAAATCGATATCAGAGAACCTACCTGTCAGTTCTGAGGAATCGAGAATCAGAGGAGAATTCAAGATTGAAAGTTGTGAGGGCCCACATAAAGAACCAGGGTCTTGTTACTGAGCACAAGTGGAGGTTGAGAAAAAAGAGTTTCACTTCAGAAAGAGGATTGTGGCCTGATAAGTTAGCTGCTATTTATTTTTAATTTTCATCTATTTGTTTAATTATATTTAATTTATTTTATAATTATATAAATTGAAGCTTACAGATAAAAACCAAAAAAAATTATTCAAATCAAATTTTTTCTCATAAAATCTGTTTGTGAGTGGTTTTAAAAGACATTCTCATAGAGAAGATTTCAGTAGGAAAAGATAAATTTATGACGGTTTCAATCAAAAATGATTCATCTATGACTCCTGTTACCAGAGTATTTCATTTTCTTTCAACACTGATTGCTATTTAAGAAATTTATAAATTCTCTATTGGCATTTCTTGCTATGTCTTCTTCGTTTTTCTTCTGGGAAGTATATTAGGCAGTGTATATCAGGATATTGGGCAGTATATATTTAGCTGTATATTGGCAGTATATATTTAGCTGTATATTGGCAGTATATATTTAGCTGTATATTGGCAGTATATGGGCAGTGTATATTGGGTAGTATATGGGCAGTGTATATTGGGTAGTATATGGGCAGTATATGGGCAGTGTATATTGGGTAGTATATGGGCAGTATATGGGCAGTGTATTGGGCAGTGCATAAACCCGGGCATAGTGATGAGTTTATGAAAAGCAAAAAAGGTTTGCATAAACAAGTTGTAAATAGTAAACAGAATGGAATTCGTTTTTGAGGTTTAATGATAAACATTTGAATTTTTTGTGAAATGCTGAATTAGCTGGAATTTATTTTTTTATTATATTTCATGAAAGATAATGGGAATATTGAAATGTAACCAAATGTTGAAATGTAATTAAATGTTGAAATGTAATTAAATGTTGAAATGTAATCAAGTGTTGAAATGTAATCAAATGTTGAAATTCCAGTAAGCCTCCTGAAGGCCCTCTGATGATATCAACATGTGAGAATTACATGAGAATGCGACCCAAGTTGGTTTATGGGGAAGTCGGATCAAACTTTCAGAGGTGGAAAAAAATCATTTCTCGACCGGGTGGGTTGAATTGATGTTTTGAAGATTTTTTCTAAAATTTGTTACTCAATTCATTTAAGTTTTTTAGTTTTATAAATATTTATACATCAAACCGTTCGCTTAGGAAAAGAAAACACTGTTTATTCCTTAACACTGCTTCAGGATATATATTAATAACATTTTTATTACGATCAACAGATCAAGAGGCGAATTTGATGTCAGAATTGAGCATGCTGAAGTTGAGCAAAATTGAAGGAGAATCGAATTTCGATGACCAATTGAATGATGAAGAGTGGGAAAGTATAACATCTCTCGAGTACATCTTGCCATGATTTTTTTCTTTTTTCGTTGGCATAAAATTTTACGACATAAAATCTATTTAATATTTATTTATTTATTATTTATTTTATTTAGTTATTTATTTATTATTTATTTATTTATTATTTATTTATTTCAGATCTCCATCACCGACTCAAACAGAGTTGAAAGATTTTGACAAATTGATGAGTCAAGACTGCGAACTCGTGACGATGTTCGAAACGATCAAAGGTCGCCTCGACATCACCACTTCCTGTCTCGTCTTCACGAACACGTCGAGCGGAAAACCGTCAACGTCTTCCCCGCAAGCGAATTCCGGAACGACGTCGACCATCGATGTCATCAGACTTTCACTCGATCAGCTGAGAGAGATTCACTTTAGAAGATACAATTTAAGAAGAAGTGCTCTGGAATTCTTTCTCATCAATCAAGCCAATTATTTCTTCAATTTTGACAAAATGGTTAGCTCGTTATATATTCTTTTTTATAATTAATTTATAATTAAGCGCCCTTTAAGCGGCTTCTTCTGCACACGGCTCTATATAAATTGTCGTCATTATTATTCTTATTTTTATTAATTCTTGAATTTTTGGTCTATTAATTGATTCATTTTTTATTTCTATACACTTGCATTGTTGTGTTTTTCAAGAAAGCATCAACTTATTAAAATAAATTTACTTGTCTGAAATAGAAATATTGTTTCTTTGATTTTTATTCTCCAGATACGAAACAAAATTTATGCCCGCATCGCCCGACTTGGACCTCCGAATCTGATTTATCACGCATCGAGATCTCCAGCCGAACTCATGAAGTCATCGGGTTTGACGCAGGTTTGTCGGATATGTCTCTTACGTTTTATTTCTAAAATTTATTTATTATTTCAATTAGTTCAACAATTACGAGTTATCAACCAATTTTTTTATGTTTAAAGTTTTATTCTTTAATTTTTCTCATTCGAGTAGAAATGGGTTCAACGTGAAATCAGTAATTTTGAATACTTGATGAGGCTCAATACGATGTCAGGTAGAACTTACAATGATCTCAGTCAATATCCAGTCGTAAGTAGATTTTTATATTTTTTATATGCTATATATTCTTTAGATATAATTAATTAATTGTTATATTTTATTTAAAAACATTTAAGTTTATTGCATGCCCGTTCAGTTTCCGTGGATTCTTTCCGATTACACGTCTTCCGAATTGAATCTGGAAGATCCTAAAATATACCGAGATCTATCCTGGCCGGTGGGAGCACTCAACCCCAAGAACAGAGAACTCATTAAAGAGAAGTAAATTCATTATTGCTTTTCAGTCTCAATTGCTCAGAACTTTTCTAATTTTTTTTCAAGTTACAGTTTTAAACAATTGTTTATTCGGTGCTAGTTTGTATTGAAGTAGTTTCTTTTTTTAAATTTAATTTATTATATTTATATATATTTTATTAAAGATTATATTGTTAATTATTGTTTTAATAAATTTTTTAATCAAGATACGAAAGCTTGTTGGAACAACCGGAGAGTCAACGGGGGTTTCATTATGGGACGCATTATTCCAATCCACCCGGTGTAATGCATTACCTCATAAGACTCGAACCATTCACGTCTTTCCACGTTCAACTGCAAGGTGGAAGGTAAGAGTGAAAAAATATTTTATTTTTTCTAATCATATGTATACAGACTTAAATCCATTTTTTGACATTTTAACAGATATTTAAAAAAATTGTAAATTTTTTTTTGTTTATCACGTTCTATTGAACTAGCTTCAGAGCCTGTCATACGTCTGGCCTAAAAAAGAGAAACATATGTTTAAATCTAAAAAATAATTATATTTTCAACTACAAAATAACAATCTCCACATAAATAATCATATCGAATTACAGACAGACAGACAATAATATAGTAGATGTTGAAAGAAAAATTATTTCTTCAGTTTCGACATGGCAGATCGACAGTTTCATTCAATCGCATCGACATGGAATGTTCTCATGGGCAGTCCAAATGATGTCAAAGAACTCACACCCGAGTTTTTCTACATGCCAGAATTTCTTCTCAACATGAACAGTTTGCATAATTCTACTTATTTTTTAGTTTGCTTAATTTTGCTTATTTTTAGTTTGAATAATTTGTCTTATTTTTAGTTTGAATAATTTTTCTTATTTTTTAGTTTGCATAATTTTTTTGTCTTCAAGTTTTCATAAGTTTTTTGTGTATTGAAAATATTCCACAATGAATTTCGAGCATTCAATATGTAGTAATTTTGTTTTTTAGCTTATTAATTTTTTCAAATAACTTATGAAATTTAACAAATGATGGTAGTTTTTAATTTATGAAACATTATATCATCACCACCATCATTATCTCCATCATCATCATCATCATCATCATCATCATCATCATGGATGCTGATATTATTTTCTCAACATTTTTACTGTTGAGTAGATGATACGGATAAATGATACGGATGTTTTTTTATTTCCATTCCAGGATTGGACCTCGGTAACATGCAGGGTGGTGAAAAACTCAGTGATGTCGTCCTGCCACCTTGGGCACATTCAGCATTTGATTTCATAAACAAGCACAGAATGGCTTTGGTTAGTTCTGTGGCTCAAAATTTTTATTCAACTGCAACTCGCACAATATATCTAAAAATCATAACACGAATATTTATTTTTATTTAATTTTTGCTATTTTACTACATCTTTGTAATTTAGGTTTATTCTTAAACTTTTCATTCAACAGGAACATCTTGTGTTATTTTTCAGTATTGTTAGCCATTTTTAGTAGCCACTCAGACTAACAATACGTGCATTAAATAAAATAATTGAGTAATTTATTTCCAGGAATCCGATTACGTATCAGAGAATTTACACAACTGGATTGACCTGATATTCGGTTACAAGCAGCAAGGTCAGGAGGCTGTTGATGCTCTCAATGTTTTCCACTACTGCACGTACGAAGGTTCGTTTTTTTCTTTCGTTTTTCATAAAAAACTTTTTCCTCAATTGTTTCCAACGAGATGACATTTGAACCTCGGAAATTTTGTAGGCGTGGTCAACGTGGATACGATAATGGACGAAACCAAGAAAGCTTCGTACGAAGGAATTGTCAACAACTTCGGTCAAACGCCTTCGCAACTCTTCAAAGTATAATCTTTCAGAATTTGTATTTGTATAAATTTCAATTTGTCTGCTAATGGTTATATAAAAAACGTTACAGCTGTGTTGAACTGGGTGTTTGCCCGTCCTCCATCCAGTGCATATATATAGAATAGATATATCGGCCCGCCTGTTGTTTAGGAAGGCTTTTAGCGAGGCAGCCTAGTAGACCGGAGAACTGATAGTTACCACCGTATAGTAACTTAATCAAGTATTTTTTAATAGAAAAAAAGAATTTTTTATGTACAAAATAAATTTTTAACTTTATAAAAATTAACAATTTTTTTTAATAAAACTTCAGTTGACATTGAATTTTATTTGCGTAGTCTCTAGTTCGATGGTCTATTTAACGTCGCTTGTGTTATCGGTAAATTAGAATTGTATATTTTTTATGTCGGATATCGCGTTAAATTAAAATAAAGCTCATATCAACTACTTTTAGCTATAAGAAATCAACGTTTCTGTTTCTTACAAACCGGAGTTTAGTCTCCGCTGTCGTACCAAAAATAGATTAATACAAATAATGAATATTCATGGATCCAAAAGACTCTAAATCGTTTTTTCGGAGGCCATCTTGGCATATCACTCAAAAGCTGCTCATCTCCGATATATCTATTCTATATATATGATCCAGTGATGGGAGTTTGTTAAAAAAAAATTGTTCCAAACATTCTCTAGATTCAACACTTAACTAGAACTTTTTCCAATTGAATGCTTAATATCTGTAGGCTTATAAACATATAATGGGCTTTGTATGAACAAGTTATTGTAAGGTAAACAAATTAAAAACAGGGTTTTAAGAAATGCTCTAAAAGAGACAAAATTTCATTGCAAAATTGTGTTGTACAAATATTATCTTGGCCAATAGTAAACAAGAATGTTTATATTTACTATGACATTGAAAGTTTTCGTTATCACTATAACCACGGACATACACAGACATCCGGACAAGTTAAAGTTAATGAAACACGTAAAAAATGGGCGATTTGTGGAGATCATAACATAGTATTACAGTTATTTACAACATTAAAATGGTTTTTTTAATTATCTTCTAAACAATTTTTTTATAATTTTCCAAGGAGCCTCATCCTAAGCGACTAACAAGAAGCCAGTGGATAAGTCAGGCTGCTAAAGTTGATAAAGTTTTCAATGTTCTTAACTGTCCTAAAAATCTTAAAGTTTTCCAAGCTCAGGTAAATTGAATCAAATGACATTTTAGTTTAAATTTCATGGCAGATAATATTGTTTGTATATAAAGTATTTAAATATATTTTTATTTAAATTTAATTTTATATAAAATATTTAAATAAATTTTTATTTCAATTCGGTGGCAGGCTGCCCCTCCAAACGAACATCTCATCTACATTAACATTCCTTCCACTCAGAGTTTGAGCTTTGTTCAGCAGTGGACCAGTAACCATTTGGTATATTGCTTATATATATATACAACTTTTATATTAATTGTTATTTATTATTTTATTAGTACATCTACTTGCCTGTTGTTATTTTTTTTAAATTTCCCTACAGATAGCAATAACTTCCAGCGGTCTTCTCGGCATACACGGTTGGCTTCCGTATGACAAGAACATCCCGAGCATGTACACTTTCAATCCGGATTCTTCCATGTTCAATCAAAAGTATTAAATCATGCATTGTTTATCCTAATTAAAATTATTATTATTATTATTATTATTATTATTATTATTATTATTATTATTATTATTATTATTATTACTAGAGACAGCCCGTAAAAAATTACGGATCTTTTAAAATATCATTATATATCATTTTGCAATTGCAGCACCACCTAACAGCATTACACAAAATTATAACATACATACATACATACATACATACAGACATCGGAAATTATGTATGTTGATATTATTATTATTATTATTATTATTTATTATTATTATTATTGATTTTTAGGACCAACAAAAAACTCTTTGCGGCCTTTTGTCCGGTGACAGAAAAGACATCAAAGTTATTCGCTGTAACACCAGATGGCAGGTTGATCTTCAGTGGTGGTCACTGGGACAACAGTCTCAGAGTTTTCAACCTCACAAAAGTCAAACAAACAGCACATGTTGTTTGTCATACAGGTTTGTTTGTATTATGGTTTGTTTTTGTAAGTATTTCTGTGGTTGCTTGTATGCTTGTGGGTCTCTCTGTGTGTGTGTGTTTGTGTATGTCTGTGCTTGTTTGTATGTTTATGTATATTTTCATCTGGTTGCGAATCTGTTCAAAGTAATAATTTAAGAATATGAGTATTAGAATATTTTTTGTGTTGATTTATTTATAAACTTCTTGTCACACAGATGTCATAACATGTCTTGCATTGGACAGACATGGGAAAAGACTTGTCACAGGATCCAAAGATACTACATGTATTACATGGGAAATTATATATAAGGTGATGAACTATCTATAATGTCCTGCTCATTTAATTATCTGGTCATAAGCAGTTTTCAATGATGCTCTAGTTCTAGTTTTATTAATAACTTTGTAGTTGTTGGAATTTTTTATATGTTGTTATTCCTGTTTCTTGTTTACGTATTCAATGTTTATATGTTTAAATTTAAACATTCTAAAACTTTGCGTTCGTAGGGATCGAAAAGTGAAAACATCAATCCGACCCCGATGAAGCTATTGTGCGGACATCTTTCGGAGGTGACTTGCGTCGCATTGTCGTGGGACCTTGACATTGTCGTGTCTGGTTCAAAGGTCTGTATGTTTCACATTTAAATTTGTTTATGAATTTATTTTTTTTTAATGAGAAGATATTCTGTTGAGTAATAATATTTATTATGTTAACATAAGAATTTACTGTTTTTCTACAATGCTTTTATCTACTCGTCGTCTCTGTTTCTCTGTCTGTTTCAAATCTTGCAATCAATTTTTGAGTCACTTCCTGATGATAGATTTTTTTCAAATTTTGCATACATGCTCAAAATAGAAGACAATGCAATATTCAATTATTAGTTTTACAATAAGTCAATTAATTTAGTTAATTTTAATTAATTTCATTTTTATATGGGAAGAAATATAATAATTTATATTCGTGACTAGCAGAACATTTGCGACTTTAATATAAAATAAAAGAGTAATATAAGAAAAAATTGATTGCAAAATTTGTGTTTTAATTACATATAAAAGCATTGGGTTTTAAAAATTCGTTTTTAATTTACTTGTTTTAATTTCAAAAGGATGGTACTGTAAACGTGTACAGCTTACAAGACGGACTGTTCATACGAAGTTTACAACCTCCGTACATTAAAGATTGGGTCGTCTCCGTTGAACACCTGGTTCTATCCGATCTCGGTCACACCTGCGTTTATTGCGTTCACACGAATGTTCAGAGATCAGATCATCACGATGTAATTAATTGATATATTTTATGATTATCATTAATAATTGGGTTTGGTTTAGTGCTCTTTCATTCATCATTTATATTTTTAACCGACGAAAGTTTGTTAGTCCCGCATTTATGGATCGTTTTTTTTAAGTTAAATATTATTTTAATATATTACTTCAACGAAGGACAAGTTCACGCTGCACTTGTACTCCATCAATGGTAAACATCTCTCGAAGGAAAGCCTTGCGAGCGCTGTGACGGGAATTCTCTCGTGTGACAATCTCCTGCTTGTCGGTTACAAGACCGGAGAATTTCAGATCAGGAAACTGTCAGGGTTGGTCGGAATTTTATATCTACATGTTCATTTTTTTTTAATTAAAATTTAAAGATAATTCGTGGATATATTTGGTATAATGGTTTTAGTTGTAAATTGTACAAAAAGATGAAATGTAAGCTACTGGTAGGCTGTATTCATGATGCATTTACAATTGAACGTAACAATTACTTTTTGATGCATAAAATAATGTGTTTGTACTAGTCACTTCAGTGTTTTAAGATTGTTTTGAATAAATTATAATTTCTTTTGTAATCAGTAATTAAATAATTATAATAATTGTAATATTAGTAATGTAAATGGATGATTAATTTTAATTAACTCTTCTTGAATGTTTCTTCGCAGTCTCAGCGTTGAAGCAACTCATTCATTCTCTGCTCCAGTGTCTTGCATGACAGCCGCAGCTGGATGGAGTCAACTCTTAGTTGGGCTGGAGAACTCTGCCCTCATGGTCTTCACTCTGAACAGGTTGTCAGAGGTCAAATGAGTTCAAGGACTGTGATGCTTTGTGTTCTATGCAAAACATTTCCTTGTGTGTGTGTGTTTCAAAAATGTGATTTCTCATTTTTTTTGTCTGTACATTCCATGTTGTACTTGAACTACTTGATCATTCGGGTTTTAACGATTAATTTTTGTTTTCAATTTTACAGATATTTAATATATTTAATTGTTAATTAATTTTTGTAACATCAAAGAATTCGATTGTTTGTATGCTTAACATCAATTCGTTCGTTTCGCTCTTCTTTCATTCCATTTTAAAGTTTTATTTTTGTTTTTCGTCTTCGTTGCTGTCCTCCTTGTTTCCTCCTCGAGTTAAACACATCTAACGGTTATTTTAAAGTTATTATTCTGAAGTGCTTTACGAAACAAAAATATTAAAAGAATTCACTCAAACGTGCAAACACGTGCGCATCCGCCGATCCACCCGGCGCAGCGAGGTTTGAATGATTTATTTTTAAATTTGGTGTTTCAATTGTGATACGAACTTGTTTTAAAACGCTTAATCATGTTTTTGTTCTCGATCGTACGAGTGTGGTTTTGTTTTCTTTTAATTTCAAAACCACGCCCACAAGTAATTTTGTATCATAAATTATAATTTATTTTGTTATCGGGAATATTATTAAATTTCTCTTCCACTGCTGCTAATCGAGTGCATTTGTTTTATTACCTGATTGTTGTTATCGATGCAGGTAACATCATCCTCATTCAGGTGAAACTTGATTGCATTTCAAAATATTCTAATGTTTTATTTATCTTTACATAACTCCAGTTGTATAGTAATAATAATAATAATAATAATAATAATAATAATAATAATAATAATAATAATAATAATGATGTCATGATTTAAAAAATTTTTTGCTATTTCTTGTCTGATTGTAATATAAATAATATAAATATTAAAGCATTGAAATTATTGTTTGCTTCTTGTAATATTAAGTTATCATATCAATTGCTTTTCAAAACATTAAATAACTGTCTCTTAACCTTTTTCTTTTACTGTTACAATTTCTTACATTGGCTGTCTTTTTGTAGACAAAGTGTCTCTTCAACATTTTTTCTTTAAATCAATAGAGCCACAATTAGAACTCTGAATAATGAAAAAAAATATTTTTGCAAAAAAATTGTAATAAACTTTTTCAATTTTTGGGGTCACTGCAGAGGCTGAAGATTTTATCAAATGAAATGAAATATTCCACGTATTTTTACTTTAATATAAGCCACAAATCCTCCCCTATTAGAACTCTGAATCATGAAAAAAAATTGTGAAATAAATTGAAATAAACTTTTTCAATTTTTGGGGTCGCTGCGGAGGCTGAAGTTCTTATTCTTAATCAAATGAAATGAAAAATTCCAAGTATTTTCACTTTAACATAAAGCACAAATCCTCCTTATTAAAACTCTGAATCATGAAATAAATTGAAATAAACTTGTTCAATTTTGGGGTCACTCCTCTAATTTTTTTTGCAAAGAAGAGTAACAATGTATTTCGATATCGGATTTTGCACAACCGATAAAATACAATGATATGTATAATCAACAACTTATTTTTATTTTATTCGTGTACTAAACAAATCTGACAGAACGCAGGAAAGTCACAATCCAAACAAATCGCGTGACATTAGAAGAATGAGAAAGTTGATGAGAAAGTTCTGCCAAAACGGTTCTAAACAATAACAATATAAATATTGACAGCGATTGAGAGTAGACACATTTTTCTACTGTTATGTTTTTCTTCTTAGGAAGTGGTCCTTTTTGGGGGCAGCATTAAACACTGCCCATATATGACACTGCTTTGTACATAATAATCACTCTTTCAGCACTGGAATTGATAGTAAACTGTTTTTTTTAATTTTTCAGAAAAAGTTCAAAAAAATTCAATATCATAACTTGTATTCCTATTGAACTTGACGCGCTGTTGTTTTTAATGTTAAAAAAAGTTGTTTTTGCTATACGACAAACCGTTTAAGTAGGCGATAGATTCTAGCGGCTACCAGAACATGTTGAAAACTGGATTTTGAAGTTTACCATGTGAAATTTTTTAACATAATAATCATTTTTCATATATATATATATATATATATATATATATATATATATATATATATATATATATATATTTGTTGGCCTGCTACAGGCAATGACTGGCCTCATTCTGTTATTTGCCTCGAGCTCGTGTATTGGCGAAGCGCTAATTATTGCTGTTTACAATAATTACAAACGGAATAAAAGACAACTGGGTATTACTCGTGGTTGTAGAAGCGCCGAATAACCCAATTATCTAGTGTACAAATTCTTACTCCCGCGATTGGAATATGTTAACGCCGGGAACCAAGCTTGTATTGTATTGTATGTAGATTTTTTTGTAGATATATTTTAGAATTGTAGAGTGATTTTTAATTTAGAAGACAACTTTTAGAGAGTGAATAAATAAAGTTTAAAAGAGTTAATTAATTTGCTTTACTACTGTACTCTGTACCTGTCCAGCTGTGTAGTTGTAGTTTTTTATGTTAGTTTTTAGTTTCAGTCTGAACGGCAATGTTGATTGTGCTATATAACTATTTCTCGTGTTAGAAGATTTTTTATTATTTCTATTCAACCTTACCATAAGTAAGGTCCTTAAATTACATAGTATGAGGGAGTCATACTACAACTACAACAAGATTCAACCAGACAGAGTAAGTTTTTTCTGTTCAATAAATTAAAATAATAGAATTGAATAAGCTAATAAATATTTCATTGTATTTATCGATGCATTTTTTTCTCCCAGGCCAGTGATATTCGGAATATGGCATTCAATTTTTTGCGTGTTTTCTGCAAGTATATGTTCACTCATAGGTCCAAGCTGCTCATCATCTTCTTACTGACAGTCTGGATGTTCAGCATGTTAAATATGTTTTTTGTTCAACCAAACAACAATGGATTAGCTCAAGAGGATGTATGATGACTTTTGTTACAATTCATTTTCTTGTTTGAATTTAATAAACTCGAATTTAAATATGCTGATGTGTTAATTATTTTTATTTTATCGTGCTAGAATATCTTGGTACGAAAGGAGAAAGCTGCTCTCCTATCTGAACGTCTTCAAAGTTCTTTTTTCATGAACTCAAAAGGCACGTCAAGTTTGATTTTTTTTCTCGTCAGCAATGTCTTTGAGCTGGCCTTTTCCTAAAGATTTGAACATTTTGGGAATTTATTTGTTTCAGAATGGTCAAACATTTCCATGCTGCTGCAAGATATCTGGGGCAGACTGGACAAATTGGAAAAAAAAGTGGAAACGTTTCGAGCTTTGTTGAAGATCGAGGATCATCAACTGACCACTCCTAGCAATCTTAATCAAAGTTACTGTATGATGAGCTTGACGAATACTGAATTTCCTCACTGCAACGACAAAATAAAAGTAAACCCTTAGAAAAAGTCTTAAAAGAAAAGATGTTTAATAAATTTAAAAAAAAATGTTTAATAAATTTAAAAAAAAATGTTTAATGAATTTGAAAAAAAATGTTTAATAAATTTAAAAAAAAAAGTTTAATAAATTTAAAAAAAAATGTTTAATAAATTTAAAAAAATTATTATTTTTTTAATGAAAAATTCTTGTCATAAACCTAAATATTAATAGTAATCAGTCTGATTTTGTTTCAATTAGTTGGCTTTTTTAAAACTTTTTGTAATTTAGGATATTATATTATATAACATTTTAAAATTTATTGAATGTGAATCAGAAACTGATACAGTCGTAATTTATGATATTATCATATTATATAACATTTAAAAAATTTTTGAATGCGAATTAGAAACTGATACAGTCATGCATACTGTTTTATTTGTGGTATTACCTACTTTAGTAGCAATTATTATGTTTTATGTATTTTTTATTGTCGAATGAATGAACAGTTACATTTTTTTCGCTGCTCATATAAGCTGCTGGGAGAGAAGTTATTCTTTTCAACAAATTCAGTGCATTGTTTATTTGCATAAGAATGAATTAATGTGAACCTCTAATGCATTTGTCATTTATGTTTTTATTGTTGACTATGGTGGGGGGGAAGGGAGGGGGTTGTTTTCATTATTATTATGAAAAATAGAAGTGTGTTTGTTTATTACATTTAAAAATGTAGTCTTGTTCTGTTTCTAAAAGGTTTACTGCTTCTCAATTTAATAAAAATGTTTTTTATCTATATTGGAATACGGCACAAATTGCATTGATCGATGATTCCTGAATTGTTTTGCTCACAATTAATCTTTTTATAAAAATTTGCAGTGGATGGAAACATTTTGGAGTTCCGATCCATGCTATGCAAGTTATGGGGTTGATGGAAGCACTTGCTCCATCAGAAGGTACCTGGGTGAAGTTAGTATCTTCCGTTTCATATGTATATATATATATAATGTGTTTGTGTGTTTTGTGTGCGTGGATGTATGTATATGTGTGTGAATGCTTGTGTGTTATCGTCCGTGTGAGCTATTGCAAACATTGAACTTCAATGTTATTATTTAGATTACTTATAATGCCGTTAATACAAGGTTCTTTTGTACTTTTATTTATTTCGGTTATAGGTGATTGATATTTGTAATCAGATAACATTGATAATGAAACCTATCCTTTCAAGAAACTCTCTGTTGTGTTATCAGGGACTTTTTAGGGTTCTTTATTAAGCCGCATAATTATTCATATTTCTTCTTTAATGAAATAATTATGTTTTTTTTAATGAAATAATTATGTTTGTTCTTTAATGAAATAATTTTGTTTGTTCTTTAATGAAATAATTATGTTTGTTTTTTAATAAAATAATTATGTTTGTTTTTTAATGAAATAATTATGTTTTTTCTTTAATGAAATAATTTTGTTTGTTCTTTAATGAAATAATTATGTTTGTTTTTTAGTGAAATAATTTTGTTTGTTTTTTAATGAAATAATTTTGTTTGTTTTTTAATGAAATAATTATGAGTTGAATACATTTGCTTATTTTGTTTTATATTATTACAAAACATTTTTTGTGTGTGTTGCATATGCACCTATTAGATAAATGCAAAACAATAATGATGTTGATATTGTAACTGAGTAAGATTTAACATGGAGTACTATAGCACATGGAGCATGCAGCTCATTTTAGCCTATAGTATACATAAATAGTTCAAGTTTTTATTGAAATGAAAGTTATCTAATTTGAATTTAAATTGATTGAATGCTTTCCTGTTTATGAATGTAATAGATTATTTGCTAAAAATTATTAATTTTAGTTAATACACAATTAAGGATTAAAATATTTGAGCTATATCAACCAAAACTTTCCTCAATTGGATCTGATTGAAGCTGACCAGTCAGGACATAATTCAAGTTTTTTCCAGTCAACATGAATTGAGCAAGACTGACCAAAGCTCTACAGATATGCTGGGTTGTTTAAAAAAAAGTTTCCTTTGTCAATCTACTCTGTTCATGGTTTCCATTTACACATTTTTAAAATGGAAGATGTGCACAGTTTTTTTCTGCTGCAGAGACAGCCAAGAAACTACATGATTTGAATGTCAAGAAGTCCATGACTTGTTGGAACTCGGATATCTGGAAGAGATGGACGTTATTTGCATCAAACATTAAATCTAATTTTTCATAGTCTTCAGACCGAACAGAACGAATGGCTCGAAATGTCTGACACAAAGTTCAGAGTAAAATTTGCAATTGGCACTGAAAATGCCCAAGGAGATGCTCACATCAGTGAAACCAGCATGCTTTACTGCTGCATGCAAGCACACTTTTGAACTCACTCATAATTTTGACTGACAGCATCAATTCCAAACAGCATCATGGAACTTTCCAGCCACTGATTTGGAAATTTATGAATTATTATTATTTCTTTGGTGTTTGAATCATTATCATAACCAGACCAGCTGTACACTTTTTAGGCGTTGAACTGTGTTGGTGTCTGATAAACATTAGAAACTAATAGAAACATATTGAACTGATATTTAAAAAAGAAGGCCATTGTTTACATTATACATGCACATAAAACAAATTTAATTTTAACTGGTAATTATTAGCATAAGGAATACTTTAATCATTAATCAATTATTCACAGCGCTAGATTTAGATCAATGTTGTTTGAGTTGCTTGATTCTCCCACGAAAAACCTTAATTTGATTAGTTATTAAGCATATTATTTTTAGACCTACACTATTTTAACTTTAAAACTATTTAACTTTATTTAAAACTATTTAACTTTAATTAAAACTATTTAACATTAATTAAAACTATTTAACTTTAATTAAAACTATTTAACTTTAATTAAAACTATTTAACTTTAATTAAAACTATTTAACTTTAATTAAAACTATTTAACTTTAATTAAAACTATTTAACTTTAATTAAAACTATTTAACTTTAATTAAAACTATTTAAATTTAATTAAAACTATTTAAATTTAATTAAAACTATTTAACTTTAATTAAAACTATTTATTTATTTATTTATTTCTCCAACAGAAGGACCCGTAGGCCACTAACACCGTTCGGATAACATAAAGCGTACGTTCGAACAGAATTCAAAGCAAAAATATAAGAAGAATAGTAACTCAAACAAATACGCAAAATAAACATATAAGTCATCGGGTATTTAAATCGGCAAAAATATAAGAAGAATAGTAACTCAAATTAATACGCAAAATAAACATATAAATCATCAGGTATTTAAATCTGACCATTAGGTGTTAGAAATTTTGAAAGGTCGGTTTCATTTATCAGACATCTGAAGCGGCTGTAGGATGTTGAGTTGACCACATCGTGAGGCAGGGCATTCCAGGATTTTATTATTCGATTGGAAAAGAAGAACTTGGTAGCATCGATCTTGTGCAGGCCAGACCTCAGCTTATAGCAATGGCCTCTTGTGGCCTGGTAACCAGACGATTCAAAACTGGTGACCAAAGTTGAGTTTAATTTAACTTTAATTAAAACTTTAATTAAAGCGTTGCGCCAATTCATTAGCTTTACCACTAAGTACAATATTTGAATACTCTTTTAAATCTGGAGTCCTACTGCAGTGCTGGAAAAAAGCTTATGTTTTGCCTATTCATAAAAAATGTTCTTCAACTGATCCAAACAACTATAGGCCAATCTCACTTACCTCAACTTCCTGTAGAGTTATTGACAACAGTAATCTCAAGGTTGTTGACTATATTAGGGATTTAGGCGTTGTAGTTGATAGTAAGCTACGGTTTGATAAGCATATTTCAACAATAATTCATAGAGCCCAAGCAAGAACTCGTTTAATTTTAAGATGCTTCCACTATCGCGACAAGCAGCTTATGAAGACGACTTTTTGTGTATACGTCCGATCGTTATTGGAATTTTGCAGTGAAGCCTGGTCGCCTCACCTAAAGTATTTATGTGACGACATTGAAAAAGTTCAGCGATGTTTCACTAAAAGACTGGAAGGTTTCAGAAACGTCTCTTATATGAATAGACTGAAAGTTCTCGACCTCTTGAAATTGATCTGTCGCTGTGCTATAAAATTATGCACCAGGTTGTCGACACCCTACTGACCATGGCACTGATACAATCTTCAAGCCACCGTACAAGAGGCCACCCCTACAATCTTTACAAAATTCCATCCTCGTCTGACTGGGTCAAGTATTTCTTCACCAACAGAATAGTGGAAGCTTGGAGCAACTTGTCTCCTAGTGTTGTGACGACCAAGTCTTCAGAAGCTTTCAAAACCCGTTTAAAAGAACATCTCGCTTCGTCTTCAATTGGTTCCTAACTTTTTTAGTTATTTTGCAATTTATGTTCTTTTTCTTATTTTTCTTTTAATGTTTTTGATAGTATTAGAGGCACTATGTGTCCTTCTGTCTTTTTCAAAAAAAAGTAAATAAATGAAATATTGATGCGGATTAGGCCCGATGATGCCGATGGATATTCCGCCAAGAGCATCGTAAGATGGGCTGGCAGTGTAAGGCACACCACATATAGTTTTTAGCTTTGTTTGTTTGTGCTCTGGTTGGGTGTCAGGTACTCCTCGGAAGCTGTAATTTCTCAGGTATAAATTTGTCACATGGCATGTTTGTACCCCACTGCAACCTGCTTAACTCATGACCACATGTGCTCTAAGAAGGTGAAGGTTTCTATACAGATGTCATGCTCAATTTTATATAGAAGTTGTTTAATCAATAATTATAATTAGCTGCTGGCTCTTACAAAACCATATTTAATGACATCGGTAAATAAGTATTTAATTGATATTAATTAAACGACAGTTCAGATGGTATGTAAGTACCACACGTATGTACAATAGTACTGTACATACATGTGTACACAGTGTCAATTAATCATGTGTTTTACAGTCATTAAAAGCTTTATTATATGTTGTACATTACATTATATTATATTATAGCACTAATGATAAGTTGTCATAAATGATGGAAATTAATAAGTAACGATTGTAGCGATTAGAACGATTAAATCCTTCATATTAACTTAACCGTGTTTGCTTGCTTGCTTGAGCCATAGGTTGGGCCGTTAAACACTTAAAAAAACCTACTTCCCGTTATCCAATCAAGCTGAAATTTGGTGGGTTAATTTGTTGTTGTGGACTTTACATCCTATTAAACTTTCAGATTGATTGGACAGAATTTGAATGAATTATAGAATAAAATAAATAAAACTTTGAAAATTTTTGAAAAATTTTGAAAAATTAAAAATTTTCTGTAAAGAAATGAATATCAGTTTTTAGTTTGTTAAAAAAAGCGATATTTAATTTTTAAATTTACAAATTAATAATAAAAAAATTGTTTTTGCCATATTGATTTGAAAGTGTCTTTTACTTTCAATCCTCACATAGTTCACACATCAAGTATTTAGAAGACTGTGGTCAATGTTTTTTTTCTAATTTATAGTCATTAAAAAAATAATTTGCAAACAATTAGTAGTTGCCTAAATACAATTTTATCGCAAAATCAATATGAAAGCCGAAGAGCATCTAAAAGATTCAATGTTTTAAAATCTTTTGACCATTTAGTAAATTATAGCTTTTATTTCATTGTTTCATTGTTTGGTTTAGATTCATTTAATATGACATAGAACTCTGTTTCCAATCAAGAATCTCCCAATAAAAGTAACCATTAGCGTTTTTTGTGTTCGATGCATGATTTGTATTTCTCAGTGAATTTGCTGCTCTTATCACCACTCAGTTATCAGTTGATAGAAGCTTCTTTTTTGATACTGTTAAATATGGTAACATTTTGAATATAGTGTTACTGCTATATTGATGGCCCTCAGCACATGTTGGATGACATATTTTATTTATAGCACAATTTTTCAATTATGCATCAACCTATAGAACATTAGCATTTACAACATCTCGCTCATAGACATCATCAGCATTTATAATATATAGAAAATCTACAATGTAGAACATCTGAAATATAGAACATCTAAAATATAGAACTTATAGTATATAGATCATCATACAAAACTGGTTGATAAAATGATTTAAGTATTCTGCTTGTTGTCTATTGAACTGCTCTTGGTGATAGGTAGGCTCAGGTGGGTCTATTGTGTTTGTCACAGTCTGTTTTTTTGCCATATATTTTTGTTTTTTTCGTTTACCTGTTTTCTCCCCTATCTTTCTCTGTCTCTTACATACATACATGTATAGACAGATAAACATTCATACATACATGCATACATACATACATACATACATACATACATACATACATACATACATACATACATACAAACACTCATGAGAGAGAGAGCTAATGTGAAATATGTTCTGCAATAGTTGTGAAGTCCATTGATTTCTTTGTTTTGTCTATGAGCTTATTGTGTGAATGAAGTGAATGGGAAGTAAGTAGTAGGCAGGTACTCAGCAACTTCCTGCTTACAAACAAATATCATTGTGCATACACATCCACATACTCACATACGTCTCATCTTCAGCACATGTATTCAGACTCACCTGTGTTTCAAGTGCTTGCTTCATACCTGTTTAACTTGACTGTGAAGTTCTTCTACCAGCTGGAATTTGATAATAATTTTAGCACTACAGTTTTTATTGTGACAAGCATTTTTTGTTTGTAATTAATAAGTTTATTGTTATTATTATTGTTGTTGTTGTTGTTTTTGTTGTTTTTATAGTAACCAGATGGGGGTTTGTAGTTTGTTTTCAATGAGCCATACACAGAATTAGTTACTATGAAAATATTGACTGGTTGGTTTGAGAAGCACGTAAATTTATATTCATTGATTTTAAAGATCTTACAATTATTGATGTGTTTCACTGACACAATTCTCATTTAATTTTCTCTTATTTTATTTTTCTAGGTCGAAAGTTGGTGTCCGCCTCTTCCCGAGAAAGACGATCGGCCCGTAACCACGGTGAAAAAGTTGGATCATCTCAATAAAACGATGGTAACATTCTAGTTTTACTCTCTATTGGTGTTTTAAAAAAGCAGATGGATTAGTTTGAATAACATATAACTGAGTGATTGGTTGTCTTCAGCTTTGAAACCTTTCTAAATGAGATATAACTCTATGGAACGTTTCCATATGACATGTATCTCAATGTAACATTTCCAAATGAGATACATCTCTAGAAATATGAGATATATCTCCATGGATGACTAGCAGTATCATACATCAATACAACTTCATAACTTGAAAGCACCAATATTTTTCACTCCTCTGTAAATATAAATTATTCTGAAGTGAAATTCTGTTGCTTTTCATGATGAAACAGTTTCTTGTTTGCTAAGTCTTCTATGGTTTGAAGCAGTGTAAGTCTTCTTTCATTTGAGGCAATGTGCCAAAAGTCTTCTTTCATTTGAGGCAATTTGCTTTCTGCTAAAGATTTTGCTATAGTTTTTTTTATTATCTCCTCATTCATAGATGAATTTGATTGATTGAAGGCCAAGTGGAACAAAAACCTCTCTGGTTTGATGGATTTGATGAAAGAACCATCAAGTAGAAACAACTACGAGTGGATCCACAACAGGATTGTTCGACTCTGGCACATGTGGCTGGCTGCTGTGGAAAGCGTAGAAGAAGAACAACATCCGAGGACTAAGAGAAAGGTAATGGATCGAATGGTAGGGTTGGGGATCGAATGGTAGGGGTTGGAATCAAATGGTAGGGGTGGGGATCGAATGGTAGGGTTGGGGATCGAATGGTAGGGGTTGGGGATCGAATGGTAGGGATGGGGATCAAATGGTAGGGATGGGGATCAAATGGTAGGGTTGGGGATCGAATGATAGGGGTGGGGACGAAGTTTGACGTGAATAATATATAATATCAGAGACCTTAAATCGAAATAGTGTTGTCAGTACAGATGACTCTAAATGTGTGTGTGTGTGTGTGTGTGTGTAATTGATTTAAAGTTAAAGATGCCAAAGATGGGGAGGAAAAACTTTTACAAGATTTTTATTGAATAATCTGATTTTTTTACTTTTGTGTCTTTTTATTTTGTCCTTGACATTAAAAGATAAGGAAAGAAAGGAATGTGAGGTTGTTAGATGGAAGAATTTACGATGGCAAGATTTGTCTCAGTTTTCATGGAAACAACTTGTGTTTCAATTTTTATGATTCAAATCAATCATTCAATGATATTTTTTATTCGTTGATTGAATAATTGGCTGATTAGTCGGTTGACCTTAAAGTCTGAGGTACAAAGATGTTAAAAATAATTAAATTATAGGTAATTATAGTTGGTGGGTTATGGTTGGCTGGTTTTTGTACTTTCAATGAGTTTAATAAAAAGATGCTGCAACAATCTATCCTCTTCCATTAACAATAATAAATAAATGATGATGAAAACTAAAACCTTTGGTATGTTGCTATTTTTCCCATGGAGAGCATTCATAAAAGATTTTTATCCCTCCCGGCATTTAGTTGTTTTTTTAGTATTTTTATCTTTTATTTCTTATTTCAAGATATTAATCTACCTGGGTTTCCTCTCAAGAAAGTCTGGATTTCACTTCCAACAGACAGCAACTGCAGGTATCTAACTAATAATTACGTTGAATGGTTGTGATTATAAGTTATTATATCAATACCATATAAGTATCATTAGCAGCTCTTTCAGTCTAGATTTTTTAATAGTTAAAAATAAATTCTTAGAGTCAGTAAGTTCCATAAAAGTGCGTTTCTTTGTGTTTTTATAAATATTTTGTTATTTTTATATATTGTTTTTGTTTAAATGTTTATCTTTTTCACAGAACAGTTTTTTGTTGCTTATAAATAACTAGTGGTTTGCCCGTTCCAAGGACGAATCTTTTAACATTGCAATGAACATTTAATTAATTTAAGTCATTTAAATTCCTTGTTATTTACTTATTTATATAATTTATTTATACAATAATTTATTAAATTAACTTGCCATAAATACCAAATATTGTCATGAGGAGTGAGCTTATATTTCTAATTTCAGCTCGATTGTATATGATGGGAAGTTAGTTAAATTTTACTTTCGAGGTTTGCAAACATTCAAGCAAGACCGGCATTGAAGTCAATATAAAGGATTTAAAAACATGATATAGCTAGAAAAGAAGGCAAACTGATTGCAAAACCAAAGCATGTTTGGAGCAGAACATGAAAAAGCTTTCACTTGCTACAATGAGGAGACAATTCAGCTATTAATTAATTAATTAGTACTACGAATGTTTCTGTGTGACTTTTCATCTTTTTATAATTATTATTGATCATGCATAAGTAAAGTCACTGCATGCATCGGAACCGCATTTAACAGGTTTGAGAATTATTCAAAAAATTGTTCACATCTGCAAATATAAAATGAATAATCGGTGCGCTGACATTTCATCTCCTTCCTTACATTTCATCTCCTCCCTGACATTCCATTTCCTTCCTGACATTCCATCTCTGAAATTCCATTCTTTCTTGTACATTTTCTATTTGTTTTAACTCATATGATGAGAAAGAACTGCACCTTCTTTTCAAAGAGGCAGTTGGAGGAGGAGGTCACCAGCTGGATGAGATGGCAGGAAAAACAGACAATCAGATACAATTATGACCTATCATTTTTTTTCTGCTGAAAACCTATTTAGAAGACTATGTAATCTTTTTTTTTTAATTTCATGAAATAGATCCTTCATTATCGGGAAAACAATGATGTATCATTTTTATGTATCAAGCAGAAATGTGCGAGTGCGTGCGTGCGTGTTTGTGGACAGAAAAGTTTACCAATTCAATAATCTGAAATGTCATGTTAATCATATATGTATAATCTGAGGTTTGTAATGTTGGAGTTGGTGAAAACCGACGAGATATTTGGTCCAGTGGGAAATTTCTAGCCATCCTTCAACTCAAAACCACCAACTCTCTAATTAATTGAACATGTTCTCTTCAAAAGAGCAACAACTTCTATTCAAAGAGTGATCATTTCTGGCAGAACAGAATTGCTGCTTGTTTGTTTATGATGGTGATGGTGTGGGGTGGTGGTTGTAACAACAGACCTCGGTAATCTGGTGGATTTTCAGTGAAGATTTCCTCGGCGTATGAGGATTATGGTGATGATGAGACAAATCTGAGTGATGATGATGATGATGATGATGATGAATATAATGATGATGATGATGAATATAATGATGATGATGATGAATATAATGATGAAGAAGATGATGATAATGAATTTACTACTGATTATGGTTTTCTGTGGTGCAATCCAACGTACAGATAGATATCTTCTCTAAATACTTTCTCCTTTGGTGTACACTTTTCAGTTAGTTCACCTCAATCAAGCAAAATTGTCTTCTGCAGGTTAAATCGTCATTTTTTTAAATTAAAAATTCTAATTATCCTGGAGTGTAATTTCATGTGAACATAAACAAAATGTTCCAAAAATAGCAACAGAATAAATTTAGTGTTTTATATTAAAATTTCTGAATTTTCACTTGTGTGACGTTTCATTGCATAAAAACATTTTGTCCTCATTTGACAATTCATACCTCTACAGATGTGCTCAATGACATTCATACAAATGTTATTATTGGTTTTAAAATTTTATGGTATTTTTTGCATGTAGATATAAAACGTGTTAAAAATAAGAAATATTTCAGTCGATTACCTTACATTTATACTAGGTAGGGTGGTCCATAAAAGCTAGTGAAATTTTTTTTAATGTTAAACCTTTTCCCATCTTTATGCATATATTTCAATTTTTCTTTTTTAAGGACCACCCTTTACTAGAGTATGATTTTGTTAACTTTGTATGACCGTGGGGTCCTACAACCTGAGAATTATTGTACTATTGATGAAAAACCAGCTTATTGAAAATCTAGTTGTACAGATGTCACCACCCCCACCCCCCTCCCCCCCCCCCCCCGGTTAATTAACATGTTATATTGAAATGCTGTGGTCTAGTAAATCCTCTAGATTCTATTACATTTTGGAATTTTGCAACAACACCATTTACTGTCTCAGTGTTGACTGCCATATTTAGTCGTACTAATAAATACATTTCCATTCAACAAAAACATTAAAAGAAAGTTTAAGTGCTTCAAAAATGTCATTAGATTTTCTACTTTCACATTCAACACTACTCGAATTAATTTTTTAATTCGTTTCATCGTTTCCTCTTCGAGACATGTCTCTCTCGTTTATGTGTGATGAATTAATTCTAATTTATTTTTAAAGAAATTGTTTGAGTTTTCTTTCTATCTTTCTTCAACTCACTCATCAACAACTTCTCAACTTT
The DNA here is from genome assembly GCA_963978895.1 of Erpobdella octoculata. Lineage (NCBI taxonomy): Eukaryota > Metazoa > Annelida > Clitellata > Hirudinida > Erpobdellidae > Erpobdella > Erpobdella octoculata. The sequence continues at coordinate 44,957,155 of OZ022238.1, read as the reverse complement.
CTCAATTTTCTCAACTACGGATGAATGCATTAAACCGTTAATTCACTGAATTAGTCACTCATCTTCCAATTCAATTCAACCAATCATTCACTGAATTACTCACTCATCCTCCAATTCATTCATGCATCAACCCATTCATTCACTCATGCACCGTCTGGCTCGCTCACTCAATAATTACTTCACACGAACAGGAGGGCCTCTGGGAGAATTAGTGCAATGGAGTGACATCTTATCAGCCTTGTACATACTCGGTCACGAGATGATCATAACCAGTGAATATGAGGAACTGACAGGGTTAAAAGAAATTTTTTTATTCGATTTTCATCTATATTTTTTATCATTGTTGCAAAGTTTTATGGTTTTTTTTTGTTGCTTTTTTTGTATTTTTTCATTTTTTTTAAATTTTGTTTCAAAACACGGAGTTCTCTGTGACCTTCCAGGATGCTCAACCAACTTCCAGAGGTCAAATCTCAGTGTCAGGCCCGTGCCAAACTGCCATTTGACATGATCGTCACTGATATAGTTGGGTTGACTCACTTCAAAAAACACGTCAAACAGGGCTATGGAAAATTTAGGTGGAAATTTTTTTATTTTCGATCGAAATTTTTTAGTTGTTTTATAAGCAAGATTTTGCTATCTATTCATTATTGCTTACCGCTATAAATGTAGATATCTAATTTCAAATGTATTCTGAACATCTGTTTTTAATAAATTTTATTGGAATGTTCTTAATGTTCTTATACTCACCAACCAGCACAGAATAAGTGCTGACTTGAAAATAATTTTATTTACTTTCTCCTTTTTGCAATCATCCGTGCACTTGTTCAACTTTTATTCCGGGGTCAATTGCACTCCGTTGTTTACTTAGGTGGTTCATTCTTGTCTAAAACACAGGTGGTAATTGTAATTATCTACCTGAGTTTTTTCATATGTACAGGTGGTTGTTTTCACCTGTATTTCTGATGCTATTGTTCTGTCCCGTCAGTGAGTTTAGGTTGAGGATTTATGGTGGCTCCTAAGAGTATCTTCTTTTTGGCTATCTCTCTCTTTTTTTTCTTCCTCACTAATCTCTCTTATCATAAAATTGATTGTGCATTTGATTGCGTGATCAATATATTCATTATAAAAATTATCTATGATGGATGAATATTTCAGTTTATTTGCTTAAACATGTAATTTTGTAAAGAGTGCAGATAGCAAAGCAAAGATGCATAATTTTTATGTCATTTTTTTATACTTTTTTGAAGCAATCAAGTAATTCATAGATTATTGTTACACACGAACATCAAACACACTGATCCTGTTGTGAATTATGCTTGAGCAGTGAATTGCTTGAAGATTTCTCATTTTTCTTTAAAAAAGCAAATTTTTTTTGTGATTATCTTGTGAGTTGTGATTCAGAACACAAATCCTGCATTTTTCGATTTGCACATCTTTTTTTCTGTCTAAATTTTTTTTTTAATTATTTTCTTTATTTTTTATATTAATAAAAACTCATATAAAACACATTTAAATGACTTCCACGAATGTGTGCTTGCTTGAAATTACAATTATTTCTTCGTCCGTCCACCACACAGCTGTCTGCTGAGGATCATCGACACTTTCGGAACGGAGGCGAGTTACAACAGCCTCTCCTACGCCAAGCAGAAGAGGGCGTTCAAAACTTCATGGGGCATGCAGGAACTCAATCTGAAACAATTCTACACCATGTTCCGTTAGAATATTTGTCTGTTCGTTCCCCATTATTCATTGGCATGGGTCAATATTAACCCATTAATGGTCACTACCATACGAAAATACTAAAAATGACGTTGCGTTTTTGCAACCATAACCGTTAATGGGTTAATGAAATAATAGTAACTAGTTATTTATGAAAGTTATTAAAGGTATTACTATGAATTAGAGATGGGAATCGAACGGAACTTTCAATTTTGGGTTCTATTCCCATCTCTACTATGAAAGGTAGTGCTATGAATTGTAGTCATTATAATTTTCTTATAAATATATATATTATAATTCATTACAGTTTTATTATCCATTATTACATACAAGGGGCATAAGAACCAGTTGTTTGTAGGACCAACCCTGAAATACACATTCACATGCATACACAAAGCACACCTTTTTATAATTACTCATTAAGAATTCACTGAGACATTTCAAACGACGGACACGTTTCCTATTAATTCACGACATGTTTCCTATTAATTCACGGCCACTTCTTAGTATATTTCCATTTTCATGCTGGGAAGCTATTCTCCAATTCTGGGAAGTGCTTATAATTAATTCAAATTCGAATTTTCGTTTAGAAATCAATTTTTTATTGAAACGATGAAAACTTATTATTCTGCAGCTCATTCTCCAGACAACTCCTTCATGGGATTCGTTGTCGAGCAGTTTTTAAACACGAGCGAACTTTCGAGTGTGGAAAAGAAACAACGAGCAGTCGTTTACGGAAAGTCGGAACACATGTGGAGCGTAAGTGGGGTGTGTGGAGTGTAAGTGGGACATGTGTGGAACGTAAGTGGGACATGTGTGGAGCGTAAGTGGGACATGTGTGGAACGTAAGTGACACGTGTAGAGCGTAAGTGGCACATGTGGAGCGTAAGTGGGACATGTGTGGAACGTAAGTGGGACATGTGTGGAGCGTAAGTGGGACATGTGTGGAACGTAAGTGGGACATGTGTGGAACGTAAGTGGGACATGTGTGGAACGTAAGTGGGACATGTGTGGAGCGTAAGTGGGACATGTGTGGAACGTAAGTGGGACATGTGTGGAACGTAAGTGGGACATGTGTGGAGCGTAAGTGGGACATGTGTGGAACGTAAGTGGGACATGTGTGGAACGTAAGTGGGACATGTGTGGAGCGTAAGTGGCACGTGTGGAGCGTAAGTGGGACATGTGTGGAGCGTAAGTGACACGTGTGGAGCGTAAGTGGGACGAGTTTTGCTGCTATTTATTCTTGAAAGTCTGTTTGTTGCTGGAATTTTTTAGGAAAAAAAATCTACGTGCAACTCTCTAACGTCGGCACCGTGTCTGTTTCGAGACTTGAAATGATAAATTCTTTAGAATATTTATAGAATCTTTACTATTTTTTTGATTCAATGCAATGTTATTTCAAGGGTAAGGAAGAATACTTGTCGGTCATAAGCAGATACGTAGAAATCCACGCGACAGTATTCGCCGATCCATCCAAGGAATCCGAACTTCCGAAGTTCGTGAAAAATCACGGAATCATGTCAGGCGCTGATCTTCAAAGACTGCTCTTTGAATCCAAGGTTGGTTGGTGAATGAATGGTTTATTTATTTATTATTCCTGTTGTATATCATTTATTATTATTATTATTATTATTATTATTATTATTATTATTATTATTATTATTGTTATTAAATATTTGTAATGCACTCATAGAGATGTTCTAGTGTTAGTCAGATAGTAAGTTTGTTCAGTGTTTAAATATAATTAGAGGCATTTATTTACATTACTCAATAACTAACAGAATTTTGTATAAATAATATTTTTGTAATATTTCTGTTCTCATTATTATTATGAATTTGTTCTTATTAACTTTTGATTGGTGGTTTTATATCAATTGATCCACCCATCGATGTCAATTAACTTTTGCACATTTCCAGCTATTTATAGGACTGGGTTTTCCCTATGAAGGTCCTGCACCATTAGAAGCCATAGCAGCAGGCTGTGTATTCATCAACCCTAAGTTCAATCCACCGCACAGTTCTAAAAATACAAAGTTCTTCAAAGGAAAACCTACCGGAAGAGAGGTATCGAACGGTTTTATTGCATATTCTTTTAGATGATCTTCACAATGGTTGCGAGAGAATGGATTCTTATAAATTATTTTTGTTGTTTTTTTTTATCTTTTATTCTCGATGATTTGGTCTTGTGCTTAGTAGTCCATCAATCATTTCTGGATTGTATTCGGTGTTTTCCACTTCTAAGCCCCGTGGGAAACAATTGCTTTGTATAAATGAAGATGGATCTGAAATCGTCTTTGGCTGAAAGTCTTCATTCCCAGACTGCTGATCAGTTGTATTATACTGTCTAGTTTATTCCTAGTTTAGACTCGTCATAAATCTTAACTGCTACGAAAAAAAAAATCTCAATTAACAGCTGACCAGCCAGCACCCGTATGCGGAAGATTTCATAGGAGAACCACACGTGTTTACGGTCGACATCAGTAATCTGAACGAAGTCGAACTGGTTGTCAAAGAAGCTCTCAAGCTATTTGATAACAGCACTGTAAGTGAGAGTTGTGTCGTGTATTGAGTTGTTGTTCTTGTTTGTATGTAATGTATTGAGTTGTTGTTCTTGTTTGTATGGAATGTATTGAGTGTTTCTTGTTTGTATGGAATGTATTGAGTTGTTGTTCTTGTTTGTATGGAATGTATTGAGTTTTTTTTTTGTGAAATGGTGTCCGTTTTATGATTTCCAAAATTATTTTTATTTAATTTTAATCACAATATTTTTTTTTTAATTCCTAATATTATGATTTATATTATTCATCTACCAGATCAAACCATACCTCCCATTTGAATTCACACACAAAGGCATGCTGCAAAGGTTGAATGCTTATCTTGAACATCAGAATTTCTGCCCACCCATAGAGGAGGTGTGGCCTTCAAAGGAGACTATCATTGTTACCATATCAAAGCCTGGCCAGTCCTGTAAAGATGCATGCTGGAACCAAAGTTTGTGGCTGTGCTAACTTTAGAGGAATTTTCTCGCTATTTCAGTTAAAATGTTAAAATATATATAGGGATATAGGGCCATAGGAAAGTTGTAAGAAATAATTTTCTTTTTTCCTCATTCCTAATTGCATTCCTCCAGAAACTTGAAACGTTATGATTTCGTTTCTGAAAATAATTTTAAATATTTCAGAGTTGATATGCGAGCCGGCACACTTCAAGACGATCAACACCGAAGATACATTCGACACCTACCTCCCCAGTCAGTGCACGAGCAAGGAACGACTTGCCGACGTTCACTATCCCGCCATGAATAGCAACACGAAAACATGCGTTCTCCAATCGGACAACATGCTCTTTAGCTGCGTCGATTCTTTGCCGGATCTCATCAGGATGTGTCCGTGTCGGAAGTTCGTTAAAGGACAGATGGCTTTGTGCCCGGATTGCTTATGATCTTCTCTTTCTGTCGGTTTCTATTAGTCCTGTCGTACTTGCTCTTGTGTTTGGTATCGAACAACTCTCGTTTGGTTCTTGTAATATGAGCATTATTTCATTTATTTTCTAGTTATTCTCATTTTTAATCTTTTCTTTCTTTTTTTTTTTTTTTTGTTTATCATGAACCATTCAACTTTCTGGTAGAAGTGCATTGTTGTCACCACATCCATTACAATGTTTGAAGATGAATGTTATTAAAGTGTTTGTTTTTCAAAGTTCACAAATCATTCCGTGTTTGTTTGTATTACTGAATATTTTAATTGTTATTCATTTGTAATTATGTCTCAGCTATAAGCCTGTAAATAATTAATTTTTTTCATCATTTAAACAAAGCATTTTCAATGACTACAATTAGGTTTCTATTTTTTCAACTTGATCAGAATTTCTGTAAGCATTGCAGTGTCGTTTTGTCGAAGACTCACGTCTGTCCAGTCATGTAATATATATAGCTATCTGTTGTTAGCGCGCCTCTCTTGTCAGATTACTTGTATTTCTGAACTCTGTGAAATTTTCAGTAGACATGTAAGTAAAGCGATGGTCCATAAATTTCATACTTAGGTGATTTATTGATGTGATCTACATTTTCCTGTGTTTGTGATCGTCTTATTTGGCTTTTTTGTTTTTTTTTGTTTTTTATGTTTTATACTTGCCGTTTCTGTGATTGAAACATGAGTGTTCTATTTCTTATAATATAATATAATATTAATATTAAATCTAAATAAAGTCATGATGCAAAAAATAAAGACTTTAAAAGTCATGTTTCTCTTACGTACTAAAAAGACAAAAATGGTTCTCTGGCTATAAAAAAATTAGTTAACACACATACTTGAAGCTAACATTAAATTTCTTTAACCAAAGACGTGAGTCGCATTCCAGAATATAAAACGAATGCGGCCCACGTTTTTGGTTATTGAATCTTACTGTTAGCTCTTAGTATGTGTGCTAAAAAAAATTATATATAGAGAGAATTATTTTTGTCTTTCGTGCATAAGAAAAACGTGATTTTTAAAAAGTTTGTTTATATTTGTATTTAAATCTTTTTAGTTTTAATGCCTGTAAAATATATATATATATATATAAATTTATGTATATATATGGATTATGCAGTATTGACCCAGACAAACAAACAGACAGGTAGACAAAAATCAAGTAATTTAAGATAAACGTGGTAAAAAAATGAAAGATACGATATTTATTGCTATGTGATGTAAATGTGTACGATTTAATATTACTGTGGTGCATTTTAAGAGTGTATGGTTAGGTTATGAAAAAGATTGAATTGTAGGTATTCATAAATGAAAAACTATAGAAAGTATTCTCATATGATGGATCAGTACAATTTCATTGAATAAATTAATTAGAAAATATTTTAATTTTGAAGTTTCTTGAACTTAATTTCTTGCCATGCCCGTATCAAATATCATTCATTGGTTCAATCTGAGGTGCCAGCTACTGATTTTAGAAGGGTTAGGTCGGTCTCCAAGAACCTAATATGGAGAAGTAATTTAACCTCCATGATTTTAACAAATTTTCACATTTCCTAGCAGTTTTACTATTTTTATCAGTAGCAGTTGGGCTAGCAAACATGAAACTGCATAGCTTTGTGTTTTATATGCATTGTTGGTCCATAGCCCACTGTTGGCTGCTGTCCGTGATTCCGGAAATCTTGTTATCTTTTATACTTCCTTTAAATGTATATCATTTCTATGATGTACATAACAATGTCTAAACTGTTCCTGTTATGTACTCATTTGATCTCACTTCACTACTAAACATACATCTAAACTTAATTGTAGGTTTCCACATCTGCTTGTGAAGTATATTTTAAAAGTCGCCCCATGAAGCTGAAAAATCATTGGTTTTCAATTGTCGTCACTATGGCACTGTCAATAAGTTTTAGGAGTACCAAAATTGTTAGGAAAACTACTAAACTGTGTTCAAATTTTGTGAATAGTCTTTAAGATGAGATCTTTCTCTCGATTTTATAAATGCTTTAAATTGGCGCAGACATCCATGAAGCAGCTTTTTAGGATATAATTTAACAGGGGACGAAATAAAGTTGATTCCTGAGTGAGAATAAAATCAAAAATAGTAACATCTAAAAATTCAATTACGTTTGTGGCAAAATATTATCTTCAACCGAAATTATTGTGTTCAAATACAATGCTATTAATTAATTAATTAATATTAATTAAACAAATGTGAAGGTAAAAAGGATCGGGTTCAGCTAGTATTGGTCGGGCTACCAGACAACGCCTATTCACAGGTGCGATCCCACTACTGCCCCACACGGGGACTTTTGCCTGCTGTGTTTCCACCCTCGGCCGGTTCATCCCTCCTTAGACAACCTGGTAGCCCAAGGTTCACCTCGAGCCACCATATTGATGCCGGGCTTAGTGCGGACACCTGATCGACATAGCACGTCGAACGGCAGAACCCCCGACCTCAAACCGTCCTCCGAACCAGGCCTCCAATAGCTGGATTACAGGAGTGCGCTACAACTCCCAGCCGATCGAACTGCTTTGAAACTTTGAGTGCTTTGATTTAGTGTCAACTTTGTTAGATATTATTTAAATTGGTAGCAAATTTGTACCGGTTTTATTTATTTTTTACTAAATAAATTCATTTAAATGAATTCTAAAAGTTTTAAGTTTCAAATGTACACGCCGCTAAAGTTAGCAAGGGTAGCTTACTTTGCCTGCATTATATAGGGAAATTTAAAAGTTGATGCATTTTATTTTTTTAATATATTTGAATAGGAAATTAAAAAACAAAATGATCTGTACTATTTTCAACTAAATGCATCAATTATTAACGGAGTTATATGGTAAAAAAAACTATTGCGATTAAATCGGTCGCTGTCTCTATTTACTATTTACTCGCTACTCAAAATCCGTTGCTAATTCTTCACGCATTTTATATAGAAAATTCAAAGTTGATGTATTTTAATAAAATTTACCTATTTTAATAGATATTTCAAAAACAAATCAATCTGTCCAAGTCTCATCAAAATATCGAAAAAATTAAACGAGTAATTTATTAAAAAGTGATTAAAAACTAAATCTGTCCAAGCCTCATCAAGATATCATATTCATCAACTTTGACTTTTCTATGTAATATGCGTAAAGAGTTAGCAATAGTTGTTACCGTATAACTCCGTTAATAATTGATGCATTTAGTTGAAAATAGTACAGATCATTTTGTTTTTTAATTTCAACTTTGAAATTTCCCTATATAATGCAGGCAAAGTTAGCTACCGTTGCTAACTTCAACGACGTCAAATGTACTGTTAAATAATTTCAAAGTGACCGAAGGATCTCAGCTTCGAATCATGTTTTTACAGTTTTTTTTCAGTTTTAAAAAGAATATAAAAACTGAAATTATTACAAGAAGTGTTATACTTACCCCTGTTTGTCATTAACTTTATCAAACCTAGCGATGTCTTAAGAAATCTTGAAGTTTTTCAAAAAAGTTCGGTTGAGTTTAGATTTCAGACCGCTGGTCGTGAAATTAGTCTTCGAAATAATTATCTAGGAAATGAACAGTAGTAGTTTAATTTTATGCAGTGTTTTTTTTTTTTAATAAATTACAATTACCAGCTTTACTTATATAGCAAAGTTTACATGTCGAGATCATCAAAGATTTTAAGGGAGTTCGCACGTCCGGGAGTTATAGCACACTTCTATGATCCAGCAATCGGAGGCATTATGGTTCGGAGGACAGTTTGAGGTCGGGGTTTTTGCAGTTCGACGTGCTATGTCAATCAGCAGGTCTGAAACCTGAACTCAACCGAATTAGTGTTGCGAAAAAATTCAAAATTTTTCATCATATCGCTAGGGGTTCTTCTTTATAACGTTAATTAATGAACGGCAGCGTAAGTCACACTTATAATAAATTCAGTTCTTGTTTTTAATGCTGAAAATACTCAAACAAATTAAGACAAAACAGGGTGCTTAATTTAAATTGTCTGAAATCGAAGATGAGATCTTTTGATCAATGTAAAAATAGTTAACGTAACACATAATGAACAATTCATCTAAAACTTAAAAGTTGAAGAATTCATTTAATTGAATTTGTTTATTAAAAAATAAATAAGACCGATACAAATATGCTAACAATTTAATTAATTTTTAACAAAGTGTACACTAAATCAAACCATTCAAAGTTTCAAAGCAGTTCGATCGGCTGGGAGTTGTAGCGCACTCCTGTAATCCAGCTATTGGAGGCCTGGTTCGGAGGACGGTTTGAGGTCGGGGGTTCTGCCGTTCGACGTGCTATGTCGATCAGGTGTCCGCACTAAGCCCGGCATCAATATGGTGGCTCGAGGTGAACCTTGGGCTACCAGGTTGTCTAAGGAGGGATGAACCGGCCGAGGGTGGAAACACAGCAGGCAAAAGTCCCCGTGTGGGGCAGTAGTGGGATCGCACCTGTGAATAGGCGTTGTCTGGTAGCCCGACCAATACTAGCTGAACCCGATCCTTTTTAAAAACTTTATAATTTTTATTTTTTGTAATAATCAAGTTTGAACAAAAACAACAAAACCTAAATTTTTTAGTGAAAAGTTTTTTTAAGTACAGTTTTTCATACACAGATGCCGCTTTTCTTTAAAAGCATAATAATAAGTAATAATAACATAAGATGCAGCAGCAGAAAACTTGAACTCAAATGTGTCGTTTTCACACACCCAGTCTTCTTCATTCCCACATTTAATTCTTTTCTTATTTCATTCCCACATCATGTTCTTCCATCATTCCCACACCATTTTCTTCCTTCATCCCCACACCATGTTCTTCCTTCATTCCCACATCATGTTCTTCCTTCATTCCCACATCATGTTCTTCCTTCATTCCCACATCATGTTTTTCCTTCATTCCCACATCATGTTCTTTCTTCATTCCCACATCATGTTCTTCCTTCATTCCCACATCATGTTCTTTCTTCATTCCCACATCATGTTCTTCCTTCATTCCCACATCATGTTCTTCCTTCATTCCCACACCATGTTCTTTTTACATTCCCACACCATGTTCTTCCTTCATTCCCACACCATGTTCTTTTTACATTCCCACACCATGTTCTTCCTTCATTCCCACATCATGTTCTTCCTTCATTCCCACATCATGTTCTTCCTTCGTTCCCACATCATGTTCTTCCTTCATTCCAACATCATGTTCTTCCTTTATTCCCACACCATGTTCTTCCTTCATTCCCACATCATGTTCTTTTTACATTCCCAAACTAAGTTCCTCATCTATTTTCTGCACAAAATTTGAAATACGACGAGTTTTATTTAATCCCATTAACGAGTTTAAAGAGGTCTTTGTAAAACGCAAACACTTCTGAGACTAAGTCGTTACTGAAGTTGTTAGTTATGTAATCAAATGTTTCCCAGCACTGCCACACATCTTCAAAAATAAAAGTTTCGTTTTCTTTTAAATGAAAACATGTCACTCAGGCGCTGGATAATTTATTACGTAAACTATTAAATAAGATTACACCACAGTCTAATTGTTAATTATGATTTATGATGTTTTGTTATAAATTTATGTTATTGTGACTGTAAAAAAAATTAGGTAAAGTGGAGTGAAGTGCAATCAGTGAAGTGGAGTAAAGTGGAATCAGTGGAAAAGAGTTGAGAAGAGTAAAAAATAAAAAAAAGTAAATAAGGACAGTGTTCCTTAATCTTTACACTGCTGCTTTCTCATATCTCACTTTCTAAAGTTACTCCCCATGGTCTGGAACGTCTCCAGACTCCCAAAATCATCAATTTTTCTTTTGTATTCCTTTATTCAACCAGGACGGAGGATTGACTAAAACCAGGAGTTTTATTTGCTTGTAAACAGCGCCATCTCGAGATAGAAGTCTCAAGAACAACAAGTCTCTAAAGTTCTAGTGTGTAATGAGATTTGGGCATACTTATCAGACCAGTCGAAAGTTCGAACTCCAGCGAAACAGAGATGCGCCGCACTAAGGTGTAGGAGTACCTACAGCTACAATTCTACAATATCGCCAAAGTTAATTATTTGATTGTCCTTAGTTTGATTGATTAACATCTGTATCTGTCTGAGACAATTTAGACGGGATGTATGTTTGAGTGTTCTGTGGTGTTCCGATTGTCCTTAGTCACTAATCGTCACTTATATAATTAGTCTAGCTGTACGTGTGTGCGAACGTGATTGTATGAGTTTGCACAAATGTGTGTGTGCGCGATGCGTATTTATGTATACGTGCGACTGTGCTATATGTATGTGTTTTTATTGTATTTAGGTGTTTATCATTGCAAATACTGCCAAATACCCGCATGGCTAACAGGGGCGTCAATTGCGGGGGAAGGGTGACAACTTCCCCCCCCCAATTTTCGATTTTTTTTTAGAAAAAAATAGCTACAAAGTTTTTGGAGAAGGTTTTTGGTCATCGGCGATTCTAAGAGAAAAAGTGTAGAAGGTTTTGGAGTTGTTTTTTCTGTTGAGGTTGGAAAAGCATCACTGAAACCTCGACACAGGATTTTGGGAACCGGAGAGGGGGGGCCACGCAAATAGTATGCATTGTTTATTTTCAGTTAACTGATTTTTATTTAAAACATAAAAATATTTGTAAAGGCAATTATTTTTTGCCCGATGCATTTGTCCATTTTATCAGTGCAACCTAAAAAAATGTGTACCCACAAAGCAATGATCAAAGTTGGTACCAGACTATAATAGAGAGCTCAGCACGGGCCGTGTTCGAAACGAGACTTCATATTAGGGTTATCACAAAAGGGGCCGAACCGAAGTCAGCACAGTCCGAAGCATGGAACCCTGCATAGTAACTATGCAGGGTTCCATGTCCGAAGCTATTAGGCCGAGTCGTGGTATTGTGTGTTTGTAAAAACGGACAGGAGGGGTCCTGTGAATTTGTGGCTTATATAACGGGCCGGGCAAAAAAATCGGTCCGTGCAGGGCTTTGCCAGTTGAGCTCAATTACCTCCCGACATAAGAGCCACTGAGTCGACGGAACTTTTCAAAAAGAAATTAAAAACTTATTATTTTAAAATATTTTCGGGGACTTTCGAAAGCGCCTCAGCTAATCTTGGCGCTATATAAATACACTTATTATTATTATTATTATTATTATTATTATTATTATTATTATTATTATTATTATTATTATTATTATTATTATTATTATTATTATTATTATTATTATTATTATTATTATTATTATTATTATTATTATTATTATTATTATTATTATTATTATTATTATTATTATTATTATTATTATTATTATTATTATTATTATTATTATTATTATTATTATTATTATTATTATTATTATTATTATTATTATTATTATTATTATTATTATTATTATTATTATTATTATTATTATTATTATTATTATTATTATTATTATTATTATTATTATTAATAAATGAATTCAACTGGTAACTGCCAATGTGCATATATTTTAAGTTTTAGATAATCTTCCACTGAACCCATAAGAGAACATCAGTTAGGAAGTTTTATTTTAATGAATGAAATAATAAAAAAAAGTTGTGCAAAACAAACGTTTTCTCGTTTCATTTGAAAATTTGCATCCTGGCTTGATGAAACAATAAATGTACGTGACCAAATGTGTGTGTGTGTGTGTGTGTGTGTGTGCGTGTGCGTATAAATAGCGATTCGTTCGCAGGTTAAGTTGTTGTTGTTTAGGCGTGTTCAGAAAGTTAACGCATTTTATAACTATTATCGCTCGTTGAATATTTCTCCATTAGTAAATAATTAAAAATGAAATAATTATTGTTCGTAAATTATCATCATAGTCGTCAGTCAGTTAATTGTAAATTGCCCTCTCCCTCCCTCTCTCTCTATCTCTTTCTCCCTCCTTCTCTTTCTCTCTCTTTTAGGATCTCAGCTAACAAGAGCCACAGCCAGAAATAATTTTATTCTCAAAACTTTTCGCAGCTGACGATCTTTTTCGTCAGATGATTTGAGAAATTGATTTATTTTCGCCGCCCATGGAAGTTTTCGAAGGGGAGCCAGCTATCAATCAACAGGTAAGTAGGCATGCACTTCTTCAATAACCTTTATTGATTGGATTGAAATTTTTGAATTTTTTATTTATATTGATTGAATTCCTCAATCTGGTGGTGTTATTTAACTTTTAAATGACTCTTGTTGTTGATAATGATGATGATGGTGATGATGAGGATGATGATGTTGTTTTTGTTGTTGTTGATGGTTATGGTGAAGATGATGGTTATTGGTTATGAGATCAAAAATAATAATAGTTATTATCTTTAGAAATAATGACGTCTTATTATATATTCACACAGTAAGGGAGATTTTCGCAATAAAATACGGCAATACATCATCATTAACTGCACAGCATACCTCATCAGGCACATTAAGTTTATTTACACTTACTTTATTTATTATTTCAAATATGTTTAATAAATCCTACTTAAAAATGTGAATAGAACTAAACCCAATGAACCCCTAGATAAACTGAGAGTCCGCTGCTAAACAGATGCTTCTGTTTTAAGATTTCAGAACTGATAGAGAGAGACCCAGCACTACACTAAACCAAACTACACAATAGGAGTGTGTTTGATAACTAGTTCAAAGTTTGCGTCCATGACAGGCTTGAAGCGTGGAACCAATTTTACGTTGATCGGTGGTTGTCTGTCTGTCTGTCTGTCTGCGATGCGCTTTTTCTTTCATCCGTCAGTCGGTAGTGGAGTGAGTGGTGGAGTTCATCTGAAACGGACGATAATAGCGCGCACTCGTTTATCAAATCTTTGTTTATATGCAAGTCTTTTTTGTTTTCCTTTATTTATGCAGAAAACTATGACATCATCGGTATCATCATCATCACCACCGTCATCATCATTATCATCATCACCACCAGTATTGAAATCCTGAAATAAGCGAACGCCTGCTTGCTGCGATGCTGAGCTCTGCCAGTAGAAAACTTCGCTTCTGGAAGAAACAACCCGACAAAGTATAACATTTGAATAATTTAAGATTATTCTTTTTAAAGTTAACTTTTTAAAAAAATTAATGTTTTTTGATTGACAACTTGTGTATCTTTCAACGCTCATTCATTAAAATTTATTTAAAAAAAGATTCACGTTTTTTATTTAACAAGTTATTTCCAACGAAAAACACAAACATGTCTCATCACCGCCTTCTATCCATTTTTACCATCTGTTTATTCTTTTACCGACCATCCAGTCTTCCGTCACTACGTCCATTCACCCATCTGTCCATTCATCTTTTTGTCCATTCACCCATCTGTCCATTCACCCATCTGTCCATTCACCCATCTGTCCATTCACCCATCTGTCCATTCACCCATCTGTCCATCCACCCATCTGTCCATCCACCCATCTGTCCATTCACCCATCTGTCCATCCACCCATCTGTCCATTCACCCATCTGTCCATTCACCCATCTGCCCATTCACCCATCTGCCCATTCGCCCATCTGTCCATTCACCCATCTATCCATCCATTTTTTCACCAACCATAATATTCACCCCACCATGAACTCATTCATTTTACCATCGTTTCATTCATATTACTTTTATCCCATCAATCTTAACATAGTTTTATCCATCATATTATCGTCTCATTTAATCTATCATCACGAAATTCATCATACCATTACTCTACCATAATGGAATCCAAATTACCATTATTCTACCATCGTGGAATTCATCCTACCATTCTACCAACATTGAATCAATTTTTCCACTATTCTAACATCACGGTATCCATCCTACCATTATTCTACCATCCCAGAATCCATCTTACCATTAATCTATCCAACCTATCATCATTCAACCCATCGTGTCATCAGCTCACTAACCCTGCCATCATCGCAACCATTTTACCACAATTCTTTTCATCCTATTTTTCAGCCACTCATCTTACCATCTTCCCATTCATCCGTCAATAACCAATCACTCGACACACGTAGATTTTCATCTGCGCAGACCTTTTTCAATTATTGCGAAACTTTTCTTAAAAAAAAACTCCAAAACTCTTTCCGTACTGCAGAAAAAAGAACTGACAGCAGAAGACGAAGCTCTGCTCATCGAGATCGAACAGCAGAGTAGGATAATAAACAACCTTAAACAGGAATGTACCAGGCTAGTTTTGTAATTACACATAAATTCACTTTCTCTGCGCAGCTAAAAATACTTTTGCCTCGTATTTTAACTTATTTCTAAGTCACTGCTCCTGTTTGCGTGTTTTGCAATGGAAAAAGTCTTCTTTCGTGATATTTCTCTTGTTGTTTACCGTTACGATTACGTAGGTAGTAAACAATAAACATTGATGCCTTCAGTTTGACACATCAATCAAAATTGCTTTACTAACATCTCAAATCACATTCGTTTTATCATCATCATCTTCGTCATCATCATCGTCGTCGTCGTCGTCGTCATCATCGTCATCATCATCGTCATCATCGTCGTCGTCATCATCATCATCATCATCATCATCATCATCATCATCATCATCACCACCTCACCTTCATTACCATCTCCATTATGACGCAACGGTATTTGCGATTAACTCGAGCCATGCATAAACGCTGGTTTTATTACATGGAAATAATTTAATCAAATCATTTTGCGAAAAAGAATTAAAAAAGAACTTTTTTTATTGACAAAATACAAAGAAATGACTAAAAACCTCAATCACCATTTCAGGTGGTTTGCAGTTAAAATTAAATAAAAGAATTGCAAAGGTTATTAAAAGAAATATAAAAATGATTTATTATGCATTTAAGGACGGAATTTTGTAGAGATCTTGGATAAGAAAATAAAAATGATGTGTTAGTATAAAACATAAGTGGTAGCATGATGGTCATATCATGAGAGTAAATGAGATAATGGTCATGAGATGGTGTGGACAAACTTTAGAGTTCTTTGGTTAAGCCTTATGTTTGTTAAAAAAGCATATAGGCGCAAGCGCAAAACCTAGTCATTAATAAAAATTCCTTTTTAACAACCCAAGAATCAGACAGTTTCTTCGGGAAAATTAAAATTTTTCCCAAAGGGAGGACAAAACTTTTCCCGTAAAGAGAAAAACGGGGTGTATGCTGTATGATCAATTGATCAAACTTGTGAGTCTTATGGTCAATTCATAAGAAACTATGATGTCCACATACACAAAATGGTGAAATCAATGCGGTGGACTGGTTGAATCATGGTGTGGTATGGTTAAATCACGAAAATATATGGTATGTAAAATCATGAACGGAGATATGATCGAATCATGGGAGAATAGTAGGAAGAATTCATGAAAAGAATTCATGAAAAGTTGGTATGACAAAATCATGAAAAGGGGTTATGACGAAATGAGGAGGGTAGTATAAAGAAATCATTGGAGGATAGTTTGATCAATTCATAAAGGAGGGGGGAGAGAAATCGTGAAACTCTCATTAAAGTTCACGTTGATCTGAGTTGAAAACTTGGCTAAAAAAAAGTTCCAACGTGAACTGAATTATATCGTCGGGAATTTAATTTGAAATTTTTATAAAACATTTTACAGTTTCAGTTTCAATTTCTCAAAAAGTTTCACAGAACACGACATCTTATTTCTAATTGACAGTTCGCTCAATGTCATCCATAGCGTCACGTACTCAGCCTTTTTTAACGAAATGTGATTAAATTTTTTCTCTTGAGAAATCCTCTCATCGACATTTGCCTTTCTGTTGACGTTGTTGACCTCATCAACACGGTTTTCAACCGCTACATCAAAGTCTTTGATGACATCTATAATCGTCGTATTCATCATCGTCATCATCCTCCTCCTCATCATCATCATCAGCATCATCATTATCTCATCCTTATCATCTTCATCATCGTCGTCGTCATCATCGTCATCATTATCATAATAATCATCACCACCATCATCATCGTCATCATCATCATCACTATCACCGTCATCATCACCACCACCATCATCATCATCACCATCATCATCACCATTATCATCATCACCGTCGTCCTCTTAGTTGTTTTTTGCTTAAAAGGCTGTCTATTAAATTAATTATAGAGAGACGTTCAAACTAACTCGTCAAAAGGATGTTAATTAAACCAAAAACAAAATAATTATAAAGCACAAATGATCTCAAAATAAGGTGGTTATCATACTTTTAATTAAAAAATTAATTATTACAATTATAATAACCACCATATTTTGTGTGGTGTATGTGTATGTGTATGTGTACCTGTACCTATGTGTATGTGTAATGTGTATGTATGAATCTCTTTCTGCGTTTTGTTATATAAGGAGACGAATGTTTCCGATCTTTGCTGCGTGACATTCTTGGTTTAATTCTTCGCTGAAATCACTAACGTTGATCGCATTTATATTTTTATACATTCTTCAAGGCTTAATGTCACTCTAAATCAATATAGTTACAAATCTATATTATTTATTGACCAATATAATAAATAAAAATTATAAAGTGTTAACTGTTGAAACGCGTTATTCTTATGCATGAGCTCCTAGACCTAGATATATGTACCTAGGAATCTATGGGTTATATATTGTGTTGACAGTGGTGGATCAAGGCTGTTTTGACGGAGACTAAACATGGCGGGGAGCCTAAAACTTGACCTTAGACCCATAAGTCGTTAGCCGGGGAAGAATATTGCAGCTTAGCCGTTGAATATATCGTAGACGTAGCTAAGAAGAAGCCAGCGATAAAGAAAAACTTTAGTTATTTCTCTTATTACTGACTCTCAATAATATTTTTTGGCACAAAAATGTTGTTTAAATTACTTTTGTTTAAAAAAACAAATTTAAAAAATGAAGGGCTTCTCCTGGTTATTACTGACTCTTAGTACCTAAGTTTTTGGCACCAAAATATAAATTATTTCTGGACATCTAAACAAAACAAAAACAAATCCTTCATCCACCACTATGTGTTAATTGTTAATGCATGGATATCATGATATAACAAGATATACTTGGTTAATTGTTAATGCATAGATAATAATGGATATCATGATATAACAAGATATACTTGGTTAATTGTTAAAGCATGGATATCGTGATATAACAAGATATACTTGGTTAATTGTTAATGCATGGATATCATGATATAACAAGATATACTTGGTTAATTGTTAATGCATGGATATCATGATATAACAAGATATACTTGGTTAATTGTTAATGCACGGATATCTTGATATAACAAGATATACTTGGTTAATTGTTAATGCATGGATATCTTGATATAACAAGATATACTTGGTTAATTGTTAATGCATGGATATCATGATATAACAAGATATACTTGGTTTATGTATGCAAACATTTCGGTGTTTTTTAATAATAATATAATAATAATAACATGGATTATTTATTATTTATATGGCACAGTACAATGAAATAGTCATCACTAGAGCGCTGTACAAAACGTCAAAAACCTCGGATAAACACAATAAATAAATAAATAAATAAAAATAAAATAATAATAAAAAAAGTTTAGTTATAAGACTTAATGAACAGATGAGTTTTAAGAGCTTTTTTAAAAGCCTCAACAGAACAAGATAAATGAATAGATATATGCTTTACATGCTTTACATGCTTTACATGCTTTACATTTTGTATGCATTACACCAACACAACTTATAATACATACTCTATAAATAAACTTTTTGAAAATTATGTACAAACTACAGGCTGGAAAGTATGAAAAGCGACTTGGAACACTACAAGACCAAATACGAAGCACTGGAGAAGAAAATGATTCAACAAGCCATGAACGTTGAGGTGTGTTGCGCTAATTATTCAACAATATTGAAATTTGTTGGTTTGATGAACAACGTCATCTTTTATTGCCTTAATGACTTTTACCATTTTAAGCGATATGCGTAATCCCGCACATGATTAATCTGATTATTAATTTAATTACAATTTTTACTCTGTAAGCTCATTCAATTAGTTTGATAAAGTTTGATATATAATTCTTGCATGGCAATCAACATTAATGATGTTAATATTCGCTTAATAATTATTTGTCCAGCAATTGAACATAATATAATTGCGTTTTTTGAAGTGACGAATTGACTAAAAGATTTAATTCTTTTGTCCCTCTGAGACCATTTGTCGTTTGTTGAAAGAAAAAAGAGAAAGTAGAAGAAAAACATGAAAAGAAGAAAGAGAAAGATAATGTGAAAGAGAGAAAGAGAGAAAAAGAGTAGGAAGAAAGTAGCATATATGCATTTTTTAAACAAACTTACAAATGTAAATTGATAAAATCCTTGATATGCAAATTTATTTTGTCGCTTTCAAATAATAAACTAAATATTCTGCTAAAAATTCTTGTGATTGAAAACCTTTCGCAACCACAGCAGCAGCAGCAGATGATGATGAGGAAAAAGAAGAGGAGGAATTCAATGAAATTTTGCTGATGCAAACAGCAGTGAAGTGAACATAAACAAATCAAGGAAATTATTTTAAAAAATCAACTTCATGCTGTATAACAAACTTACCTGTGTGACTATACGGCTTCATATTTTTTCTCCCATCTTTGCTCTCCTCTCTCTCTCTCTTTCTCTTTATCTCTTATCTCTCTCTTTCTCTTTATCTCCTCTCTCTCTCTTTCTCTTTATCTCCTCTCTCTCTCTCTTTATCTCCTCTCTCTCTTCCTTTTTTCTCTCCCACACACACACACGCACACACGTGTATGTGTGAGCTTTCAAGATTCGCCTTGTGGACTGAAACAAAGCATTTCAAAAGCGTGGTAGTTCATCAAATTTACTTTCAAACTCACCCCAGTGGTGAACAAAGAGATGATTTTGACGGTTGGTGGAAAGCTCCGGGCAAATGTTGCTTGTTTGCCTACGATGATAAAAATTGCTCCCGACGGACCTAGAAAAAAGAAATCCATCTTTCAACCCCCCGCCCATCCCGTTCCCTCCAAACCACCCCCTTGCTTCTCATCTGATTTCAGGTTTCATCACAGGAAGGATCGTATAACTCCGATAACTCCATGTTAATGTTTTTGTTTTAGTTATCTGATGGTGGTTTTTGTTATGCCTATTTCTAATTATTTGTGGTTTCTGTTAGTAGTTCTTGGAGGTAGAGGTGGTAGCGGTGAATGTGGTAACGGTGGATGTGGCAGTGGTAGACGTGGTAGCGGCGGCGGGGGATGTAGCGGTGGTGGATATGGTAGGAGTGGATACGGAAGAGGTATTAGCAGCAGTGAGGCCTTACAAAACAACAGTATCACTACTCAAATAATCCTGTCCTCAGACCTCCCAAACGTACACAACAAATTTCATGAAAATCGGTTGGGCCGTTTTGGAGGAGTGTGGACACAAACACCGTCACGAGCTTTTTTTATATATAGATGTTTGTATCTGTTTGCATATTTTTTGAATGCATCTAATGGCATACATATTTATGTTTTAAAGAAACACCAGGCAAAGCTGCAAGCCTCACTAAAAATGGCCGAGGAAGAAATCCAGAAGCTGTCGGAGGAGTTGATGTTGGCTAGGACCGTCACATGTGGAAAATGTGAAGTGAGGAGGAAAGAACATAAGGTATGTTTGTGTGATTTTTTGTGTGTTTTCTTTCTTTTCATCTTTCTTTGATCACTCTAGTTTACGCTGCCTGCTATTGCAAAGGAAAGTAATACCCGAAACTTAGTAGTATTTAGTTTCTTATAGAACTAGGAAAAGAGGAACAACTCTTGTGTTTAATCAAAATAACAGTGTAAACAATAACAATGACGACGACGATGATAATGATAATGATAGATGCGGTGAGGCAGACGATGATGATGATGATGATGATGATGATGATGATGATGATGATGATGATGATGATGATGATGATGATGATGATGATGATGATGACGATGACGATGACGATGACGATGATGATGATGATGATGATGAATTTGATTATGATGATGACGATGACGACGATGATGGTGACAGACAACGATGATAATGGTTATTATTGTTATTACGACAAAGCCAGCGGAAGATGACGTCATAGATGAATCCACCAGCGATGACTAACTCTCAGTCGAGTCGATGATGCGTGTGTATGTGTGTATGTGTGTATGTGTGTATGTGTGTATGTGTGTATGTGTGTATGTGTGTATGTGTGTATGTGTGTATGTGTGTATGTGTGTATGTGTGTATGTGTGTATGTGTGTATGTGTGTATGTGTGTATGTGTGTATGTGTGTATGTGTGTATGTGTGTATGTGTGTATGTGTGTATGTGTGTATGAAAGATGTTCTAAAAACAAAAAAAATCATTGATTTGAGCGACGTGAATGGCAATTTCTTCTGTTGCATGCAAGTGGAGTACATGCACCTGGATTGAGCAGCCAATGGCGGCCTGACAAGTGTTACCTGAATAATACTTCCAGCTATTTTCATGACATTATATATATTGTGGTGATGATAATAAATAGAAACTACAAATGCAATCTGTCATAATCTATCAACGAAAAGAGTTTAGTTTTGGATTTTTTATAAATGAAAAAATTGAGTCGTCCAAATTACAACTTATCTTTTCCACATCACTCCATCCTGCAGAACTACATAAATCTTTTTTTCCGAAGTAAATTGATTGAACGCTTAAAAAATGTATCAATATAAATTTATAAACGATTTTTTCTTGTCTATTTTAAAATATAAATACTACTTTGTTTGTAAGGAGCATTAAAGCCGTATCTGCTGTAAATTTTAAAAAATATATTCATATCCTTGAGAACAGAAGTTCTAAAAAAATCAAAAATACGACAAAAGTGAAACTCTTGTTTTGATGTTTCTAAGAATTTTGCTAGGATATATTGTTATTGTTATTATTATTATTACCATTATTATTGTGCAATTGATTTATGGTGGAAAATTTCTCGAAAAACTTCTGAGCGTACTGAGCCAGACATCTCATGTACGGAGCACAATTATGGATATAATATGAGAAACGAAGCGATACTACTCAAGTTAAATTGCAGACGACTAACTTAACCACTCGGTCATTTTTTAAATTGATTGGTAAATTTACTTCCGAAACTGTAATTAGGATGTTTTGTTTTTATGAATGAAAAATGTGTAATAGAACACGTCTACCCTGAACTAACGAGCTAATGAACAATTACGTCTGAACAGAACATCAATAAAAAATAGTTCTGAGTGAAAATCTGTTATTTATACGTTTTTTAACGTTCAATAAATGTCCTCTCAGTAATGAAAACATAAAATAAGGTGATGTTTTCTTTAAAAAAATTTTTACTTCTCACGTTAACGGAACGGAACATTCATGCATTGTTGCTCACATTAACGGAACATCCATGCACTGCTGCTCACATTAACGGAACATCCATGCTCAGCTTCTAAAATTAACAGAACATCCATGCACAGCTTCTAAAATTAACGGAACATTCATGCACGGCTTCTAAAATTAACGGAACATCCATGCACAGCTTCTAACATTAGCAGAACATCCATGCACAGCTTCTAACATTAACAGAACATCCATGCACTGCTGTGTGACTAAAAACATTTTTTAGTGAAATTAATGAGCATTCTTTAATGACTTTAACCTTGACTCCATTGTGTATCTCTGCGTGATGCAAATGAAGCAGGAGGAAGCGCAATTGCTTCACGAAAAAAAATTTCTTTTTCATTCAAAACCACGAGTCGATATAATCGCTGAACATTCTTTTGTATTTATAACTAAACTGATGATAGTAATGATTAAAATAGTTTTACTAACGGCGGCAATAGTAATAACCATTGTCATATAATATGACAACTACAACTTTCAATGATTTAAGTAATCTTTGAAAGTACGTTGTGGCGTGACAACCTGTTAGTGGTACCAAGCTAAATTTGTCTGCTTGATGTTTTACAACAGCTTCAGCATCATTCAGTTGACTTCAAACCCAAAAACGGTGACGTAACCATGAATTTGAGTTGGGTAGAGGCATGACGGACCTTTTAGCCACGCCACCGAACCAAGTCTAACATAAGTTGCAGTAGATCCTTTAGATTAAAGGTATGAACTAAAACAAGTTTTGTTATATGGAATTTCAACAAATTTCTCAAGATATTCATGGGAGATTCTATTTGAAAAGATGTATTCGTGACCTTCAGATAAATATAAGAACTAATCAGGCATTCCACGTCTCAAAAATGTGGCTTTGCTACCAAGAATTTAGCTAGAACAGCGGGGACACTGATCCGATCTACGTTAACCAGTAAGGTTTACAGGATACCTGGGATATCATGGCGTCGATGCAGGGAATTGATGAGTTTGCCGTAGATGCGTGGGATTCTTGACGATCCATATCAAGCTCTATGGTTAGAGTAGGCTTGTTAATTATTCCCGTTCTTTGATTTTTTGGCATGTGATTATTTGTTGTTCGCAAGGAATCAAACCTGAGAGTAAACACTGGGAAGAACAGATGCTGAAAAACACTGATTCATAATTTAGAGGGCATTGATTTTGAAATGCTTTGTACGTACGTGTCTGGAACACGGGTTTTTAGGTCCTGTGGGTACGCCTATGAGCCTGACAGCGACCTTTGGTTAATCGACTAGACTTTTAAAACATGACCTTGAAATGAAACTCAAAAATTATTTTAAGTTTAAATTAGGTTTGAGGTTTTCTTCAATCTAAAAATTCAACGTCTCCCATTAAAATATTCACCACACAGAATGTCATCAAAACCTATTTAAAAAAAAACATAATTAAACACATTTAGTTCTAATTTTGTGCATAGTTGCTGTGCTGTCGCCATTCGTTAGCCAATGCAGATTTACAAAGAGTTAGGCGTTTTTGGAGTTTTTTGGTAGAGTTTTTTTCTTCATGTTTTTTCTTACTTTAAAAAAGTAAATTAAACCGTGTAACTATGTAATCGTCTGAATGTTTATTCTAATGAAATTACGTGCAGAGATACACACTCGAAATATGTCGCCTGCAAGACACCATTGTAAGGCTGGAACGCGAGAACAAAGTCCTTCAATCACTGGTGAAGGGCTATGCGTCACAAGCTTCCAAGTCACCGGGGGTGAGATTTTCAGGTTTTGCTCTATAAATGAAGTTTCTTTTTATTAAAGTAATTAAATAAATAACATTGATGATGATGATGATGGTGGTGGTGGTGATGATGATGATGACGATGAAGAAGATGATGATGATGATGATGGTGATGATGATGATGATGAGCTAGTTTTTTCTTTATAGAAGATGCATCACAGTTTTTTTGGGACGAGCAAACTTCCAAAAAATCCTGAAGAGAAGCAGGAAACCGAAGTATCGTCACAAACAACAACGAAAATGGCTTCTTCAGCTGAAGGAGAGTGCATACGAAGGTCGAGTCTCTCCCTCAATGACTTTCTCGACGACAGTATAGACGACATTCAGTCTGAAAAATTCGAAGTCGACAAAAGTTCTGGTTGTTCTTCATTGGACGAAGATCAGAAAGAACTCGGCGAAAGCGAAATATCTAAATCTACGCAACCTCTTAGTCAAAAAGAAAGACTCAAATACGGAAAAGATGACGACTTAAGAATGCGCACTATTGAAAGCTTCATGGCGAATAGCAAAAACCTGACGACATCAGAAAGTCTCTGTGACACCTCGGATGTTTTCAGCTCCACAAATTTCAGCAGCGTCACGTCAAACAGCTTACGCGATTTCTCTTCCGATGCCACAACGCTGGCTAACAACACTACGGGAAGCCAAGTCTGTTCAAATGAAACCGTACATATCGACGACTATAAAACCAAATCAGCAAACAATTTCAAAAACTTCGCTGCCTTTTCGGAGCAAACGCTTCTGAACAACAACTGTCGTCTCAAAAAGTCTTCAAACTCAAACAGCAGTCCTCATCTGTGCGTCGAAGATTTTGGGCAAAGCCAACAAGTTCGCAACCGTTACAGTCGCAGTCGTCATAAAAACAGGAAGCGGAAAAGCTTGGACGATCCTAAAACTTTGGCAAGATTGTACCTGCAAAACAAATCAGGACACACTGAACTGCAAAAGGTTGTGCATTATTTCCAGTCTGTGGAAAACAACGACGTTTCGAACGATGGAGGTACCAAGCACGTGGTCATCACAAAGGACAAAGTAGCAGCCCTGAGGAGATACTTCGAAAAAGAAGACGCTTCTGCCACTAATAAGTGTCCCGTGCGCCGATCTTTGTCTAAGAAAACCAACAAAGTGACCGAAGAATTTACAACTCCTCGTGTAGTCCTATCACCAAAAAGCTTGTTAAAATCTGAGTCATTGCTGAAAGATTCAACGAGCGGACAAAAATTAAATTCCATACCAAGACTAAGTGCATTTCCTCACCTCGCCAAAGCTAGAGCGAAAAATACGAAAAACACACCCAATTTTTCTTTTCCAAACCAAAAGTTACCTGTTTTAAGCCCCCCTCATCACCAATCAAGAGATATCCGATCCGCTTCAGTACCATCGCCAATTTTAACCAACAAGTGCAACGAAACTTCACCTTTCAAAATTGCTTTCACAAAAGCGACTAGTCTCAAATCGTTCAATAATTTCGCCATAAACAATAATAGATCAAGCAGAGCAATCAGCAAATCAGAAAAAGTTAAACTTTCTGAAGCAGCAAAGTCGAATCACAAAAAATCTTTTGGTCCATCGAAACAGAACACTAATAGAGATGGTCGAAAGCCATGGATCATTGCTGACATCGACAAATACAAACTCAACTTGACTGCTGTTCGAGAGAACGACAGAGAAACGCCCGTACTGGTTGTTGACGTCAGCGAAGACATAAGCGACAGTTGTGTGGTAAGTCTACTTACCTCAGTCATAAATTATATAATTATTATAGCTTTATATATCATTTCTTGAGCTGAGTTGAGTTTATTTCCTTAAAAAATCATAAAAAATAACTGACATTTTTAAAGGAAAACAATTTGAGAACAAACAAAATACTTTTAACAACACCAGGCTGACAATTGGCGCCACTATGGGCTGCTGAGGGTGCAGACCGCAGTGGGTGACACCAAACCTTGTGACACCACTGCGGCTGAATAAAGTTGAGTGGTTGCACAGCACGCGGACACCTAATTTAAATCAAAATGCGGTTCTTGAAAGTTTTAACCCATTTGACTGATTGGATGTTGCAACGTATTTATTCTATTAGGTGAAAATTTGGTTTGTGCAGACATTGAAAATTTGGCGCTCAAGTAAGCTATTTTAACCGCGCAGACAGTGTGCCAAGTGACAAGCGGATTGTTCTCACGATAGAATAAGAAACAAATTGACCTCTTTGATGTTGTGCTCGATCATGAGTTCATGAACTGCTCGATCAGGTCACCTTGCCCTTGGCGTTCTTAAAGAGTCGTTACAGTTTCTCTTTTCTCAGTTTAGCTGGGAAGTGTTGCAATTTCTAGTCGTACAAGAATTGTTGTCTAACATTTCAAATTTGTGCAACAAAAAATTCTATGATGCTGCTTTTTGTTCATTTTAGCTTGCAGGTGCTCTGCTACATATTGCAAAAGAGATACGTTTTATAGTCCTGGCAATTCCAGTTATTTATATAGTTTAAAAAAGTCCGCTCTTATTAAAGTACTTTTCTCCAGAGAAGTTTATGGGTGGATTGTCATCCCTGTCAACCCTTTTTTCCACACCTGGGAGTTTAAGTGTTAATCTCTTCCGGTTCTGTTGCTTCTTCCTACTCTCGTATGGGGAAATTCATACTTGTAAAGCTTAAAATTGCTCAAGTTTATTTATACAACACTCTGTTGCCAAGGAACTTAGACAATCACAGCACATTTTATAAACCCAGAGGTTTATATGAAAGATATTAATTAACCAGAAAATGTTTTTTGTTAGCTAATAATTTTTCTATATGAAGTTGATAGATTAACTGCATGTGGAGTAGAGACTAACAAGAGTTAGATATAGGTACATCAATAATCTAACTTACTGAATGAATAATGAATATGGAGGTCGCCAAAGCGTTAGAATTGTTTTCATATGACAATCCTCGGGTCGTGGATTAGAGTATACGCCCGAGAGTCGACTTCCATTCGATCTTGGGTCGGTGAAATAATAACAAATGTTAACAATAACCATCTCAGAAACACGTACGGGACCCGTAATACGGGTTTGAGTTAAAATTGTTCATGGTGCTTCACGAAAAGGCTGCTCTAATTTGCTCGTATTTGTATAGGTACCTATCTTTACAAAAAGCTACTATGTATATAGGAACGTTACCCGCTAGCGTTGCAAACCTTGTATTCATAGACGATGCGGTAGAGTAGAGTATTGCACTGGCAGATTTTTTGCTGCCTGGTCCGTTGGCAGCTCGACCTGTTTCATAGGCCAAATTTCAAGGCCCGGGCCGTGTTAATTTGGGCCCGGTCCGTTTTCATAGGCCTATAGCCCTATACTTGGCACAAAAATTTCGGCCTCGTCTGGCCCGGCCCGTGCAGTACCCTAGTATCCGTAGTGAGCCGTGTCGAAGTTCAAGCGTAGGTGTGCTTGTGTAGCGTAAAAACCTAGGCCAAAATATCGCTGAAACAATTAATTGAAAAATGGATAGCAAAATTATTATTATTATATTAGAGCTAGGTGGTAGGTGCCATATAAATTTTTTTGTCTTCATTAATTGTAGAGCAACGACGAAACGTCAGCATGCGGAAGTTCAACACCATCCACAGTCTTCTCTCCCTCGCAAAACTTACCCGCCAGCACTAGAGCAGTTACTCACATAGGAACGAGCAGCTCTAGGATAATGGACGTAAAACAGGTGAACAATAAATCCCCCACAAAAGTTCAAAACGTGATCTCATGTAACTGCAGGTCTAAATCTCATAGCGCAAAAGAACCATCTAAGGTCAAAACGTCTGCTGTTAGAACAAACGGTTCCATGGTTCAGAAGACTCAACCTATGGACAAAAAGTCAACTTCATCAACCACAAAAGAACAGAAAACTGTTCCCAACTCATCTTATCAAAACAAATTTCTGATACAAAAGGATGATTCAAAAACAAATCAGACATTCTTTTGCGAAGTTTCTAGTCAAGAGAAATGTTCTCTCATACCCACCAAGAAGTCACCGATGCCAAACAACAGAACCGGAGGAGTACAGACACGTACCAGCAAAGCCACTCCACTAGCTTCTGTTCCAGAACAAATAAACACAAAGTATTTTTCCCCAGAGAAGTTCATTCTGAAGTCTGGCCACGAACCGAACAGGCGCCAGAATGTCAACGGATTGCTTTCCGACACCAAATTAGGCAGCAAAAAGATAGAAACCCCTTGTAATTCACAGCCTAAAACTTCGACCCCCAACAACGTCAGACTTAACAACAACATCACTCGAGACACACCGACCAACGCTGAAAATTTGATCCAGTTCAATCAAGAAAAACTTTGGCCGAAGTTCAAAAAAGTAGCAGCTAACCAAAATTCATCCTCCATCAGCAAACCTAACAAAACAGATTTGCGGTTACAAAATTCTAAAAAAAGTGAAAGAGCTGACAAAGTCCAAAATCTGATCAATTCCAATTCGGGTCAAACAAAGAATGAAGTTGTTTCAAAGACAGGTACAGCTAAACAATAATTTCGAATTCGAAAATATTTCAAAGCACCTTGACAACTTGACATTAACTGTCAAAAATCTCCATGAAAAATAAACTTCAAGTTCCATCTTGTGGCTATCTAGGTTGAGGCCGTTGAATGCCAAGAATACACATTTATGATCTCAAATGCACTGTTGTTTTACATCATTACATTAAACTGAATATATATATATATATATATATATATATATATATATATATATATATATATATATATATATATATATATATATATATATATATATATATATATATATATATATATATATATATATATATATATATATATATATATATATATATAACGTGATCACAATAAGTTTTTAAGCAAGATTTATTTTATATGATTTCAAACTGGTCGAAAACAGTTCATTATAAAAAAAAACGAAAATATCATCCATGATTTCGGAAGTTTTCTATGAACAAAATACACCTGTGTGTTAGACGCCACACGACACAAATAAAATAGACGACCTGTAAAAAATATAGACATATATACATATGACGCTATTATGGAACATTCCTACTAAGGAATGCAGGTGATGTATATTTTTTTCAAATCCTCGTCTGTTGGAGCCACAGAGAATTGAGAAGAACAGGACAATACATTAGAAGGCCAAGACTGGATTCTGAATAAAAAAATAAACATTCAAGAATTGAGTAATTATCAAAACAAACATGTAACCATTTCTATAAATAAATAAAAAAATGCTCATTAAGATACACAAGTTTAATTTTTTTAAATTTTGTGATGCAATAAAACTAAAAATTTTAAATAGAAAAAATAAACAACAAGTAATAATTAAGATAGAAAATATGCAGATGAGTTTAATGGCCAACCCTCTAGAGAGAGTGATATTGTCAACCACTTCTTGAGATACTTTTTCAATTCTTCTTCACTAACTTTGTAAGGATTAAAGCCCCTCTTCAGGCCAAGCTTAATTAAATAAAAATTACAATTTATTTATGTATTATAATTAAATATAATATAATTAAACAAACGAAATACATAAAAATATAAACAATGTAAGTAACTTATTCTTTAATGCAAACTATCACTCGGAAATTTACTAACTAATCAAGATAAAAGACTTAATGTGAGATAAGTTATAAATCTTAGCCCAAAGCAGAAAAAATTGTTGTTTCAAAAAATAACTTACGATAATACAAAATACCATGGATTTTAATGCAATTAAGTTGATGAAAACAAAAAAACAAAGGTAAATTAGTAAATGAAATAGTCTGCCAGATAACACTGCGTTCAGGAACCAGAGACAAATTCGGGAAAAATATTGGACGAACCGTAGTTGGAAAAATAATTTTCGAAGTAAGACTTGGAGTGCAAGGTCAAAGTATTGTGCCAGAGCATATAATAACAACAATAATAAACCAAACATATGATAAGAATAATAATAATAATAAACCAAGGGGTAATGTATGTTGACCGTATTAGTGGTAATGTATGTTAATTGTAACCCAAGTGGTAATGTATGTTAATTGTAATCAAAATGGTAATATTAGTTAATTGTAATCTAATTAGTAATGTAAGTTAATTGTAAGCCAAGTGGTAATGTAAATTGACAGCAATCCAATTCATTAGTAATGTAAGTTGATTGTAAGACAAGTGGTAATGTTAATAACTGGAAAAGTAATGCTAAACATAAAATTTACCTGTTGCAAATGAACCAGCTCCATGGAATCTATCCCCTCCCTCTGTAAAGCCAGATCAGTATTGTGAATGAGATGAAGATCTTGCTGTATTTGAGATTTCCGTGTGGAAATGTCCAGACCCCTACACAGGTGCCACTAGAAAATTTCAAATTTCAATTAATACTCAACAGAGAAAAAAAAAATTATATTATATAATAGAAGCTAATATTGATAATTTACCAGATGAATTTTATGTCTCTCAATCAGGTGACTGAGACCAAATGGAAGAGTAGTAAATAGATCTTTAAACATCAAAATATTCTCAGGTTCTACTTCGACTTTACCTAGTTTTACCTGAATGGAAAGAAAACCATAAAACACATTTTTAATTTGGGTCTTAATTTACATCATAAACCAGTAAATTAAACCTAAATGTTATTAATTGGTAAGAAAATTTCAATAAATAATGGATTTACTGATAAAACAATACTTGATGCAGCAAATTAATGAAATTGTCTCTCGTGTACGAATTGCCTATGGTCGGAGTATGTGTTTCCAGGTAGTGGAAAATTTTTTGGTAATGCCCGTATCGAGATTCCAAGTCTTCAACGGTGAAGATCACTTTTTGTTCTTCCGTCCAAAAGTGCCGACAAAGAAGATATTGAGGGTACATGTAATATCTAAAACAAATTACGATATAATATAACAAATTACATATAGTATCTAAAACAAATTACAATATAATAAAACAAATTACGATATAATATAACAAATTACGATATAATATAACAAATTACGATATAATATAACAAATTACATATATCTAAAAACAAATTACAATATTCACTTAAAATATTCAAAAACCAGGAGTGCTGCAAATAAAGTGCCACCAAATTTTTTTGCTCCTTCTGCAACCATGCAAATCCGTTAAAATACAAAATCTCAAAGTAACTAACGCAACTGGAAAAATGAGATAAGGAACCAACGGAAGAGGCAGTGATATAATGAGCGGAGCTGATTTGACTAGATCTTCAGGCATCTGTACAAACACCAAAAAAACAAAATTTAGAAAAAAAAATTTTTTTTAAATTATATATTTTTATTATTACACAAATTCTATAATCATTTTCAAGCTGAATTAGGTGTGGTCATAAATAATCCCACCAGCAGCTTGGAGGTTAAACTGCTGTCACAACTGCTAAATATCAAATCAATCCTTAATCTCCTCTGTTGTTCGGTAAGCATTTCACTCTTAAACAGAATATTTTTGAAGTCAATTTGTAAGTATTCCGTCTTCTCGAATCATTGCCTGCATGTCGCTGGTTTGGTCCTTCATGCAACATAGATCCAGGAGTCAACTCACTTCCCATCCTTTATTTGAGATGGTGAAATGAGTACCGTATTTTAGCGCATATAAGCCGCGGCTAAATACAATTTTTTACACACCTAAGAACCAACATGCGGCTTATAGACGGTCGCGGCCTATTCAGGAACTTTTTTACACATAATGCTGACACTGAGGTTCATTTTCTTCAAGTTTACATAGAATACAACTTAAAAACAGACTATAGAATAAATATAAAATAATGTGATATTTACCAAAATTATAAGTGTTCAATGTATACAGTTAGTTAATTGATAATAAAAAATCGTTCCTGCAGTTTAATCGTCATTATCAATAGTGTCACTGGCAAAACCATCAAATTCACTGTCATTTTTGTAAAGAAAAATGCAGGCCTTCAGCATCCAGCGAGGTTTCATTCAATTCATTTTCATCATCGGCGTCAGAACCATCGCTCGATGATGAATCAACGTCACCGTAAGAGCTAAATCTTCAAGCTATTCATCTGCCGTTTATTATATGGATTACTACATCAAATCAATTGAAAACTTCATGATTAACATCCTTGACTCAACGAATGCGAGCAATTTAGGCAGAGTATAGTCAACATTTCGTGTTCTGGATGTAACCGACCAACTGAACAAGTAGTCTATACGATGGATGCCAGAGGCTTATATTCGTACACGGCTTTTAGAAAAACTTTTTTACACAAAAGGCGAAATCCATGGCTTATACACGTGTGCGGCTTTTACACGAAAGCGGCCTATATGTGCTAAAATACGGTACTACAGAGTAAAATGAGACAGGTCTTGAATGTGAGCTTTTATGCACAAATCATTCTTGATGCCTTTTCTGCTATAAAGTGATGCTCTTACATTAAAAAAATATCAGTGCCAAATTACCCTAATTTTTATTTACTGTTGTTTGACCTGCCACATCTGATTACAAGGATTTGAATTAAACTTAACAATGTAGTTCAATCAGTAGCAAACTTTTCAAATATGTTGAATTCTAATCAAATGAATTTCTCAACATTTTTTTGTTGTTGAAATAAAACTGTCAAACCTGCTGATAAAGTTGAAGTTGTTTGCACGTAAAATGGGTTAAAGGTGCCCCGGACCATATCCGAGATGATACCTGGTAATACTCTTTAGCATCTTTAAAAAAGTCTAGAACACCTGAAAAAAAATATCATGACTACTATACATGTCTTCACAATATAAAAGCGCTGTCAAATTATTCACTCAATTACCAGTTTTAAAAAGCCTGTACAATTTATGAGCTCCGGGAAGTGACTTCTTAAACTGAACATCAAAGCTATTCAAATGATTTAAATATCTGCTGTAAAAAAAGGACTTCAATTTTCCTGGAACTTTTACTTCTGGGTTGTTTGAGTTAGAAGAATAGAACCTTGTTTAAAAAAAAATATTTATTCCTTTAAAAATTATGAAAACTCATGAACTTTTATAGTGTTCCATACTCAAAGTTAAACTCAAATTTAGACTTGTCTTAAGTCAGCTAAGAACTTAAAATTTTTTAGCTCCAGGAAGTTAGCAACGCTTTGGGCAACGATTTTCGGCAATTATTATTTGTCACTAGGAAAGTGTAAAATGTAATTAGATATTTGAATTCTACGTTAAATTTGCTTAAAGAATACATTTGTTTGAAGGGGCGGATAATTTTATTTTTTTGTGATTAAATTGTTTCTGATTGGCTGTGTCGGTAACATATTTGTAAGGTCAAGTCGTGGAAGACATTTTTCACAAAGTGTCAATGAATATTTTAAAATAATTTTTGCACTGTTCAATCAAGCTTATATTTCTCTATAAGAAAACAGTTGTTTGAAAGGACGGACAATTTTAGTTTATTTTTTGTTTAATTAATTTGTGGCGATTCGGATCGATTGAAAGCGGAAGCATTTCTGTAAATGACGTTTATTATTTTTTGTCACTAGGAAAGTGTAAAATGTAATTAGATATTTGAATTCTACGTTAAATTTGCTATAAGAATACATTTGTTTGAAGGGGCGGATAATTCTATTTTTTTTGGATTAATTTGTTTCTGATTGGCTGTGTCGGTAACATATTTGCAAGGTCAAGTCGTGGAAGGCATTTTTCATAAAGTGTCAATAAATATTTCAAATTAATTTTTGCACTGTTTAATCAAGCTGATATTTCACTACAAGAAAACATTTGTTTGAAGGGGCGGACAATTATAGTTTATTTTTTATTCAATTAATTTGTGGCGATTTGGAGTGAAAATAGAGATTGTTTCCCGCTTCGTTGCTAACTTCATTCACCTAAATTTTTTAATGGCGGGTGTAAAAAGTAAATAATGAAATAGAAATAGTGTTAATAGTGATGTACAGAAGCACCTGGAATTTTTTTTGAGAATGCAATTGTAACAAAGACTTTCAAACTTTATTTGTGAAACACGACAAGACACGGCGAAAGCCATCATGCCTACTCAACTTTTAACTTTAACTCAAACTCAAACTACTCAAACAACGATATCGTGCGATGTACATTTGTTATTGACGTATTGACTAAAAGTGACCAAAGGTAGTAAAACAACGATTCTGGCCATAGATATATATCTATGATTCTGGCATTAAAAAAAATTGAACCTTAACAAAGGTAAAATCATGGGTAAAATTTAAACAGACATATTTTACAAAACAGTTTCACAAAAAGTTTTTTTTGCAAAACTTTTTGTGATAATTTCTGCGTCCTAAGTCCTTAACCAACATTTGTTGTGTGTCTTGTCTTCGATCTAGCCACTTTCGTATCTTTTCTGTTAAGCATTCTTTTGCTAAATGCTTTTTTTCCTACTCTGGTCCTTTTCTCTGGAATTTTCTTCCTACTTCTCTTACTAAATCTATAATACTTCTTTCACTGTTTTCCGTCGGGGGCTTAAAACTTATCTGTTTAATAAGTTCGTGTCCGAGCGCTATAAACATTTTACGGATTGATCGATTAATTGGTGACGCTATTCTTTCACAGCTTTTGCTGAAAATTTTTTTAACAAATCATCATCAAATCTTATTCTATTATTTAAAAAAAAACGTTATGTCTTCTTAAGTTTGCCTGTTTTATTTTGTTCTTTTTTTAAATGTCATCTTTAATTTTATTTTTTCAGTGGAAGATTATCTGAAGCCATCTAAATGATAGAAATTTAATTATTCAATAAGGTTTTTCAATAACCACCATTTGCTGTCACGCAGTTATATAACAAGTAAAGATAAAAAATAATTTGAAAAAAAAT
The DNA here is from genome assembly GCA_963978895.1 of Erpobdella octoculata. NCBI lineage: Eukaryota > Metazoa > Annelida > Clitellata > Hirudinida > Erpobdellidae > Erpobdella > Erpobdella octoculata. Next base: position 44,922,095 of record OZ022238.1, on the reverse strand, counting down.
GCTTTTATTTGCCTCTTTATCTGAGTCAACGAACAAACATTTTTGAATCTAAAACAACCATTACGCTCAATCTTGTTAATTATTTTGGACCGCAGGCGACTTATAAATAAACATCCGTCATTCGTACTGTTTAATTATTTTGGACCTCTGGCGACTTATACATAAACAACTTATTACAGTCGCTAGTTAGCTGGAATTAATTTAATTTAATTAATTTTAATTGATTTAATGCCTAATTCATGTCGGAAACATTAAATTCATGTATTGTCATCCAGAATAAAGCTTTCCTGAAAGTTGTAGAGCTCTAGGGGGTTGAAAAGTGAGTGAATTTTTGTTTCTAAGATTTGATCACCACAGACAAACAAACAAACAGAGAGAAGGTGAAGTTAAATTAAAGCATTTAAAAAAACTATTTACCTTATTTATTTATTTATAAATCTACTAGCGGGGTACCCGGCGTTGCTCGGGGTTTTTCTAATGTTTGTCTTTCTCGCTTCCGTTTCTTTCCCCGCTTGCGCTCCCGCTCCCGGTCGTTATCCGTTCCCTGTCGCTTTCCCGCTTACTCTTTCACTCTCAGTTGCCCCCACTAGATTCGATACTGCATACATACATACATACATACATACATACATACATACATACATACATACATACATACATACATACATACATACATACATACATACATACATACATACATACATACATACATACATACATACATACATACATACATACATACATACATACATACATACATACATACATACATACATACATACATACATACATACATACATACATACATACATACATACATACATACATACATACATACATACATACATACATACATACATACATACATACATACATACATACATACATACATACATACATACATACATACATACATACATACATACATACATACATACATACATACATACATACATACATACATACATACATACATACATACATACATACATACATACATACATACATACATACATACATACATACATACATACATACATACATACATACATACATACATACATACATACATACATACATACATACATACATATATATATATACATACTACCGTTCCCGTTCCCGGTAATAATTGATATTATGTCAATGACTATTACACAAGCCGTCATCTTTTGCAATGCTCGCAGAAAAGTTGAATGGCTAACCGATAAAATGACATCTTAAGAATTTACTGTATCGGCTATCCACGGAGACATGGAACAGGATAAGCGAGAAGTCATCATGAGGGAATTCAGGTCTGGATCCAGTAGAGTTCTCATTGCAACGGACTTGCTTGCCAGAGGTATTGATGTGCAACAGGTGTCATTGGTTATCAATTTTGACTTACCAACAAATAAGGAGAACTACATTCATCGAATTGGCCGAGGTGGTCGTTTTGGCAGGAAAGGAGTTGCCATAAACTTTGTGACAAAAGAGGACAGAAAGGAATTGAAAGAAATTGAATCTTTTTACAATACGCTGATTGAAGAGATGCCGAGCAACATAAATGATCTAGTTTAAAAACCGAGCAAACATCTTTAATTTGTTTAATAACCTCACTTTTATATTTTTGCTTTTGGTTCTTTAGATAAATTTTTTCTAAAAATTTTTTTTTTAGTAAGTAACATGTTCTTATGAGATAAGCAAAAAAATTTTGTTTCTTACACTGGTATGAGAAAGTGAAAAACTTTCCACTATTGTGGAAATATCAATTAAAGCTATTTTGACCAGTTCATCTTTTGAAAATATTTAGTGACTTGCTGCTTTCAGTTCTCCTCTTGCATCAATTGTGATTCTTCGAAATAACCAAAAAAAAAGTTGTAGTAATAAAATAGTTGACCTGATTGCACATTTGACCAAACTCGAAAATGCTGAAAAAATGGAAAACAGAGAAAAAACTGAAGCTTAGTGAAGACATTCTGGGAGCAGTTACTTGTGGTATAAATGAAAAAAAATAAAATCTGAAATTGAGAGAAAAAATAAAGAAAGAAATAAAACAGAAATAATAAACAAAAAAAGGAAAAAATCAAGTATTAATAAGATAAAATTTTGGAACGTAAGTCATTTCAAAATCTTGTCCCCCCCAAGGATTCACTGGTGGCAGTAGCGTAGCGAAGGGGAGGCAGTTGTCCCCGGCGCAGAGCTGGTGGGGACGGATTTTCAGTGAGCAAAAAAGTTTTTGCAAACATTTATTTAGGTTACAATCTCTGTTTGGGTGCGTCTTTCTCTGTACGCAAATCTTGCAAGTAAAATTTATATTGGATGACAATACATGATTCAATTAAAAACAAAACAAAACTTAATTTGACATCTTTCGTATTTCTAAATCGACTGTATTTTGAATCAAAGTTTGTGTTGAAAAACTCGTTTTTCCTTTACTTGTTTTTATTATTTTGCTGTATCTAGCAATTTCTATGGTTCTTACTACCCCCCACGGTCATCAGGTTTTTTGGAAAGAAAAATAAAGAGGGTTTCGAAAAAAAAAATTTTTTTGAGAAGTGGCTCCGACTCCCCCCCCCGGTTTTTTTGGAAGCAAGAAACAAAAGAGATTATGTAGGGGGCCCGAATTGTGTGTGCTGTCCCCGGGCGCAGAAGACCCTAACTACGCCTCTGACTAGCGGTGCTGAGAGTATAGAGAACCTGTTGATGATTTTGTCCACTGGAATTCCTCCCAAAACATTATTTTAGAAAAAGGTAGAGCTTGGATTTTTTGTAGTCGAAAACTTCATCAATGTTACGGTCATGTTCATGATTCGCTGGTTCTGTTCAACTTATTTGATAAAACTGCGTAATTTATACACAATGTTTTTTTACGCAATATGGTGTTTTATGCAGCAAAATAAATAAATCGTACTGAATTACTAAGTACATTTATTGTGCCAGGAGCAATTTAAAATTTTATTTTAAGTCCTCAGTGTGGTAATCAGTTGATGGTGCTGACATTCGTCCACACACAAATTACTTCATGCAATGGTGTATTTATTACAATACGTTAAGTGTCTATATTTAGTTCGGACATCCCGACCTGAAAAACATCAATATGTTATTACGTGTGTTTATTTTTAACAAACCTAAACGAAACCAAAGTTATTGAAAAGATGATCAAATAGAACTGTAAAACGAAAAAAAAGAGTGATGCAGAATTATGAACAATAAAAATTGTTAAAAAAACACGAAAGTTGAATTTTATTGTTATTCATAAAAATTTAAAGAGTCTTACATTATACGAACCAAACTAAAAGCCAACTGAAGCATACAGATAGGCACCGTAATTGACACTTGCCGACAAATTAGAGCGATCAAAACATTAACAATGCGATCCAAGAGCGAACAAATGTTAAATTAATCGTTCCCTCCGTATAACAAGGCACTGGTGGTGGACTATCGACTTTGTGTTCTTCATCGTTGATTGAAAGATTTTTGTTTTTCGTGCGAGGAGACACCGACACGTCAACCGAAGTGACGGTCCTGCCGAGAGTTATACACTTGGTTAAGCGAACAGGATCGGACGCATCGACGACGCATTCAAAAACTGCAAGTGCTGTCGAGTTTTCATTGGAAAAATCACTCAGAAGACTTTTCACTCCTGCAGTTGAAATGTCGTCAAATGGAACGGGTTGCTCTTTCGCTGATGAAATAACAGGGAGATGGAAATTGTTTCTTGGTAACAGGGACTGAGTGGAAGAGCCGATGTAACTGGATGGAGTGGCGGACAGGAGGAAGTAGGAGAGCGAAGCGATAACTGATAGACCTGCTATGTAGCTGGCAGTACAGGCCAAAATTACCTGCAACAAATCATATGCAAATTACTATTTAAAACCTAACCGCTTCCAAAAACTTATTAATTTGAAAGATCTAGCCATTATGAAATGTGAAAAAAATAGAATGGATTTCCGGTAAGAACCTTGGTTATATCTTGAGAAAGCTTAATGATTGATGGCCAAATGTGACCTTCCTTTGATTCACTCAGGACTCGAAGATCAGTGTAGGTGAAAAACTTTTCATTTCTGCTAAGATATTGCCTCCATGCAATTCTATAAAAAAAATCAATAGTGACAAAAATAAAAAAATATTCAGTTAGCTAAATAGGTGCTAGGATGTCATAGAGGTAATTAACTTCTAATCTGGCTACAAAAAAGCAAAGATTAAATCGATTCAATTCAACCAATTTGATCCTAACCTTTGTTCAAGTTGATGTAAAAAGAAGCCAAATTCATCTTTGCCGACAAAAAGATTCCAGTCCTGTTAAAAATTATTATTTCAAATCAAAACATCTCACAGCTGTCCTTAAGTAATAAAAAAAGTTTCATCGTCTTACAATTGCTTTCAGAAAACCTCTTTCGAGATCGTAAATATCGTCTGCTTCCAGATTCGATGCCTTGATCCATTCTTCCAAAGTTGTCTCATCAACCTCAACCAGAAACTTTGATGCTACCATCTTAAAAATAATATTTTAATAATTATTAACATATTAAAAACCCATCTCCTAGAATAATTTCAAATACAAAATTTCAGAAAATATTAGTATGTAAAACAAATATAAGAAATAAATATGCAGATACATACAAATAAACATCTACAATACCAACCATGGATACAAGAAACAAGTCAGAGGACGAAACCGTGTCAAGGTAGATTGAGTCTTTCAGTTTAAGTCTTCGGGCATACATCAGGGCAACCATCAGAGTACAAGGAGACACGTAAGACTCCCTTAGGAAATAAAACAGTTATTCTATTTAACATTATTAATTATAATTCTTAAAATGTAAATAAATTCAATTTGAAGACATAATAAACAAACAAATTCAATGAAAATACAATAATTTTGCTCATTTAAGATGAACCTGCTTGGAGAACTTATAATAAGTGAAAGTTAATTTAAAAAATAGAAACACGCTTTTAAGACAGTTCTAAAATTTCATAGCGACATCGTATTGTAAAAATATAACCTTGTTGAATAGTAAACAAAAAATAATTATCGTTACTATGGCGGTTAAAAATTTTTTTCTTAATTATCCACAAGCTACTTTTACTTATTTTTTTAAATAATTTTTGTTTCTTAAACTACTATAATTTTATTTTTGTTTGATTAAACTAGAAATTTTTTTGAAGTGGGTAAATTTTATAACGATCTCCCAAACTTTAAAACGTTCGCAGACACCCCGTGGACATCCGGACAAGTGAAAGTTAATAAAAGCATGTAAAAAAGGATGGTTTTCTTTAAATCAGATGAATGAATAGGTAATACTTATTCAAAATTATATTGATAATAGATTTCAGCTATTTTTTTTTATTTAAAGAGCCACATATTCTTTTATAACTTCTCCAGGCATATCTTAGGTGCATCCAATGTGCTCAAAAATAGGATAAAAACACCAATATCAAAGTAAAATAATTAGAAAATATTCTTTCACAATTATATATTTCATAAACAAATTCAACATGCACTTCAATATTGATTTGATTACTAAAACTCGATATGAAACTTACATAAATAATACAAACAACTTCTACAGAATACAATGTTAAAGTTTGATGAAAAAACAACCTGAAAATTGAAAAAATTACATCTACAAAATAAATTCAACTGACCGGCACAACGAAGAAGCCCAGTACATGTCGATGCTTCCCAACTCTCTCGGTGCTAATTCCCGCAAGTAATCGACTGCAAACTCTGAAAGAAATTGAAAAAATAACTCTATGTTGACATCTTTTTGTTTAAGATTTAATTTTATTGCATCAAATTGAATTAAGCTAAAAAAAAAGTATTTCAACAGTAAAAATATCATTTAAATATCCAACCAGTCATAGCCAGTGACGGTCTATCAAGCTTCATTTTCTTGCCTTGATGCATTGTCTTTCGAATTCTACTTTTGAGAGAAGCATACTCCTTTGATTCCTTAAATTTTAAATTGCTTAAATGAAACATTCAACAGAGAACAGGATTTCATACTCGAGAATAACTTTAAACACCAAATGAAATTACTACATGCACCAAATTTTAAGTACCAGCTATTCTATTCTATTTAATTTTTAATGTATCTATTTCAACTTAAACATTTCAGTCTCATTGCGATTGCTACTTAAACTGCCAACAAAATAAAAAACAGTCTGCTAAAGATTCTTTAGCTGCTAAAGATGTCTGCTAAAGTTTAGCAGACATATTTAGTAAAGAAGCTCGGCCAATGTTCTTTCCTTAACCTTCCTGTCTTGAAAAGTTAAGCTTATGAATGACTAATAGTAGACTGACTAATTCACTAATGATTAAGTATTGTAATTGTAATTTTATTTTCATTACAGCGAAAGCTGTTACGGAAAATAGGCTCCTTAGTAAAGAGTCTTTACATTACTTACATTACTACAGTGTTGGCAGTTTGCAGATAAGACTAGGACAAGGACTAGAACTACTAGACTAGTAGACTTACTAGAGTAGACTTGAGTAGAGCTAGAGTAGTTCTAGTTACTAGACTAGCATATGCGGTGTTTTAATCTTATTAACTAAATCTATAAACCTCAATGAACATACATAGTCCAAACTACAATAACTACGCAGAAACATTTCAAGATTTCCGTTTTAAAATATGAATTCATTATGTCCGTATGTCATCTTTTTATCTTACTTAATTCTTAATCAATTTAGATATCAGTTAATCTATAAGTAAGTTTCAGTAACTTTTCTGACCTCTTCCATTTTTATAAAATCCATTTCGTGGTTGTTACAATTTATAAAACAAGGAAAGATCTTAAAAAAGCGTGTTACGTAAAAATCCTTCTGTTTCACCGCCTGCCCGAAAACCCTCGGAAAAAGTAAACAATTAAAACTATTTCATATCTATGATATAAAATATTAAAAATATCGCTTACATGTTATTACTAGTAACTTTAGTTAACAATTATATATTAATAAAACAACTTTTTGCAACTAATGGTTAAAATTGACATACTAAGCAAAAGTGTCATGCTTATGTAAAAGTTTCGTTTTCTTTTTGCGGTCGATGAAGTCACTTTTTTTTTACAACTTAGATTTTAATCACTAAATTACGGCAAAACTTGAAACGACTTTTTTGATTACACCTAACTAGAGATAACCTGTCAAAAATGACGGTTTTTTGTAAATAACAATATAATTATTTAATTATCGTTGTTTGTACAATTACAGCGCCACCTTACGCGAATCTCTAACATCCCTTCCTACAGAAAGTACTTGTTTATTATGTTGTCAACACTAGTTAAATAACTCCTTGTCGAATTTCGAATTACAAAAAAACCGCAGGAACAGAAAAAAAGCACAACAAGGTCCCACAAACGAACCGAAACAAAGAAAAATGTCAAAACCGCCAATGAATCAATTCAAAAGTAATCGGAAAACATATCCAAAACCAGCACGACATCACAAGCAAACCGAAAACATAATGTCAATTAAACAGAAAACATATCTAAAACTCAACACGACCTCACAAGCAAACCAAAAACATTGCAAAATGTCACACAATTAGAGTCAGTTCAAAAACTAAACATAAAACACATCTAAAACCCCCGTCTTCGCAACTCATAAACTTTTTCACCCCAATTCCTGCAGTCTTTGTGAGCACCCGATGTCACCAGCTTTCTATCGTGGCCTCTGGTTCTTTCATACGTACAGAAGGTCAGGGACGGACAAACCAAGCTCCTTAGATCTCCAGCCAACAAATCGAATAATAAAATCAAATAAAATCTGATATATTGCTGATAGCTATGCCAAACAGGAGGAATATCGACTTTAATTTAATATCGATACTGATATTTTTGCCATCGTACAAGATCCCACAAAAATTAACAATACAATACAATACTCAAACTATATATCTATGACTCAAACGATACCTATAGTCTGATCTGTATTTAACAGTTTTAATTATTCCGTTTACATTTTAATTTGATTAGCTCATAGAAGTCAAGTTAGAATTTCTTAAATAAGCGCCGGGACATCTGGAAGTGATGTCTGGGCAAACAAAGTTCAAAGCAGTCTAAAACATTTTTACACACTTTTATTTAACTTGACTTCTCTGTATGTGTGTGTGGCTTTCTCTGTACGCAAATATTGCAAGTGAAATTTAACCAGCTTTTTGACTAGCTAGGAAGCTGAAATTTTCAGCATAGCTTTATATTGGATGACATTACATGATTCAATTAAAAAAAAATAATTTGACATCTTTTGTATTTCTTAATTGAGGGTATTTGAAATTAAAGTTTGTGTTAAAAAACTCGTTTTTTCCTTTACTTGGTTGTTTGTTTTGGGTGATCCGCTAGCGGGACAACTGTCGCTTTGGATTCTTCCCTTTCGAACTTGTTTGCTTTTTTACAAACTTTTATTTAGGTTAAAATCTCTGTTTGTGTGTGGCTTTCTCTGTACACAAATCTTGCAAGTAAAATTTAACCAGCTTTTTGACTAGCTAGGAAGATGAAACTTTTAGCATAGCTTTATATTAGATGACAATACATGATTCAATTAAAAAAAAAAGAAAAAAGCTATATATATATATATATATATATATATATATATATATATATATATATATATATATATATATATATATATATATATATATATATATATATATATATATATATATATATATATATATATATATATATATATATATATATATATATATATATATATATATATATATATATATAGTCCACCAACTGGGACCAGCCAGCAAGCTGAATGCTGATCATTTTTGGTTTGTGTCTCTCCGACACACAGTTGAAGTGCCTTACAATTTTGATAAAAAAGATAAGTGTGGTCCATTTTTGCCACTGAACTTACTTTTGTTTTACGTGCTTTTATTAACTTTCACTTCTCCGGATGTGCATGGGATGTCGGCGGGCGTTCAGTAGCTCGGGAGATCATTATAAAATTACCCAACTTCAAAAATTTAAAGTTTAATTTATAAAAAAAATTATTTAAAAATAACTTAAAGAAGCATATGATAATGACGACATTTTTTTACTATTTTTTACGAAACGATGTCGCTATGAAATTTTTCAGCTATCTTAAAAGTATGTTTTTAATTTTTTTAAATTAACTTTTACTTGTTTACATAAACTTATAGAGAAAATTACAAAAGATGAGACCATGTCAATCGGTTGTCTGAATTTTAGTACCAAATGGGTTTTTCAAGGAAAATTCTACTTTCGGGTTTGAATATGCAACTAGAAATCATTACCTGAAATACGACGTTTAGGAAAAATCTATATTTATCAAAATGACTGTCTGTTTGTTTGTCCGTTTGTCTGCTTGTATGTCTGTCTTCTATACAAATCCATACTGCTGGACTAATTTTAACGAAATTTGACGTGGAGGTAGATCTCAAAAAAGAAAAAAGGTCGGGTAGTTTTAAAGTTTAGACAAAATTATGGTTAAAAATCTTCTGGGCCAAAAGTGTCTATGTACCATGGATATTTAAATATTCCTGCTGTCAGCGGCGGATCCAGGGGGCCAGGGCCCCCCTTAGAAGTTTTAACAACAAATTTTAATTTTAATTTTTACTTAGCTTGCAACTTCATTCTGTTTGTCCGTATCCTGAGATTTTATATTTATTGAATTCAACTCTGGACCATCAAAAGTTCTGACAATTTACAGGTATTTAAGAATTTTGGGCTTTTTTAGACCAATTCAATGCAAAATATAATTCAAATAATATCTCAAAAAACATTTAGACCTCCACCAGCAGGTCCAGCAAAAAAAGTTTGAAATGACTTTATTTTTAATTATGTTCAGCATTAATTATTTGAAATATGAATGAAAGATGAAACAAAAATGAAATGTTGTCGGATTTCTTCATACCGCGGATTTAACAAATACCCCAACGTTCTTTCCAAACATTTTTAATAACCAGCTGACATTTTAAGGGAGTTCACTAAAACATCACAGGGGCCCACTTTATCGTCTTAGGAAGTTCGCCTACCTATAAAAAATGCTCACTCAGTTCTCTGAAGTTTCAACTGTACACTTCTCAGGCCATTTTTGAGGCCCAATTTATAAATTTTGGAGACCCAGAACTATGTCAGGGGGCCACTCAAAAATCAGGGTGTGCCCACCCCCCCAATTGACGTCCATGGCTTTTTTGATCGTGTTGGTTTAACCGTTGATAAAAACCTGATAAGCTGATAACCGAAGTATTACATCTCAACAGCCATAATGGGGAGGTTTAATGGGTGTAAACCAATCGTCAGGTATTAACTGTTTTATTCAACAACCAACTTCAACTACCATCTGAACTTGGCTGGCTCCAAGAGCTGTGATGATCCAACAATCAAGAATATGTTCAGATGTACGAACGGACTTTGTAATTCGTTGTAATTTTGTAATTGTATTTTTGCTCCAAAGTGTGCAAAATGATTAAAAAGTTCACTGACGCAGCCACGAAGCAGTTTAACGGGTTTCTAAGTCTCTGCGAATATTTAAAACCTGCTTGGTCGAAACGGTGTTTCTTAGCAGGTTTCTGTAGGGTTTACCGCAAAACATCGGAAATGCCATGGCGCAGGTGATGGCTATACGGAAGGTTTTTGAAGGCATTGTGGATGGACAATTCTATTGATTCATCATCATAAAAATTGGCAAAATCTAACAACTCCAAGGATTTGAAGAAAAAAACAGAATAACAGTGCAAATGCTTTTCGTGTGTTCCAGAAAAGTATTACAGAAAAAACATTTTCATTTCATCGACCAGCTAAAGGTACGGTTTGGGAAGGCGGACGATGTTTCAAATAAGCCCAACTGTTCAAAAGTTATTCTTGTAGCCGTTAAAAAATTTAACTGCCCAAAATCATAGAAATGGTAGAATTGTTCCAATTTAATACTGCAGCAGTTAGTTAGGAAGTTAGATTGAAAGTTTTTGCAAGAAAATACAAAAACCGACAACACTCCATACAGTTTTAAACTCAAAGATTTGTCCCTGCCAAATCTTCAAATGGACACAAGGAAATGTGATTTCAGAGAAGAAATGTATATATTGTAAATATTGTATTTTTTATATTAACTGTTATTACCAATGCTTTTATTAACTCGTCGCCTCTGTTTCTCTGTCTGTCTGTTTCTCTGTCTGTTTCAAATCTTGCAATCAATTTTTGAGTCACTTCCTGATGATAGATTTTTTTCAAATTTTGCATACATGCTCAAAATAGAAGACAATGCAATATTCAATTATTAGTTTTACAATAAGTCAATTAATTTAGTTAATTTTCTTAAGGGTTTTATCGAGGGGTTTCTTGAGGGTTTTCTTGAGGGTTTTCTTGACCACAAAACGCTAACCGACTGGCAGACTATTTTACCAAGTTAACACGAACCACACTCACTGACCGCGATTCTCAAGCGTGTACGAAATTTTCATGAAAATAGTTGAGATATTTAAATTCGATGCTTTTTGATGATATTTTTATTATTATTACCAATGCTTTTATTAACTCGTCGTCTCTGTTTCTCTGTCTGTCTGTTTGTTTCTCTGTCTGTTTCAAATCTTGCAATCAATTTTTGAGTCACTTCCTGATGATAGATTTTTTTCAAATTTTGCATAAATGCTCAAAATAGAAGACAATGCAATATTCAATTATTAGTTTTACAATAAGTCAATTAATTTAGTTAATTTTAATTAATTTCGATATTTCGATATAATTAAGATATTTCGACTTTAATATAAAATAAAAGAGTAATATAAGAAAAAATTGATTGCAAAATTTGTGTTTTAATTACATATAAGAGCAACTCCGCCTTGCATTTGCAAGCCAGTCCCAAGCCTGGAGAAAGGAGGAGGGAAAAGTTAAAAAGAACAAATTATGATCCACGACAGGAAGTACTTAGGTGCTTTCTACATACAGCCATTTCAGTCTTAAAACACCTGGTGTAAAGGACTATAAACTAATATAAAATATATACATATAAGAGCATTGGTTTTAAAAATTCGTTTTTAATTTACTTGTTTTTTGTCTCAAAACAATTGTGTAAAGAACTATAAACATTAATAATAATAAAAAAAACTATTTTACGGCAAAAAGAAGTAAGCAGGGAGACGAAGAAAGAAACAGCGCGGGAACGGGAAAGCAAGCGGGATCGGAAGAGCGAGCGGGATTGGGAAAGTGAGTGGGAGTGGGAACGGGAGAGTGAGCGGAACCGGGAGCGGGAGAGAAAGCAGGAGATCGGGAATGAGGCAGGAGAGCAAGCGTGGAAAGAAACGGGAGCGAAAGAAAGTGAGAGAGAGAAAGAGAGAGAGAGAGAGAAAGAAAGCGAGATAGAAAAAAAAACGATAGAAAAACCTCTGAAAACTTCGGGCAACGCCGGGTTACCCCGCCAGTATCCAATATAAAAGCTACAGCACAAATTAAAAAATGGGTTACCAATCAAATTCAGCTTTTTTTCATTTCACTTGTTTCGATGTTTGGCCTGCCCTATCTTCAATGTAGATCAATCATAGATATATAGATGGGACATATCAATCTATTTCCGGCGCAATTTGAAAGCTGCCATTTTCAACCTGAGCTTGTTTACATTTGCTCATTTGAGCGATATTTGTTGCCGGTGTATTATGACGATACCTGACAAATCAGCTAAAGCTCTAGTTTTTTTTGTAGATGTTGCTGTGTTTTTTATTTGAAAAACCTGTATAAGAACTATACTTAGTGTTAATTGACTTCCCGAGCTCATATATCCTGTCGCTGTTTGTAAACAAAGTAAAATCATTAAAGACTCTGACTTAAATTTAAAGAAGGCAAGGCCACAAAGCTTGAAACTTAAAAGGGTCATATATCCGTTTCATTACTTTGTTGTCAATGGTGAAACTGCTTGGGTGTGAGTTAGATTTTACAAGATCTTTAAAAACATGGTTTTGCTCATCAAGCAACAGGAAAATATATATAATTTTTGATGCATGTCACATGCTGAAACTAGTGAGAAATTTATTTTCTGCATACCACACTATTTTCTCTTCTTCTGGTGCAATAAAGTGGTCTCACATATCACAACTTGATGGTATTCAACAAGAAGCTGGACTCAGAGCAGCTAACAAACTTACCAAGCAACATATCAATTTTAAAAATCAGAAGATGAAAGTGAAACTGGCAGCTCAAACATTAAGCTCATCTGTTGCTGCAGCTTTAAAAATGATGAATCAATGTAAAATGGCAGGTTTTGAAGACGTGGCACCGACTGTAGAATTCATAGAAGCAATAGACTGTTTATTTGATATTTTCAATAGCAAAAATCCCAATGCACCATCTTTCAAGGGACCATTAACACTGCAAAATTTTGCATTGTTTGAGCAACGTCTTCTGAGTTTAAGAAACTACTTACTTCAGCTAAAATCTCCTCGTGGAATCCTTATTATTCAAGACAAAAAGTATGTTTTTGATAATGTTTTGCTGCAAAACTAAAAGCAATCTATATAATTAACATCATTTTAGGCAGATGGGTCTAAAAGGATTTGTTATTGACATTGAATCAATCCTTCAAATAGCCAGAAACCTACTCAAGTGTCAAAGCCATGTTTTGACTTATAAGTTCAGCCAAGATCATCTTGAACTATTCTTTGCGGCAGTCAGACGAGCAGGTTGTATAAAAACAATTTGTTATAAGTGGGCGAATATTGATTAGAATTAACATTTTCTAGGGGGATCGAACAACAACCCAACCGCATACCAATTTCAATCCATTTTCAGAAGAATTTTATCTAGATGCAATATTCAGGCAGGGAAAACAGGGAATGTGATGCCGCAAGATGAAACTTCTTATCTTGATTATCTTCACAAAGAAAGAAAAGAAATTTGTAATAAATTTTTCATTGTTATTTCTTTTGCTGGTACCAATCTTAATTATTTGCTTATTTATTAAACAGACAACATTTATGAAGAAGAAGTGTTTGAAGAACCAGGTGATTATGGAATCGACTCAGAGCTTGCTCAAGTCTTGATAGAAAATGTAATTAGCTACATAGCTGGTTGGATTGTATCCAAGCTATTTAAAAAACTGGAATGTAATGTTTGCAGGTTCAAATTATAAATTGTTACAGTCATAAATTTTGGTTTCCTGTGTTTTTAGTACTAAATAATATTTTCAATTTTATAGATACAGTTTAGTTGATGAGCACAAGAACCAAGGACATGAAATAGGACTGCAGCTGCTAGTGGTGAAAAATAAAGGTGGTCATGTCTTTCCTTCTTCTGGAGTTATAAAAGTAAGATAAAATTAAGATTTGTTATTTATAAATATGGTATTAAAAAACACTTTTTTTTTTAGGTATGTCAGACAGCAGAAAAATTTTTAAGACAACATGTATCAGCCACAAATGCCAAAGATGAAATTAAAATAAAAGAACTTATTCGCCAAACATTAACATCAATTGGATCCAAAGATATTTTTAACCTGGGGGATCATATAAGAGATACACAGGATGGCATTGACAATCATTCCTATCTGCTGCTTAAGTCGATCGTTTATGAGTTTTTCAAGTTAAGACAATATCAGCGAGCAAAAATTAATACACAAAACCTTAAAAGTTCAGGTTTAAGACAAAAACTAACAAAAACAATTTTATTTAGTGAACAGTAACTTAAATTTTCAATTTTTTGTGCCATTTTCAGTTTTTTGTTCATTGAAAAGCCAAACAGAATTTATTGTATTAATAAAAACACTTGTAAAATCATAGTTTGTTGCCTCAGTTTTTTGCAAATCTATTTCAACATTATTGGAAACTGTGTACTGAACTGATACTACACAAATGTAATCGCAAAGCGAAAAGGAATAAATATAAATTCAATAGTTGGCATAGTGCTTTTTACTTGCTTAAAAACTAGGTAAATAAATGCAATCGTCTCAGGTAGATTCATTTCAGGGCAAAGAAGAATTGGTAGTGACTTCAATAATCTATGTTAATTCTAAAAAGTATTATGTACTTTAGAAAAAGCCAGTAACTATTATTGCTAATCTAACCTAGTCAGGATTTAGTTCTAAGTCTAGTCTAGTCTAAGATATCTCTTTTAAGAAAATGTCTTTGAAGACATAATGAATTCAGATTTTATGCTGAAACTTAAACTATCAGCATAAAATAGATACATATGACTATCAGTTATCTTCAGATAAAAGCATTTTCTTAAAATGTTATGGTTTTAAAGTTTAAATCAAAAGATTCAAGGGAATTTATAAAAGTCATTTCTGTCAAAAACAATTAAAGCATGCGCTGAAGAAACAAAGAAATTTTGATAGAAAGTCATAAATTAATCTATGATAAACAAATATTGAAAAAATAACGCGCTGTCATTGCTTTATAATAGTTAACTGCAAAATTGGAATGAATTGCTTATCGAAGTAAGGCAAGCCGCCGGTGTAGACAAATGTAAACAAATCTCTTGTCTATGGTCAGTCAGGAGGCACAAACTAAAACTCCACTGCGCGCGTAAAACCAAACAAAAACCGCAAATAAGCCTATATAGCCTATCTAGATATCTATGAGATCAATTGTGAACAACAGTCAGAATAGCTATTCTCAGCAATTAAACTTTTTATGATTTAAGTGCGTTAATGTTGTACATAAAGTTAATTGATTTAATTAGAGTCATTAGTTCAAGATATTGAACTGCACACAAATCATAGGTACCTACTAGTATTTAAGCTATTTCACGTCAGGCAGTGTTTTATCCAGAAGTCTTAGGGGGGAGGAAACTCCAAAAGTTTCAAATGTCTCCTAGACCAGTTGATAGTTATTTTCGATTTTCGAATTTATCTCATTTTATTTTTTTATGCTCAGAGTTTCAAACTAAGTGAAAGTTTTCAAAAAATTTAAAGACAAAAAGCCAAAACAAAGACAAAGTTGGAAAAAAGTGTACATATATTCATATTGTTAATGGCCTATGTTTTACAAATAGATAAAATGAAATAGCTTGATTATTACAAACTCACAAGAGTTTATTAGTTTTTACCCGTAGTCAGGGACGGGTCCAGGGGGTGGAGATGCATCCCCCTCAATCAGAGTATCATTTAAATTCTCCCCCCAAAAATGTATATTTCCCCAAAACCAGTTAATAAATATTTTATGTTTAGAGTTGAAATCCAGTAAAAATTTTAATCACAAAATTTTAATAAAAAAAGTCAAGTGTTGGAATAAAAGTGTTAAAGTATTGCTAATAGCTAAGTTTTACAATTAAATAAAAATAAAATTTGTCACTTAAGAATTTGGTTATCACAAACTCACTCGTCAGTATTTTGAAATGAAAATTAGCTTCTATTCATACTGCTGTATGCACTTTTTGATGTTCTCAATCATAAAATTGTATGTCATTATGCCATTTTTTTCCAAGAATACTCAAGTGGTGCTTCTTTCATTGATATATTTACAGTTTTCATTTTTCAAAAGTGTTATATATATATATATATATATATATATATATATATATATATATATATATATATATATATATATATATATATATATATATATATATATATATATATATATATATATATATATATATATATATATATATATATATATATATATATATATATATATATATATATATATATATATATATATATATATATATATATATATATATATATATATATATATATATGTAAAATTATCAATATTAATAAAAAAAATTTCTTCAAAATAGTATCTTATTTTAATTATATTGCCCTCAAGAACGGTTTTTTCTATATACTAGAATTAGCCCGTCAAAAATAATGGTTTTTGTTTGTTTGTTTTGTTGACAGTTAATTGTATATGCATATGCATAGCATTGCATAGCATTGTATATGCATAGCCAGTGATGGGCACCAACTACTTCAATTGTAGTTACAACTACATGCCAACTACCTCATGACAGAAGTAGTTATAACTACATGTTAACTACTTTAGAAGAGAGGTAGTTATAACTAGTTTGTTAAATACTACTAGCTCGTATATTTATAAAACATGTACTGTAAGATATAAAAACAAAACAAAAAATAAATTTGCATTTAATAATTTTTTTTAAAGAATAATAATGATTGTTAACTAAATATAATAAAAACAAAGTATTTTTAAGCAAATATAATAAAAACAAAGTATTTTTAAACAAATATAATAAAAACAAAGTATTTTTAAGCAAATATAATAAAAACAAAGTATTTTTAAGCAAATTTTAGAAAAACAAAGTGTTTATTGATACATAAAGGTTGAATGACAAAGTTCAAAATTTGTTAAAACTGGAACGGCTTTTCAGAAAAACCATACGGTCAAATAAAGTGTCACTCATTTTGCACCTTCGAGGTGTCAAAATCATACCAGCCATGCTTGGAAGAGTAGAATTGGTTTTTATGAAAGCTCATTCTACAAATGGATAATCCTTCAGTGATTGAACATTCGATGCTTTAGATTATATTTTTAAATTATCTGGCTTTTTAATAATTTTGTTACAGCGCTAAGTCAAAGTAGTTAGACTAGTTATAACTACCAAACTAGATCATAAAAGTAGTTATAACTACATGGCAACTACTCAAAAACAAAAGTAGTTATAACTACCATGTAACTACTATAAATGTAGTTATAACTAAAGTAGTTACAACTACAGTAGTTAAAGTGCCCATCACTGTGCATAGCATATGCATAGCATTGTATATGCATAGCATGTGCATAGCATTGCATAGCATTGTATGTGCATAGCATATGCAGCTTATAACATGCCAAACAAAGCTGATTTGTATAATTTTATGAGTTCGTTTATTCAGTTATCAGTGAATACATACAATATCAAAATCACATAAATGATCGAAAAATTTAAAAAGTTAGAAATAGTCATATGAATAAGTTATGTATACCTATAATTGATAACAATGCAGGCTACTGTTTTGTATAACTAAACACCCACGTTTTAAACTTGATTTTGGGGGATAGTGATATAAGCTCAATGAAAATATAAGCGTTATCGATTTCAAATTTCTCCTAAAGTCAAAAATCCTTGATGAAACACTAACTGTTAGCTATTACATATCTATAATACAAATCGGTTTTTTTAATTAATATATCAAACATTTTTAAAACACTTCAAACTGACTTATATTTTAACAGGGATACATTCTTTTTATGTAAATTCCGTTAAAATATGTAGTGAATAGCTCATCAATCTTTGAAGTTGCCGACCAAGAACGTTTGCAACGATCTTCTGGAACTTTCACTTGAAGTGTTGGCTTGTCAATGGTTAATCAAAAGTTGCAAATTAAAATAAGTGAATCCAAATGACCATTGAAATATGCATATTAAAGACACATCGGCCTGTACAGTATGTGTTTAGTTTTAGTCTTGTGTACCTATTTTAATTTAACAGCTTTTTGTTTATCTAATTTGTGTTCACTAAATCATTAACAAGAAAGTCTAAGATTACCATAAATGGTATTATTTTAGCTTATTTCACAGAGCGATCTTGGCATAACTTTTTCTCAATGATGAGTTGTCACATTTTTATTTAAATACCTATATGATCTGGTTTTCCTAAATTACTATTCAATATTTAAAATTAATCAAGTTATACTTGTATCAACGAGTTTCATATATTCGTCATAATATCACGGGTCATCTTATCGTTGCTTTCAGCGCCCCACAATTGGACATCTAATACGCCTTTAATTCGATACACGGGCACCCCCGGATAACTTGTTTGGGCAGTAGGAAAGGTTATGTTTCAAAAGAAAAGATCTACTGAACCAGTACGTACTGAAATGTGTCAATGTGTCTTGAAGATGTCAAACTACGTTAGCCGATGAGGTGGAAAATTGTCCTATGATAAGATCTTAAGGAAGGAGAAATTGCAAACGTTACGGGCTGACATGATAGCCTTGTGAAAAACATTTGATAGTGTTTTGACACATGCATATTAATGGCTGTTAGTTGTAGAAGAATGTTAAACTTATACATGGACTCTCAGGACTCCTATATACTAGCTATGGTATTACGAGTCCATGACTATGGACGTGACTAGAAATAGCATCCAAAAAAAATTCTATGTTATTGTGGTAAAAATTCACAACAAGTGAGACGCGGAATTAACTGAGACTTCACCTATTCCAACACGAGGCAGAGTTTCTACAACTAAAACTTCTCGAAACAAATCTGAAATTTTTAATAGGCTACTTGCGGCTGATGACGCAATTTTTCAAATAAAAAATATTTAGATTGTTATGATTTGTAAACATAATGCACATTCTTCAGGGATGCTCAACTGCACAAACCTATGGAGGCACAAATCAAATAAATTTTCTAAATCTGAAAAGAAAATGTGCATTACACCATTCACCATTAGACCTACATGCCGGTGTTTGATGGAAGCGGGTTGTTAGCCGTTTAGAAATAACTGAAATAAGTGGTCACATCACAACCAGACGAAATATCGCTGTACGATCTGAGTTCATAATTATATGGCTTGAGACGTCAAATGAAGTTTCGTTCAATCTCTGTGAAACTGGAAGAGTTGTAATCAATATGAATGAAGGAACAATATGTGGAATGCGAAATCGGGGGAAGGAATTCCACGCCTCCAGACGAAAAACATCCCTTCTTCGTCTCCTCTCATTAAAGTCCTTACAAAATCATTTGCTATGCATCAAACCGTTTAAGACGAGCAAAACTGATAAAACAGTAAAATAATGGTCACCGGAAGTATTGTTAATGTACGAAGTTTTTTTTAATCTCTGTTCATTGAGCCAGGATGTGTACAGGATGTGTACCTAAAGGGCAAAGATCATCAATGTTCTTCTTAAATTCGCTTCTCTTACGTCGAGACAGTTTCAAGATTGGGTCAAGAAGGAACAAAAAAGGAAATAAGATCGAGTAATGATCTACCTTGGTGTTTCCTATCTACTGTTTTTTGTCTTAAAAGGCCTAATTTAAAAAAAACACTATCTAAAAAAATATTTAGAAACAATATCTCGTGTAATAAAAATGTATCCAAATTAACTCAGTCAATATTAAAATAAAGTAGTCAATTCATGAAAAAAGTGATGAACTCTATAATAGAACGTAATTATGTTTGTGTTATACGCAAGTTAATTAATCAATTATATATTTGAATAACAGTCGGTCTTATCGTTTTCTTTTCACACTTCGTAATAACACATACATAATATGTAACACATTTCTTTTAGAAGACACATGATATCAATCCAACACATTCTTTTAGAAAACACAGACATGTTGCACACAATATCTTCAACACAGTTCCTTTCGAAAACAAAAAATACATAACACAATTTCTTTCTAAAACACATAGACTATGTAACATGGTGTTCGTCTCAATTATTAGATGTGAACATTCAATTTGTGTATATCTGTCTCGAATAGTATAAATTCTTCCAGCCTTTGTTCAAGCCAAGCCAAGCATAAGCGCACACACACACAACAAGCAATTCATTCGAAGTTTAACGTTGAGAGATATAAATAATGTTGATTGCATTTCGTTATTAATGTATAAAAATATATACATATACAATACAGAAGTGTTTATGCTTGTGTACGTGATAACGCGCACGCTCCTACTCGAAATGCCCACCGCAGCCGTCGTGAAGCTATAAACAATTACCAACTTGCTTCTGTAATTACACTGTACCACCACCACCACCACCACAGCCACCACAACCTCCAACGAAACACCAGCGTTCATTACAAGTCTCTATGCTATTCTCTTCCTGTTAGTGTTCCTCGAAAAGCCTTTCATTTCAGCCGCTAATTTGTGCGGTCGACATTTCACCGACTGGGTTCTTCCTTGAACTTTTTAAGCTGCTTGCGGTGGAGCGTTTTGTTATGGTGACTCGGCGCACTCAGCAGATAACGGAGTTAGCAGTGCGCCTCACATTCAGCGGGGTCGCATTCACCGAACATTCTTAGCAGATAATGATGATTGAATTGGGAAACAGAATAAACACTTGTATTAAAGTTTACACGTATTATTATCGAAGTCGTGACTTTAACTTCAACTCTACTCTTTAGAAATATACAAATTTATTAATATGCAGCCAACCAACCATCATGCACATCAGCAACCGGGTAGGACAAAATGAGATTTCGAAAAGCTGCAGGCTGGGAAGCAATTATAATTCTAATAGCAGCCGTTATTATTTGTTATCGCCAGTAATTATTTGCAATTAAATTGGATAAATTTTACCAACTTTGCACGTGACAGAAATCGGACGGGCAAATGACGACGTATATTTATTATTTATTTACTTGACGGGGGCATTCACTTCACTTCAACATGGCTTATTAGAATCTCAGATGGATTCTCACTTTTGCAGATATGCACTGGAGGCTGGAAAGTTGATGGAACTGGATGGATGAATGGTTGAGTGATAGGGAAACTTAATGGGTGAAGCGATTGTTACATGGTCGTTTATAAGAAAATTACAGTTTCTTTTTTTTCACAACAAACAAACACTGAATCACTCGATTCTTTCACTATGCTTTGTGTAACCTTGGGAGACCGATAATACGCAAACAAACTGCACATTCAACCAAATCCAGATTTTAAATGCTCTTTTATCTTAAACTGTAACAGTGAAATAACTGAACAGTCCCACAATCTGACGTTTCAAGACTAATTGATACGTATCAGGAAGTCAACAAAGTGAGACTTTCCCACCCTTCTTCTCTCACATGTGCGCCCACTCTGGCCCACTCATGTTCACGTAGTAGTTGTTGTATAGAAGCCTAGGAAGCTTAAATGTGTATCTACTCACTGGTCAAAATGTGACCGGAAAAAAATCAAGTAGCCAGACCCATAAATAACATCCATGAAATTGTCTCAAGAGAATTTCATATTACGGCAAGAATTATGTGCTTCGGATTTGCCTTTTTAGAACGCCGCAATATAACGAGCCTTATAAGTCTTTTGAATTTTTTCCCTTAAAAATAATTTTAATTCATTTTTTTTCTTCATCTCAAGAAGCTGATTTATTTATATCCAGATTACAATTATGTACATTCGAGCTTTTTGAGACTAAAAAATATTAATATATTCCCGATGAGAAATTCTACGAAAATAAAAACACAACAGATTCTCAACAAAAACTTTTGGTACGCATTTCTGAACTTTGTCCAAAGTCGTCTACGTTGATTCCAGTGTCAGTGACCATAAATGTACAACTACAAAATACAGAATTGCAGACTTCAGTCAGTCATACTACAACAATTATCGACCCTTAGAAATATAGTCAAAGCGCAAATAGCAAGCAGAAAAAGCTAAAGTTTATGGAGGCAGGCATCCAGACCACCATCCGTCCTCCAGACAATCTCTCTCCTTCTACCGAATGTTGCTGTGCATTACAAATGGAAGCAAATTCGAATTTATGAGAAAAGTGATGATTAATCAGCCCACCCCAGCACATCCCCGCTTCGAAAAGCAACCGGACGGACTATCATGCGCATGCGCGTCTTCAATGTGCGTATAAAAGGCTAACTGAAGAACTGCAGCTGCATCTGAATTCGTCGCAAGCTCTTTTTACTTGCCGCGCTTCATCAGAACGTTCTGTGTTTAGTGTAGCAGACGCCATCCGTTTAAGTGAGTTTTTAACTTCTAATAATTCTTTAACTGTTGAATTTTTGTTTTTCTTTTGGGTTTATTCGATTAAATAAATTATTAATTATAAATTTTCCAACGTTTGACTGTATTTTATTCGATATTTTCGAGCTGTTTAAGAAAAATATGTGCCGATGATCGAGCGAGTGTTTGTTGAAATGCAATATTGTATTTGATGAACGATCTCGAGTCAAAAGAATTATTAAATTTGAGACGACATAACAACATGCGACCGTTAAGAGATTTATAATAACAATCATATATAATAATAATAATAATAATATTTAATAATAATTTCGATTCAGCTGCTACATTGGGAGTATAGAAGTATTGCATTATACCTTCTTTAATTAAAAATAATAATTTACAATCGAGCTTTTCGCTTAGAGTGATGAGGTACGACTACGAAAATAGTTCATTAAATTAAATTGATATTTTTCTGTTCAAAGTCTGCCAACGAATTTATTAGCCGGTGGTGGATAAAAACTTTGGCAGCTGTTTACATAACTCAAAACGTTTAGCACTCGCTACTATTAACCATTAATTTCATACGTTTTGTTGTTGTTGTTGGTATTATTATTATTTATTACTATTATTTTAAATAATATTAAATTGGAATAATCGAATGTAAAGTATAACTTTGAACAGCTTTGGTCACATGTCTAGGCATGATGACACATTAGCATGTATACTAATTGCGATGAGTGTAATTTTTGCTATGCCTGGACGAAAAATCCCTAAAATTTTCGCTTTTTCTAATTAGAAAGAAAGACTCGAACTCGCGTTTGTGCAAGACTGTCTCACGCAAGACAATGACTTCTCTATCTCGCTCTTTCTTTTTCTCTATCTCTCTCTCCACCTCCATCCGTTTCTCTCTCTCTATCCCTCTCTCTCTCTCTATCCCTCTCTCTCTCTCTATTCAGTGACTGTGAGTCATTGCGAAGCTTCCAACGAGCGCCGGTTACAATAGACGGCGGCGCTGCTCTCTCGTTTGTGTGAGTGTGCTTGTGTGCGTGTCTGTGCGTCTTCGTCTGTCTGTTATGCTAATGAGATGCGATGATGATGATGATGATGATGCTAGTTAGCTACTTGTTCGTCACGTGAACGATTAAAATTTAAAAAGTTATTATCTGATGCTCAGTACTTGCGAACCGGTTTTATATTGGGTAATTTGCACGGGCCGCTAGTTGCCCATATATGGACATCGTTGTTGCTTCTGATTCATCATCAGCCTGGTGCGTGCGTCTGGTGCGAGATGAGAGTTGTTTCGACCGAGATTCCTACTAATGGTCCTGTTAGGTTAGATGTAGATAGATAGATAGACAGATAGATGGATGGATAGATAGATGGATAGATAGATGGATAGATAGATGGATAGATAGATGGATACTCGGCTGGTAGCAAGTGGTTTAGGAATTATCAGATAAGGAGAGGGGCAAGGAAAGGAAATGATAGAGAGAGAGAGAAAGAGGGAAAGAGAAAGGGAGAGAGAGTGAGGGGGAGAAAGAGAGATTCATCGTGACTCGGCAGCAAATAGCTGTCTGAATGGCGCACAAGACTTCCAGCGTATCGATCCGTTTCCCACCCATTGCTGGTCGCCATTGTGGACCCCGGATGTACAGCTTCATTTTTTTTCTTTAAAAAAAAACTTTTAAAAACGCGTCTCCCCGTTTTCTGGCCCGTTATTTCAATTAATTATTTTTGGGCCTAATTAATATTATGTTAATTTAATTGGTGTTATGCTAATTAGGTATGCGGTTTTGTCTTCACCTCCCTTTTTCTACAATAAGTCCTAAATCGGTTAGCAACTTAATGTGTGTCTCGCATGGTGGTGCTGATGATGATGATAACATGAGAAACAGTGTTGATATATGATGCACGGACATAAAAATGCTGGTTGGTGGTGATACGAAAGAGTTGATGTGGATGTGAGCGTGAGTTATGATGCGTGTGAGAGACTCTAGCAAGCGTGGCAGCCCATCCGCAGTGACTCAGCCTTCCTTACTACTACAACTACTTACTACTACTACTACTCACTACTACTACTTCTATTACTGTGTTTTAATTACTTTAAAAGTAGATAACTACTATATTTGATTACTCATAAAAAAGTAGTTAGTAACTATTTCCTAACTACTTTTATAAGCAGTAGTTATTAACTACTTCTTAACTACTGCCTAGTAGTTTAAACTACTTTTTAACATTTACCTGCTACTAATATTACTGCTGCTGCTGCTATTATTACTGCTGCTGCTGCTACTACCACTACTACTACTACCACCACCACTACTACTACTACTACCACCACTACTACTACTACTACTATTTACTACTACTACTACTACTACTATTTACTAATACTACAACTACTACTACCACCACAACAACCACCACCGCTACTACTACTACTACTACTACTACTACTACTACTACTACTACTACTACTACTACTACTACTCCAACTACTACTACTACCACTACTACTACTACCACTACTACTACAACTACTACTACTAACCAACGACCCACTTTCGCACGCACGTTATCTCTCTTTATTCACGGGGTTTATCTCTCTGACTCGTGCGTATCGAGATGAAAATGTTACTAAAGCGTGGTATGACTTTCTTTATATCCATCTATCTATTTCTATTCCTTATGATAACAACCAGACGATGCAAGAAGCTGTACAACATTCATCATCATCTTCTTCTTCATGTTTTTTCTCTTTTTTTTAAACAAATCCGTCGAGATTTGAGTATCGAGGCGACTTTTACGTTGTGTTTCGAGTTTTGAATGTATCTATCTCGTTTCCTGCTGTTTTAGAAAGAAAGAAAGAAAGAAACGTTGGATTGAAGGAAGCGCGTTGGGCGGAAACGACAAGTTGCGATTTAATTGCGATGTTTTATAACCTGCGAAGGACTTTTTGAATTACTCTGTTGAAAACCCACGAGAGGCCCATGTTGACGTGGTTATTAAGTTATTATAGTTGTTCATCCTCGAGATCTCCTAACATTATTAAGCGCGCCCCACACAACTCTTCTTTCACAGAGAGAAAGCCAGTAGTTGTTCCCCCCGACGAGCAGATCTGACAGCTGTTCTCTCTCTTTTCGTTTCATTTTTCAGTAACTCGACTGCCATCAATCATTCAACTGGGTTGGTTGGTTGGCTGTGCAGCGCTCGCTCGTGGCTGAATCTAGTAGATTGTATTTCTCTTTCTCGACCTATATATTTATTTGTTTGTTGTGGTTGCTCTAGCTCTTCTGGCTCTAGCTAGACTCAGACTCAATTATGTAATGCCGCTCAGTCAGTCATTGTTGTTAGCCCGCATAACTCACTTGCAGCTTGCTTGCCCCTTGTTGCGACAAGACAATTACGTTGCGAGGTAATTCAGCGACATGAAACGATAATATGGTTGTGGTGACACGTGTACATTTTAAACTTACTTCGGACTTTTTTGTCATCACTTCTCCATCATGCTGATGCAAAGCTCCATTCTATACGGGCACCACGTAACTACCTAACTGCCTATCTATCTATCTACCTATCCTACCACGCACACAAGTAAAGAGATGAACTATAGTTCCACCATCAGTAAACATTGACGGCTTCTTCGTAATTAATTACGCAACCAATAAACGTTAATTAGAAATGCATTTGAGTTTAGCATCTCTGCCACTCTCACTGTGTTACATATTACATACATTAAGGAGGCTCAGAAATGTAAATTAATGGCTCGGTCAATCGTTTGTTCAAAGCCATCACAGTCTCAAGAGCGCCAGAATTTTGAACCTTTGAGACGAACGAGGTGAAGATGCAAATATACTTGTGATGTATATAAATGTCATGCGTGTGCATGTGTGTGTGTGTACTTCCTGCATTTGAGAGGAAATGTCGCAGCGAGCTATAGAGCAAACGTTCTTTCATTTCTGCTGTGGTAAAGGGTCGCTTGTGGCGTTAGTAAGCTGAATTTTTGAAAACCATTCAAATTGCTTGTTAGAGTTCTAGAGTTGTTCGGTTTAAATATACGGCTTTTGGCACGAGAGCGTAAGATCTGTTGTAGGAAGTGTAATATTTCTAAACTTGCTTTTTAATTACTTCGTACGTAATTTTTGTCGATAAATAGCACCGTTGTTTTATTTATTTATTTATTATTTATTTTTTAAATATATATTTTATTTTCTAATTTTCAGTCACCAGGAAAATAACATGTCCGGTAAAGTTTTCATAGTGACAGGAGCCAGTGCTGGCATCGGCCTGGAAGTGGCCAGGGCCCTGTGCGAGGCTGGACATGACGTTATAATGGCCTGCAGGAGTGAGGACAAGACAATGAAGGCCATCGAAAAGATTAAAAAGAAATTGCCGAACGCCCTAGCCTCTTACATGAATGTGAGTTTGATGAGTTTGGGAAAGTTTTCGAGAAGAAAGGATTGATGGCTTAATTAATTATTTTTCAGAAAGATAGAGTGCGCAGTAGGATGATTACTTTGGATAAATAACTTCGGAAGATGTGTTTATTTCGTCGTCGTCGTCGTCGTCATCATATTTATCGTCATTGTCATTATGATCATTCTCAGCATCATCATCGTCGTCCTCATCATCATCATCATCATCATAACGACTATAATTCTTATTATTACTATCAGCTGCACATTTCAGTTAATTGCGACAGCTTAGTTTCTGACATTAAGTGACTCATTTTATAATAACTTCAACTTAACATGGACGAAAATAATATATTTAATAATTTTTAACTATAATTATAGTCACAACCCAAGCAGTCAGTCATGTCTTTTATATGCAAACTGTCTTCCTTCAATCTTGTGTTCCTTCTGTGTTTAATAGCCTATCACTTTCTTCTCACTCAATCGTTCAAACAACATCACAGCGAGCACATAATATTAATTAATTGTTAGTTTATTTAATCATATATAATCATGTTTTTAACGTTTTTTCACTTTTTTCGTATAGCTCGACTTGGCCAATCTCGAATCTGTGAGAAAGTTCGTTGACGAATTCCATGCTACTGGTAAGAAGTTGAACGTCCTGATCAACAACGCCGGCTTAGGACTCAACTTCAAAGACACCAAGAGACAGTACACGAAAGACAACTTCGAGATCACCATGGGAACGAATCACCTGGGTAAAATTTGCTCAACATTTACAGATGCAATTAGGCAGTTGACTGTTTTTTTTTTGTGAAGCAACTATGACAGACTGTTTACAGTTTAGAAATTCTAGATTGTATATATATATTATTATTTGGCAACCTATATAGCGCCGTCAGTATAATAAATACCTCAAGGGTGCTTTATTATTATTATTCGTTTTATTTCGCAGGCCACTTTCTGCTGACAAATCTTCTGCTGGACGACTTGAAGAAAACTGCCGCCAGCGAAGACGGAGAGGCTCGAGTAGTCGTGGTTTCCTCGTCCATTCACGATCCCGAGGCTACCAAGAAGTGGATGGGAAGTATGTGGTCGATTGATTGCTTTAAAAGTTTATATCATTTCACGTTGTCGCCTCTGGGCATATCTTGTTTTGTTTAGGCGACTAATAAATTTTAATTGAATTGAATTGCTGGAATTCGTGTTGCAACTTTGTGCAAAATAATGATAAATTAAACTTATTACAAAATAATAAAATTTTTATCAGTAATTTGAGTACTTGTTAATAGAAATATATACGTAATGATAATCATAATCTACTGTTGCATTGATACGTTTAAATTATAACACATCTCCTTTGATGACTGCAGCTGTTCAGAATTTGGATTTGGACGATCTGTTTCTAGCAAAGGAGAACTCCTTTACAGGCGGCCAGGCTTACAAGAATTCCAAAGCTGCCAATTTGATGTTCGCGTACGAGTTGAGTCGCCGACTTAGCGAAACCAACGTCAAGGTCAATGCTGTCTGCCCAGGTGAGTTGTGCGAAGAAATGTAAAAAATCACTATGAAGTTGATTCGTGGTTTAACAACCTGGGAATTTATTGCGCAGGTTTCGTTCCGAACACTGAACTCATGAGAAACTCGGGCAAGGCAACAAAGTTCTTCTGTCGCTATGTGCTTCGATTCACCAAAATGACGAAAACCATCCAGCAAGCTGGTTCTGCCATCGTTACTCTGGCCACTGATGAAAAGTTCAAAGGTTATTTTAATAGATTGTTTATTTGCTTTTCGGTCAAACGATTTTTATCTTCACTCTGAAATAATGATTGTGAAATTTTCAGTCAATTATTTAAAATATTTCATCACAGATGTCACAGGAAAGTTTTTCAAGGATGGACAGGAAGCCAAGTCATCCGAGGAAACACTGGACGAAACAAAACAGAAAAAACTATGGCAGTTGAGCGGGGGCTACACCAAACTGGAAGGCTACGAGCCGATCGAGGTTCCTCCCCCTCCCGTTGAAACCAAGCCGGTCGAGGCCGAAAAGAAACCGGAAGAGCCGACTGCCGAGTCTGCTGACGCCGGCTCCGAGGTGCCGCTGGTCAACGGCGTCAAGCAGACCGTCGAGGAAGTCAAAACGGAAGTGCAAGAGATCACGACCGGAGTGGTCGAACAGGTCCAGAAAGATGTGAACCATGAAATCGCTGAGGTCGAGAAACAAGCCGTGGACGTCCAGAAGGGGGTCACCGAAAAGATCGAAACGGGCATCACGGATCTGAAGATCAAGACTGACGAGATCATTGAGAAGGTTGAAAGCACTGTCAAGGACACCATCAAAGACACACTCGGAAGCTTAGTCTCGGACGCCCCGGCTCAGGAAACTCCTGTCAAAGCTGAAGAGTGAACGAAAATTGTAGAAACAATTTGCTTAATTGTCATGTAAAAATTGAACTTGTCATTCATTGTCTGCTTGACCTATTTGTCCTGTCCAAAAATAATTTTTTAGTTTTGTAAATAAGCTACATTTTTTTTGCTATTTCATCTGCTTGACGGTACTTAGCATGAGTTTTCAAAATCACCCAATCAAAATTCAATGATAAGGTATAATTATATACATATATATATATATATATATATAGCATATAAGACCGCAACAACATGCCTTACTTACAACTATAAGATAACTTAGGATAGGTTTTTATTTCTCAGCCAATAACAGCTTGGATGATGGTGATGATGATGATTTTTCTAGCTTTTCAGGTTTCACGATCGACCTTGCTCATCATATTCATTCATTCATTGCTTATTATTTGTGACTGACCTTGGATCAATGAATTTATTTTATAACAATTTAATATCTTATGTTTTTGATATTAACATTATTTTTGTGCATGTATACATCTAGAGTCAAGTGTCAGTTTCTGAATGTTATATTTTTTATAATTTTATTTTCATACGCGACTCTATAATTTCCAATCGTCATGCTATCCTGATGCTATTTCCACAAGTTTTTACATGGTTATGTTATGCGTAATGTTCTTACTAAAAAAAACGTTTTGTTATAGTCAACCGTTTGCTTCTTCTCTTTTTTTTGTTATTTAATTTTAATTCAGGCGGCGCAGAGGTTGTTCTGGTGAGCTATTTGAAAATTATGCCAATCCACGCAAACTTCTTCTAGCGCGTAATTCCACCGGCGCGTCGATGTTTTCCATGTGCCAGAAGAACTTTAATGAATGACAGTGAGAGGCGGTATAATAATAATGTTGAAAGTGAATTTTGAATAAACGATATTTATTCGAACTCATTTATGTCTCTCAATGAATAAGTAAAGGCTTTCTAGAAATGGGTTGTTTTATATGCCATTGTTGCAGGCTTGGATTAACCATTAGGCAAACAAGACAGGTGCCTTGGGCACCACAGGTCCTCAAGAAATATGTTTTTTGAACAAATTTATGTCCAGAAACAACTGGATTTTAATACAGAAATACTTTGTTGTATGTTTTATATGAGCTATGGTAGTACAAGCTACAAATATATTTGTTAACAACTGTTTTCTTTGCATAATTTTGAACATACCAGAGGTCACGGTCAGTAAAAGATCAGGGGCCCAGGGCAGTAGGGGGAACCCATGCTGGTTTGGTTTGTGCCTTGGGTACTAAAATGGCTTAATCCAGCCCTGCATTCTTGTCTTAGTCAGCAGCCTTAAATACTGGGAAAAATGTGAATTTGAGTGAATCAACTGATGAAGATTAATCTATAATCGATATAAGCATTTCCTCGTATTCATATATTCAGGGAATGGTAAACAAGAGTTCTGTTTTCGGTTCCGCACTGTCGCGGTCGAAAACGCTGAATAACATTATTTCGAGCAGCTAATTTAACGGGTCAATACGACAGCAAATCAGGTTGTATGCTGTGTACAATTTATTTATGACCAAACGCTCCTGCTATATTACGGACTCGGAATTCTCAATGGACATGTATAAAATGGGGAAAGGACATTCACCCCCGGACATTTCCCCTCCGGGGTAGAGTTAAAATTCAGGTTTTTCTAACAAACAAAAACATATTTTTAAAAGATTTAACATTTATTGTTTATATTTAATCGAATATTAATAATTGAATAGAGTGTTTGGTGTGCAGCCGTAAGAGAACAAGAGAATAAAAAAATCAAAGTTTTTTAAAAACACACTTTTATATGATCGATTGTGTAGGCCACATTCTGTTACATAAACAACGAGCATATTAGCATAGACAATAAATAGTTCGACAAAAATATCACAAATAATTATTTCATTAAATTTTGTCCAATC
Source organism: Erpobdella octoculata (assembly GCA_963978895.1). Taxonomy (NCBI): domain Eukaryota; kingdom Metazoa; phylum Annelida; class Clitellata; order Hirudinida; family Erpobdellidae; genus Erpobdella; species Erpobdella octoculata. Next base: position 44,890,780 of record OZ022238.1, on the reverse strand, counting down.
GATCCGAAAAGTTGATAGAATGCATTGTTAATCAGTTTGGAGATATGTTTAAATTTTTAAGTTTCTAGCTCATCGGGAAGTTAGTTTAAAATCGATTGCAAAATTTGACGACAGAGAGACAGAGAAGTCAAGTCAGCCCCGCAACTAGACCTCATGCTCTGGGGGGGGCGAGCTATCTCTAAAGGGGGCGAAATAAAAATGGCCAAAAAACCACTAAAATTATATTGGGAGTTGAAAAACAATGTAAATATTATATGTAAAACCAAGGTGCATCAGCAACACCCATATTGTTTATTATTTTTATTACCAATGCTTTTATTAACTCGTCGTCTCTGTTTCTCTGTCTGTTTCAAATCTTGCAATCAATTTTTGAGTCACTTCCTGATGATAGATTTTTTTCAAATTTTGCATACATGCTCAAGATAGAAGACAATGCAATATTCAATTATTAGTTTTTTAGTCAATTAATTTAGTTAATTTTCTTGAGGATTTTATCGAGGGGTTTCTTGAGGGTTTTCTTGAGGGTTTTCTTGACCACAAAACGCTAACCGACTGGCAGACTATTTTACCAAGTTAACACGAACCACACTCACTGACCGCGATTCTCAAGCGTGTACGAAATTTTCATGAAAATAGTTGAGATATTTAAATTCGATGCTTTTTGATGATATTTTTATTATTATTACCAATGCTTTTATTAACTCGTCGTCTCTGTTTCTCTGTCTGTCTGTTTGTTTCTCTGTCTGTTTCAAATCTTGCAATCAATTTTTGAGTCACTTCCTGATGATAGATTTTTTCAAATTTTGCATACATGCTCAAAATAGAAGACAATGCAATATTCAATTATTAGTTTTACAATAAGTCAATTAATTTAGATAATTTTAATTAATTTCGATATTTCGATATAATTAAGATATTTCGACTTTAATATAAAATAAAAGAGTAATATAAGAAAAAATTGATTGCAAAATTTGTGTTTTAATTACATATAAGAACATTGGTTTTAAAAGTTCGTTTTTAATTTACTTGTTATGACTTCATTTTGGATTTGCTGGAATATTTTATAAAAATAAAACGACAAAAAGTGCAATAAATAAATATAATCAATATTTATCGTAAATCTTTGCATTACAGAATTAGTTCTCTGTTTTGTTTTTTAATTTAAACACAATCTGTAATTTTATATAGGTACACTTCAAGCTTCTATTCTGATATTTTAGGTTTTTGAGGTTGGATAGGCCAACTAGTGGGCCCCCTGAAGTGGTTTAACATGTATGGATAAACTACTTCCGGATAGCCCCCTCTCCCAGTCATCAGCTATCAGTTTTTATACAGAAAAAATAAAAAACTGGCTTTGAAAATATTTTGAAAAAGCAGCTCCGACTAACCCCCCGGTCATCAGTTTTTTGGAGGAAAAATTAAAGAAATGCTTTAAAAAGTTTTAGATTTTTTTCAAATATAAGTGGGCCGTGAGAAAAAGTTGCATCCCATGGTTTTGCTGAGATGTTTGCAGTGATACGTTAATAAGTTAACGCATTGGATACAAAATACACTTTATTGCAGGTGTGTTGATAGATACCCAGCATTCCCAATTTTGTGACTATTCCTGAATACGCTGCTTTAGCCAGCTATGTACCAGAATAACGGTTTACAGGCTTATAAAGTTCAAAAAGGTACTTAACTTAGAATTTTTCAGTAAAGGGGGAGGGCGAAATACGCTGCCTTATCTAGCTAAACACTACATAACAGGTTTATAAAGTTAAAAAAAGTACATGTCTTAGAACTTTTTCAGGGGGGGGGGGCGAAATTCGCTGTCTTATCGAGCTATGAACTTGTATACAGGTTCGAAAAAGTAGGTACATATCATAGAATTTGGGGGAAGCGAAATCCGCTGCCTTATCCAGTTATGCACTTTTATAACAGTTTACAGGTTTATAAAGTTCTAAAAAGTAGGTACATATCTTAGAAGGGGGGGGGAATACGCTGTTTTATCCAGCTACATAACAGGTTTATAAAGTTCAAAAAAGTACATGTCTTAGAATTTTTCAGGGGGGGGGCGAAATCCGCTGCCTTATTATCGAGCTATGAACTTGTATACAAGTTCGAAAAAATAGTTACATAACTTGAATTTGGGTGGGGGGGGGCGAAATCCGCTGCATTATCCAGTTATGAACTTTTATAACGGTTTACAGGCTTATAAAGTTCAAAACATTACATGTCTTAGAATTTTTCAGGAGGGGTGCGAAATCCGCTGCCTTATCCAGTTATGAGCTTGTATAACGGTTAACAGGTTTATAAAGTTCGAAAAAGTAAGTACATATCTTAGAATTGGGGGGGCGAAATACGCTGTTTTATCCAGCTATTTACTTGTGTAACGGTTAACAGGTTTATAAATTACAAAAAACTACATATCCTAAAATTTTCCAGGGGGGGGCGAAATATCTTATAGGGGGGGCTTTGCCCCCCTCACCCCCCGTAGTTGCGGGGCTGAGTCAAGTTAAGTAAAAGTGTGTAAAAAGGGTTAGGGTTAGGGCTAGTGTTAGGGTTAGGGCTATCATCCCACTAGTTACTTCATTAGGGTTAGGGCTAGGGTTAGGGTTAAGGTTAGCATCCCACTAGTTACTTCGTTAGGGTTAGGGTTAGGGCTAGCATCACACTAGTTACTTCGTTAGGATTATGGTTAGGGCTAGAGTTAGCATCCTACTAGTTACTTCGTTAGGGTTAGGGTTAGCATCCTACTAGTTACTTCGTTAGGGTTAGGGCTAACATCCTACTAGTTAATTCGTTAGGGTTATTGACAGTGATATTTTAGTAACGAAAACTAAAACTAATACGAAAAAGATTGACCATAGTTAACTAAAACTATAACGAAACGAAAGTTGAATTTTACAACTAAAACTAAACTAAAACTAGAATGATTTGTCCTAAAACTGACTAAAACGAAAATAAATAAATTCAAATATTTAGTTACTTTTTCGTTATTTAAAAAAAGTTTGTAATTAAAATTTATAATTATCATAGATATCGATGTATTAAGAAACATAAACAAAATTAATTTCATTTCTTCGGTTTCTCAATATCGGCCCGAAATGTCTAAGAACGTTCTTTTAATCTCCGTATTTGACAGAAGTTGGTGCGTTGTTTTTGTAAACGATATTAATATGGCAAGTTTAGTTAAACAGTTTTCTGGTCGCAAGCGGGGCAGCAATGTGTGGACTTATTTTAAATTTGAAGAAACAGAAAACAAAAGTCGATGTCTCGTGGCTTTAGCGAATGGTTCAAAATGCGACGTACTTGTTGCAACTAAGAATCCAACTAATCTTAAAAACCATCTTCAACATCACCACAAAGAAGGTAAAACCGTAGAATCCGGGGTATAAACAAATTCTAAAAAATGTATCGGCGTAAACTCCGCCTCTTAATTTCTATGCTCCGCCTCTAGGATGGGATGTGCTTGATCGACTTAAAAATTTATTTAATTTTTTGTAAAATATTATCTAGTTTAATAATTATCAAAAATAATTTAAAATATTGCTTAAATATAAAATGTTTGGGATGTGCTTTGATGCGAGAAGCGAAGCATATTTACCAGACCGCAAGACCATTAAGCTGATTAGAACACTGATCTCTATAATATTATAATATTATAGAGATCAGTGGATTAGAACAATTACCTACCACTTGTCTTCGCGAATTATTCATGTTCACAAAACAAAGAAAGCATCTATAAAGGACTGAAAATTAAAACTTGATAATTGTTTTTGTTTTTAATCTGGGCGTGTTATTCAAAGGCTCTGAAGCAGATTAAAGCAGTATTAGATGATAAGTATATGCTCTCTTAGATGGTTAAAAAAATACATTTGACTTCTTTTTGTGACTGACTACAACTTATCCCATATTATTAAACAGTTGATAACGCAAAATATGTCAATCAAATTAGTACATTAAGTAATAATGACGAAGTCGCAGTTGTGGATTTTAGGGTTTGTCTCAAAATAAAAGGCTCAGTAGTAGATTAGGAGACTGTGCAAAGCTGTCGTTACACTTTAATGATTGAAATTAAAAAATATAGTCACTTAATTTATTTTTTTATCAATCATCACCACAATCTTAGCCATTCACATTACCGGCTTTAGTTGCCGGTCAGCTAATTTTCAGTCATTTATAGATGCTTCCTTTTCCAAGTGGCAATTTGTTCTAATTAACTTAATGGACTGATAACAGACTAGCGAATACGCTTTGCATCGGAGCAGACCCTAATCAATTATCAACTGCTAATTTTCCGTTATTTATAGATTCTTCCTTTGTCTTGTGAACATGAAGAATTTGCTAAAACAAGTCGCAATTGTTCTTATCAATGGTCATGCTAAAGACCAGATAATGCGCTTCGCATCTCGCATAACAACAATTTACTACATTACTTTCAATTTTAATATTTATATTTTAATATTATTTGTTAAATAAAGTTATTGGTTATTTTGTCTGTTCTAAACATTAACACACTGGCTTTCCATTAAATCATATAAAAAACCGCAACACTAGCTGTCAATCATTCTATTTAGACCTGTCAATCAAAATAGCGGCCATACTTGTTTTTGTTTGTACCCCGGATTCTACGGTTTTACCCACAAAGAAATTTATAATGACATGATTGAGTTGGAAAAAAATCAATTGAGTGTCAATGCAAGCAAGAAGATTCGAATTGATGCATTTCTAATTATAACCTTAGCCCTAACAATAACTTATTGTTAGGGCTAAGGTTAGCATCCCACTAGTTACTTAGTTAGGATTAGGGCTAGGAATAGGGTTAAGGTTAGCATCGCGCTAGTTACTTCGTTAGGGTTAGGGTTAGCATCCCACTGTAGGTGCTAGGTTAGCTGAGTTGGTAGAGTGTTAGCCTTGAATGTGAGAACTTCACTTCACTGTTCGACTCCCGCTCACTGCCTAGTAGCCCATGTCAACGGAAAACTTAGCGGGTAAAATCGTTCTCTCCGTGGGTCATGTAAAAGAACAGCGCCTTTGAACAACCCGGAAAAGGTGCTCTATAAATTATCAAACATTTATATTTACTAGCTACTCTCTTCACCGGCAGTTAAGCAAGGGCATCCAACATTCGGCAAAAATGCTTTACGCGATTTTTCTCTTTATAAGCTTTTGACAGCCCCAAGCCAGCTCTTGCACCTTAACATGAAAGAAGCCCTACAGAACCACAAATTTATACTACTGCATTATTTTATTTATTTTCATCTGTCAGAGAAAACGTCATATTATGGAAAAAAAATCTTACAACAGGGGAAAATGTCCTAGGGTCTTTCGGGGTGGGGAATGTCCGGGGGGGGGGGGGAGGAGTGTCTTACATTCGTATAAAATACAAAAACTTGCTTGACGTCTGGCAACTTTATCGGTTTCATCAGTGTCACTTGTCAGTGCTTTTAGTCTTCGCAAGCGGTCTCCTATCAAAAGGGCGAATTATAAACTAGTGAAAGTTAATTTAAAAAATTAAAAACATGCTTTTAAGATAGCTGAAAAATATTACCCCGGTGAATAGTAGGGTAAACAAAAGAGGTAGTTTGTAGTTATTATGACGATGAAAATTTGTTGTCGTCATTATCATATGTTTCTTTAATTTATTTCTTGATCATTTTTGTTGTTTACTTTTTTCAGTTATTTTTTTGAATTAAACTTTAAATGTTTTTGAAGTTGGTTAATTTTATAATGATCTCCTGAGCTATTCTAAAAGTCCACGGACATCCGGACAAGTGAAAGGTAATAAAACCATGTAATAACAAGTGAAAGTTAATTTAAAAATTAAAAACATGCTTTTAAGATACTTGAAAAATGTTATCGTATCGTAAAAATATTACCCCAGGTGAATGGTAAACAAGAAATGTTGGTAGTTATGACGATGAAAATGGTTGTCGTCATTGTCATATGCTTCTTTTATTTTTTTAAAATAATTTTTTCATAGTTATTTTTATTAAATTAAACTTTGATTTATTTCTAAGTTGATTAATTGTATAATGATCTCCTGACCTTCTTAACGTCCGCGGACATCCAATAACAATATAGGTACTTTAAGCAATACATTTTTTAAACTCAACTTTAATTGAAAAGTCCCAGTAACTGTCACTTATTCTTCAAAAGATACAACACATCTATATATGAAAAAATAAGATTAGGTATGTTTGTATATAAGTCCTTTATGCATTGCAACACCATTCATCCGATCGTAATGAAATTTTCACACAACCTTGAGAGTCAATGGAGGAATGTTTTTGTGAAAAAATTGAAATCGGTCACAAAATGAGCGGATCGGGAGAGCGAGCGGAAACTGAGCGGGAACAGGAAAGCAAGCGGGAATGGAAAAGCGACTGAGAGTGAAAGAGCGAGCGGGAAAAGGAAAGCGACTGGGAACGGGAAAGCGAGTGGGAACAGGAAAGCGACCGAGAGCGGAAAAACGACCGGAAGCGGAAAAGTGATGAAGGCGACCGGGAAAGCAACTGGGAGCGAGAGAAAACAATAGAAAAATCTCTAAAAACCCCGGATACCCCGCTAGTATTATCATAAAAATAAAATCTACCATTTTTCTAAACACATAAATAACATCACTTCAAAATGCTCACTGGACATATTCTGCTTAGCCAAACGAAAATAATTTGTCCACAGTTGCACTAGCAGGCAGTCAGTAACAGACAACTATCTTATGGCTGGAAAGCTGAAACAGACTTTTTATTTTTGATATAACCTTTTAAGTTTTATTTAGATTATTATGATTTTTGTGGTTATTGACGCTTTTGTGCCTCGCAATAAACCATGTAAGGTAGAAGTCGTTTATAAATAAACGACAACAATTAATAAGTGACGATTACAGCTCAACCCAACAGCGTAATGCAAGTTTTTAACACACACTTGAAATTATGAATGTTGATGATACAATTTAATCTTTTCAAAGCCAGTTTTACCAAGCTTTCTAATAGTCTAGAGATCTGAAATTTGGTAGATATCTTTTGCTTACAGAACGTTTTTTATATCTTTAACATTAGCACAGACATCTTTGGATGCTGGTCCATTTGAATTAAAATAAAAAACATATAGTGTAAAATTCTATAATAAAATAAGCTAAAATAATGCTCACAGTAAAACTATAAATTTTTCAAGTATTATAAGAAAAACTGGATTTAAATTTTAATGGCAATTACAAGTAAAACAATAACAGAATCAGGAAATATATCTAATTATTACAGCTATTTTGTGCTCATCATAATATACCTATCAACAGCATAAAGTCCACTGTTTAAATGATCAGACACAGTATCGAACAACCATCACAAGTAACAATGTTTATATCGCTGATAAATATCAGTTGATGGTTTTGTACAAGCAGAGATGAAGAAGGTGGAATAGGATGTTAAAATGTCTATGAGATGGTGTCAACAAATAAAAAAAATCTATGTATAACTGCATGTAAAATGGAGGTGGATGAGACACGATATTTATGCAACCCAAATGATTTCTGATAAATTATGACATACTGCTGATAAACAACTTCCCAACATAGATACAAATTCCATTCTTTTAAAATCATAAGAGATATTTTATTTGCAAATGTGGTAGAAACTCAAATAAAAAAAAACTGGTAATTGTAGTGGTGAACGTAACTGGCTTGGAATGTTAATTAATAAGCACTGCCTATGCACATCACTAAAAAAAAACAATCAAGAACATTGCAACATCCTAACTGCTCAACATAGATTAATAAAAAAAAAGTTGCTGCGAATCACGACATAGCAGAATTACTTCTGGCTTGTCTGTCAAGCATATCGGTCAGAGACATGACAGTTTTGACGGCATCTCTTCTCGCGTTCCTTATGTCTTCTCTTCCCTGTGAATCTATATTGTCCAGTTGGATCAGCAGCCTGGTCAGCATTTCTTCTAAAAACAAATATTGCTTCTCTCCTTTTCTACCCGTGAAGTTCAGAATGTCATCTTGGAGCTTGTCGGCTTCTTTCAAGATGCGGGCCACAGCTTCAAGCGAGTTTTCGTTTTCTATTCGATTTAAAAACAAGATGCTATAAAGACAAGCACAGTAATAATAATAATAATCAGCTAAATGAAAAACATTCAGACCATTGATAAAAGCATTAATATCTACAACTACATCACAATGTGTCTGACTGCAACATTAAAAAGGCCCATATGTAAAAGCCAAAAACATATTTCAAGACATTTTTATTTTTTATAGCAAACTAGTGGGTCACACGGAACTGTTTGGGTTTTTTCAGAGGTTTTCAAAAATAATTTTTTTAATGTCTTTTTTTGGGCAGAAAATGTTCACCATGCAGTTTCATGCAGACCCCTTCATTGGTTCTGGAGTTATTAAAAGACAAACAAAACCCAGTTGCCCCTTTATATATATATATATGAAATATATATAAAATATATATATATATATAAATTACTGTGTGTGTGTGAGAGTCTGTCTCTTATAGGAATCCAAACCGCTGGAGCGATCTTGATGAAATTTGGCAAGGAGTTTTTTCTCATACAGGAAAAGAAAGTTGTGAAAAAAAAATTAAAATCGGGCACAAAATGAGCGGAGCGGGAATCTATATATTCTATATAGAATCATCCAAAGATCGCTCCGCTCATCCACAGCTCCTGAACTCGCACGGACAAAAGCCAACAGCAATATCGGTGCGAGGTCCTTTCGACACGCATCGCCAATCGTCTGGAATGCACTGCCGGCCGAAATTCGAAACTGTGGATCCGTCGCTGCCTTTAGAACTAAACTTAAAACTTTTTATATTTAAATCTGCCTTTGAACTATGCAATTTTTAGGTTATCCGAGTGCGCCTCAGTCACGTGCCTTGGCGCTTGATAAATTTCGTATTATTATTATTATATGAAAATGAGATTATGTATGTAAGTATAGATTTCCTCTTTATGCATTGCTACACCATTCATCTGATCGTAGTGCATTTTTTACACAAGCTTGAGAGGCATTGGAAGGTTTTTGTGAAAAAATTGAAATCGGTCACAAAATGAGCGGAGCGGTAGAGCGATCTTGATGAAATTTGGCAAGGAGGTAGTTCTCATACAGGGAAAAATGTTAAGAAGGTTTGGACTCCCAACTCCGATCTCACGGCTCAGGTGGGCCAAAAAACCTGCCAGGCCGAAAGTGCCTACAAAGTTAATTTGTGTAATAAAATTAAAATTTAGTTTACGTAACAACGTTTGAAGACTTCAAAAAACTTTTAGCAAATCTTATTTACGTTTTATGAGTTAAATGAAGTTACAGAAAGAGTGGAAAAGAGAATATGAGCGAGAGCGGGAACGGTAGTATGACACATACATACACACATACTACCGTTCCCGCTCATATTCTCTTTTCCACTCTTTCCTAACTTCTTTTAACTCATAAAACGTAAATTAGATTTGTATGTATGTGTGTGTATATGTATGTATGCATGCATTTGTCTGTGTGTCTGTCTGTGCATATGTATGCATGTATGTATGTATGTATGTATGTATGTATGTATGTATGCATGTATGTATGTATGCAGTATCGGATCTATGGGGGGCAACTGAAAGCGAGAGAGTGAGCGGGAAAGCAAAAGGGAACGGAAAACGACCGGGAGCACAAGCAGGGAAGGAAACGGGAGCACGAGACAAACATTATAAAAACCTCTAAAACCCCAGGTACCCACTAGTATATATATATATATATATATATATATATATATATATATATATATATATATATATATATATATATAGTCAATCGGGAGCCTGAGAAAAACCTCTAATAACCTGGGTTCCCTGCTAGTTTGTAATAAAAATGTCAATAAAAAAAGTTATTTCACTAAAAATTTTAAAATAAATGACAAAATCAAACCATTTTTGGAGGCTGGTGGCTCCTCACTAGATTTCTTGATATGGCCATCTTGTTCATCTGGTGTTTGAGCTACTGGGAGCTCAACTTGAGATGAATGACTTTCAGATATTCTGCTACTGCTGTTGGAACTGTGGTTGTGGTTGGCAGCGACTGAGTTTTGAGGAGGTGCACAGTCCTGTGGAGGATATCGGTTTATAAATTGCGTGGGAAACTGTCGTTGCTGATGAGGTGTACATTCATGGTTGTACTGCTGAGAGTATGCTTTGCCAATATTGTTGCTGTTGTTATACTGTGAATAGACTTGTTGAGGCTCTGGGTAATAGCCACTTGCTGGGTTGGGGTTATACATGCCAGATGTGTTCGGTCCTGCTCCATAACAGGCTTGAGGATAAACCTCTTGACCAACATATGGATTGGAATACTAATATAAAAATTAGACTTATATGTACTACAAGTCTGTAAGAGATTTCTTCATTAAATTAATTTCAAATTAACAAAACTCTGTAATTTCCTAGCATAGAGTCCTTAGTTGATTGTAATAGGAAATATGAAAAGAAAAACCTTACAATCAATAATTTCAATAAAATTGGTATAAAACCAATATTTCATTATAAATAAAAATATCCTAATATATATGAATTATCAATTCCACATAAAAAACTTCTGATCGATATAAATATGTGAAAAGGTTGAAAGTTGACTTCAAAATTTTTTGTCTTTCAATGAAATAAACAATGACGCATAGATAGCAATAACAATTTTACTGCTTATTGCCATGGCGAAGCGCTGGGGCAATAGATTTTAGGGAAATTATGTACGTTGCAAATTTAATTGTTTTAAATATATAAACTTTTAAAACATAAAATAATTCTTCATTTGCTCCATTTTAATGAGAAATTTGTGTCATGTGAGAATGCTAAACCAATCCTGAGATTGTATCACTCTGCTGATTCTAAAATAGGGTGGTGAACCTATAGATACCATTAATTTATGACTTATGTATGATGAATTATGACAACAAAGAAAAAATTACAGAATAATTCAGCCGAGGATCGTCCCATGTTGTCTGCCTTGTGTTGTGATCAATAAAAAATATTCTTCCAGTTGCAGGGTCAGGTCTAGCTTCCCATCCAGGTGGCAGTTGCACATTTGTATTCATTGGATGTGGAATCGTGTTCATTCTTGAAAGTACTAAAAATAAATCTTGTTGATCAGACCAAATAACTTAATCTCCGTTAAAAATGTAATACAATTTGATCTCAGAGTTTAACTCATGTTATCTACGCTCAAAAAAAATATAAATAATTTGCCTCAGCATTGCGAAGTAAAGTAGTAAAGACACGCAATAGTGAAAGATTATCACGACTCAGCTATGACAAAACCATAAATATAATAACTTATTATCACTTTTTTAAGAAAACTGAAACACTATATACGCGAAAATACACGATCTCCCTCACCTCCCTTACTCAGTTTTTTTCCTAAATTTTATTTCTTATGGCCGTCAACCAACCATTGCAATCGAACTGAGAGTAATGTTGTTTTTAAATGATATATGCATAGATAATTGATATTGTTATAATCATAGCCTTATAATATAATATTATTCCTAGAGATAGCCCGTCAAAAATGACGGATTTTTTTAAATTTCATTACATATTCTTTTTCGGTAGCAGCGAAATTTGTTGTGTACGTTTGGGAGGTCTAAAATTTGTGAGGAATAAAATTTCATATAAATCGGTTACATATATATATATATATATATATATATATATATATATATATATATATATATATATATATATATATATATATATATATATATATATATATATATATATATATATATATATATATATATATATATATCAGTGATGTGTTTTAATTACTTTAAAAGTAGATAACTACTATATTTGATTACTCATAAAAAAGTAGTTAGTAACTATTTCCTAACTACTTTTATAAGCAGTAGTTATTAACTACTTCTTAACTACTGCCTAGTAGTTTAAACTACTTTTTAACATTTACCTGCGTCTTAAAACATGGTGTAAAAGACTATAAACTATAATAATAATAAAAAATTAACATTTACAAAAAAAAACCTTTAACATTTGCAATTAAATACAAGTTAAATAAATCTGATTTTTCAAGCTTTTTGTTCATCTCTTTTATGTATGCTAGAAAATTTTCATTAATCAAAGATTTTCAAAAAAATTCAATTTGAATTGGGAAATTATTGCGGTAACTATTGGTTTCATAATCTGAATGAACGATATCAAAAAATCAAACTCAATCTTTTTAAATGCATCTTTCCCTAACTTCTTCTGAAAATCACAAACTTTATTTAATCTTATATTAACAATCCTTTCAACCGAATAGAACTCTCTGAGCACCACCGTGTAAGATTTAGCTTCATAAATGTTGAACTAGTAATGTCCTGTACAACCTCAGCATTTTTTACACTGCGATGAATGGAGTTTGATAATGATACAACTTTTGCCATTGATCTATCCTTAAGTCCTTTGTATTCCAAATTATCCCTTGCTTTCAATGCATCAACACTCGCCACAACGTTTGAGGTATGATTACCACAGTGCTTATGAGAGAGTAAAAGAAGCACAGTGTTTATGAGGAGGTAAAAGAGCACATCGTCAAAATTATCAATATTATCTTGCTCACTTTCTATCAAATCTGCTATACCTTCACCCACTTGAACTAGACCTTCATTATGTTCATACATATCATATACTGGCTCATCCACTTCAGTTTCATCATCTATAGAGTTTTTTTAAGCCACCAAAAAAGTAAAGTAGTTAAAAAAATAGTTAACTATTGTAGTTAATAAATATTTAAAAAAAGTTAACTACTAGTTAACTATATATATAAAGGACATACTCGCACAACTCTTTCTCGACGATTAGCAATGCACACACAGGGCGGAAGCCTCTTTGCTCATCTTACTACAGTTCACCATCAAAAACCTAATAAAAAACTGCTTGGTGATAACACTGAAGTTATTGCCTCTGATACAGACCCTGACCGATTAAAGATCAAAGAGGCTTTCTTGATCTTGAGACACCGCCCAACGATCAATGTTCAAGATGATCGTTTCAATCGAACTTTATTGTTACAATATGGACGCGGTACGACTGATCATGTTGTGACAAATAACACCATGTTCAACTCTAACAAACAAACGATCTCTTCCGATAACATGGGTGGCAACCCGACGACAAGTTTACCTGTTTCTGTAACGTGTCATCAGCGTACAAGTGATGTACAAGACAATACTCGTGATAGATCCGTAGACTCTCATACCTCGGATCTACCACTTACAAAAGTCAGTTGTTGTATCTCTCGTGGTGACAGACCCGTCACCCTCTCTACAACTGAAAACGAGTCTGATGTGGACGATCAAGTCTTCATGATGGCTCTGGACGGCACAGAATTGTCCCTCGTTTCTTGCGTTTCTGTCGGCCGTGACAGCGGATCTCATTCGCTGAGCGCTGGCAATCAAAGGCGCCACACTTCAGTTCATTTTTTTTTTTTTTTTTTTTTTTTTTTTTTTTTTTTTTAACTCCGCCTCGCTAATTGCGAGCCAGTCCCAAGCCTGGAGAAAGGAGGAGGGAAAAGTTATGATCCACAACAGGAAGTACTTAGCTGCTTCCTACATACAGACATTTCAGTCTTAAAACACATGGTGTAAAGGACTATAAACTATTATAAAAAAAAAAAAAAAAAAAAGTTCATTTTTTTGGATCGCGCGGTCGGCCTGATTCCGGAAGAAAAGTCGATCTTCATGAAATGGCCCGCGGTGCTTCAGCTCGGGACGCTACACATGGAGATGGCCAAACACTGTTTGGCGATAACGTCGTTTTCCCCACCAGCTTCATCTCGTCTTCAGTCGATGGTGCTGCAGGCAACTTTGAAGAAAGTAATCTTCTATCCTTGTCTCATGGCTTGCTCGGCGATGAAGACAATACTTTGACCTGCGGGCAACTTGACGCTTGCGTCCCAGTTGAACTTCATGACGTTCAGCCTGGATGCGAGGATGGTGCGGGGCTCAGTGGTTCGAATACTACTTTTGAGCATCTCACTTACAATGATAATATTAATAAGCGGCGACGGCGCTAATTGCCGTCCGACCGTATACAATAGCCTTGTCTTACTTTATGTTACTGCCAATATTTTTGTGCTCGTGCTTGTTGTTCTTTGTGTTGTTCACAAGTCGTACAACGCCGCTCTGTATGGTTACGTTTTTCACCTATCGAGCGTTTAACGTGTTTTAGCTTGTCTTTTCTGTGTTTTAATTACTTATTTAGTTCTAAATTGTTGGAAAAAAATATCTTCGATTTTGTTGGGCTACTTTTCTTCGAACTCTATTTAATTTCAAAGTGAGTTTCGCTCTTTGTAACTCATTTAATGTGGTCGCTTTTTTTTCCTTCTGTTTTTTTAGCTTAAATTTCAATGTGTTCCATCTATCAATAGCCGTATTAATTTATTAACTGAAAACTGATTCAGCCTAGCTCTAATTCAATGTCTCCGTCTAAGCCTAAGTATTTCTGATTTTTAACTCTTCCCTTTCAACTTTTATATATTTAATTTATTGTTTAACATAGGGTTCTGAAGATGGCTTTTTATAGCTGAAACTGGCCAGTTAACCCTGACCGTTTTATTACTCATCAATTTTTACCAATAAATTCTTCAATATATGTCTCGTCGTTTCAAATGGATGAAAAGGGCTTTAAAAACTTGCTAAGAAAGATGACTAACGTTAAGTGGTTAATTGTGTTTAATAGAGCCTGTTTAAAAGAAAAAATAAATCTATATATATAAAAGAACATGTCCTGACTGACTGACTGACTGACTGACTGACTGACTGACTGACTGACTGACTGACTGACAGATGACTGACTGATAATCAACGCCGAGCTCAAACGCCTCATCCTAGGAACGTGAAATTTGGAACTTATATTACTTTTATAGCGTAAACATCCGCTAAGAAAGGATTTTTGAAAATTTTGCTCCTGAGGGGAAAAAACTGGAAAACAAACTTTTTTCTAAAACATTGTATATCTCAAAAACCAAAAATGAGGAGATTTTGAAATTTGGTATATAGATTCTTTTTGAAAAATAAAAAGATACGTGTTTCACCATTTTTTGAAAATTCGGTTTCCCGGACCTCAAATGTGGGTTGGAAAATTGGGTTATTTGGTTTTTAAAGTAGCTTCTACTCAAAAACTGTTAATGCTACAGGAGTAAAAATTAGTATTTAGTTTCTACTCTAAAAATAATGATATACGTGTTTCACTATTTTTTGAAAATTTGGTTTTCAGGACCTCAAATGTGGGGTGGAAAATTGGGTTACTTGGTGTTTAAAGTAACTGCTACTCAAAAACTGTAAATGCTACAAAAGTAAAAATTAGTATTTAGTTTCTACTCTAAAAATAAGGATATATGAAATTTTGGTTTTCATGATCTCAAATGTGGGGTGGAAAAAGGTTTCTTTGGTTTTTAAAGTAACTGCTACTCAAAAACTGTGAATGCTACAGATGTCAAAATTAGTATTTAGTATTTACTCAAAAAATAATGATATAAGTGTTTCAACATTTTTTAAAAATTTGGTTTCCAGGACCTCAAATGTGGGGTGGAAATAAGGGTTATTTGATTTCAAAATAACTGCTACTCAAAAACTGTAAGTGCTACAAATGTAAAAATTAGTATTTTGAAGTTTTGTGCCGGTTAAAAGTAGCTAAGTCCAGTTTATCACCGGTTGGGCCAAGCCGTTGTTTTAGAGTCTTCACACGGGCCAGGCCAAACCTTAAGTGGGACGGGCCGAGGTTTTTCACCAAGTATATAGATATTTTAGTGATTTTAGGGTCTTCAGTTGGTCCGGGCCAAACCTGAAGTCAAGGTGGGACGGGCCGAAGTTTTTCATCAAGTATATAGAACTTCTAGGCCTGTAAGAATGGGCCGGGCCTAATTCAAACGGGCTGTTCCGGGCCAGGAGTTTAGGTTTTTAAAACGGGTTGGGCTACGTTGTCGACGGGCCGAGCCGAGACCTAAAAAATTGATCTCTACTATGGATGCACGGTTCAAACTCTCTAATTTCATGCGAGCGAAGCCGCTACGGGCACTGCTAGTATATATATATATCTCTGGTGTCATAGTGTTTGAAATTGAACTCCTCCAAAACGGCTGAACCGATTTTTATGAAATTTTTTGTGTACATTTGGTAGGTCTGAGGATAGGTCCATGGCTATTAAAATTATTTTTTAAAATTATTCAAATATATATATATCTATATATATAAAAGAACATGTCCTGACTGACTGACAGATGACTGACTGATAATCAACGCCGAGCTCAAACGCCTCATCCTAGGAACGTTAAATTTGGAACTTATATTACCTTTATAGCGTAAACATCCGCTAAGAAAGGATTTTTGAAAATTTTGCTCCTGAGGGGAAAAAACTGGAAAACAAACTTTTTTCTAAACATTTTGTCTAAAATTTTTTTCTGAAATTTGGTATATAGATTCTTTTTGAAAAATAAAAAGATACATGTTTCACCATTTTTTGAAAATTCGGTTTCCCGGACCTCAAATGTGGGTTGGAAAATTGGGTTATTTGGTTTTTAAAATAGCTTCTACTCAAAAACTGTTAATGCTACAGGAGTAAAAATTAGTATTTAGTTTCTACTCCAAAAATAATGAAATACGTGTTTTAGCATTTTTTGAAAATTTGGTTTCCAGGACTTCAAATGTTGGGTGGAAAATAGGGCTATTTGTCTTTTATAGTAATTGCTACTCAAAAACAGTAAATACCACAGATGTAAAAATTATTATTTAGTTTCTTTTCTAAAAATAAAGATATACGTGTTTCACCATTTTTCACAAATTTGGTTTCCCGGACCTCAAATGTGGGTTGGAAAATTGGGTTATTTGGTTTTTAAAGTAGCTGCTACTCAAAAACTGTGAATGCTACAGGAGTAAAAATTAGTATTTAGTTTCTACTTCAAAAATAATGAAATACGTGTTTTAGCATTTTTTGAAAATTTGGTTTCCAGGACTTCAAATGTGGGGTGGAAAATAGGGTTATTTGTTTTTTAAAGTAACTGCTACTCAAAAACTGTAAATACCACAGATGTAAAAATTAGTATTTAGTTTCTATTCTACAAATAAAGATATACGTGTTTCACCATTTTTTGAAATTTTGGTTTTCAGGACCTGAAATGTGGGGTGGAAAAAAGGTTTCTTTGGTTTTTAAAGTAACTGCTACTCAAAAACTGTGAATGCTACAGATGTCAAAATTAGTATTTAGTATATACTCAAAAAATAATGATATAAGTGTTTCAACATTTTTAAAAAATTTTTGTTTCCAGGACCTCAAATGTGGGGTGGAAATAAGTCCAGTTTATCACCGGCCGGGTCAAGCCTTTATTTTAGAGTCTTCACACGGGCCAGGCCAAACCTTAAATCAAGGTGGGACGGGCCAAGATTTTTCACCAAGTATATAGATGTTTTAGTGATTTTAGGGTTTTATTTGGGCCGGGCTAAACCTGAAGTCAAGGTGGGACGGGCCGAAGTTTTTCATCAAGTATATAGATATTCTAGGCCTGTAAAAATGGGCCGGGCCTAATTCAGACGAGCTGTGCCGGGCCAGGAGTTCGGGTTTTTAAAACGGGCTGGGCTAAGTTGTCGACGGGCCTAGCCGAGACCTAAACAATTGATCTCTACTATGGATGCACTGTTCAAACTCTCTAATTTCATGCGAGCGAAGCCGCTACGGGCACTGCTAGTATATATATATATTTAATATAATATTTAGGCCAAAATCAGACAGACAGACTCATATATATACAGTGTTGGGGACTATTACTCTAAAAAGTAATATATTACTATTACAGTTACTTGGTTAAAAAATGTAATATATTGCTATTACAAGTTACTTTTTTAAATTTGTAATATATTACTATTACAAGTTACTGACAAAATGTAATACTATTACACAGCTATTACTTATTACTTTACTTCATGGCGCCAAGTGCTCGAAGCCTTATTGAATAGTTTGCACAGGTTCAGAAACTATATAATCAATCAATCAATCAATCAATCAATTATTTATATAGCGCTATTTCCGCAGTGTTCAATAGCGCTCGGTCGTGAACTTATTAAACAGATATGTTTTAAGTCCACGACTTGAGGCTGGAACAAATTTAAAATATAAATAAGAAACTACAACACAAAAATAAATTTTATTTCAGTGCAAAAGTCTAAAAATAGCTATTAAAAACACAATGTTAATAATATTCCATTATTATCGCAAAGTAGGATAATAACTATCCATCAGAAGACGATTGCGATTGTGTGTAAGAATCTGGCTACCAAGGCTAAACAAACGTTTTACAAGAGCACTAGATGGCATACCAGTATTATACAAGCGGAAAAACAATGATTTCTCTTTGGAAGCTTCATCTTTTAACCACCGCAGACGAAATAGGGGATGTGTCAAACTTGATAAGAACATCTCTGGTAAGTAGCTCGCCAACACCGGTCACAAGAGCATCTACCAGAGAAGATGCCAATTTCAAATTTTCACGTTTTTTAGCAGCTGCTTTTTTATGTTTACAAATTTTACAAAAAGCTAAAGTGTTGCAAAGATTAAAATTTATCTCGGGAGACTTACAAACAATATTACAAATCGTGTTTACTGCGTGATAGTAAGAGCTCCAACTTGTATTATCTGAAACAATAAGAACATTTCAAAAGCTACCTCTGCATCCTTAATAGCAACTAAATTTATTGTATGTGCACCGCATCTCTTGTGTGGTAGCAGCATACATGCTTGGTCAAATAAAGTATCTTCTTACAAAATTAGACCTACTTTAATGAAAGCAACATCATTTTCTTCCTGGGTCAGCTGATTGTAATTGTATAATAATTTGATGTGAGATTTCCATCACTAAATTTGTTAAACGCTGTTACAAAATTAATCCGTTGTCAGTTACTGTCATAACAATTTCCCACGTTTTGCAAACTTTGCGTTACACCATCTAGTGCTTCAGCTAACACATCGTAGGTATGAGGTCCCATTAGGCGACAGCAAGTAAGCGCCGCAGATTTTCTGGATAGCGGTGCTGGGTCAATCCAGTGGCTCGTAACTCCCAAGTAGCTGCGATTGCGGTAAAGGAAGACAAAGACAGCTTAGCTAAACGGGTTTCTAGTTTGCATAGATGTCTAACATAAAGCTAAACTCGACAACGAAATGTCAAATGATTTTTCTTAAATATGTAACGAAAAAAATAACGTAAATTTCGTTACAATTACTCAAAATAAGTAATATATTACTATTACATATTACTTTAAAATAAAAGTAGTCGTTACTATTACAAGTTACTGAAAAAAGTAATACTATTACAGTAACGCGTTACAAGTAACGCGTTACTCCCCAACACTGTATATATATATTAATATATATATATATATATATATATATATATATATATATATATATATATATATATATATATATATATATATATATATATATATATATATATATATATATATATATATATATATATATATATATATATATATATATATATATATATATATATATATATATATATATATATATATATATATATATATATATATATATATATATATATATATATATATAAATTTCGTGTCATAGTGTTTGAAATTGAACTCCTCCGAAACGGCTGAACCGATTTTTATGAAATTTTTTGTGTACATTTGGTAGGTCTGAGGATAGGTCCTTAGCTATTAAAATTATTTTGCAAAAACAAACAGACAGAATAATCTTAATAGCTAAGGACCTATTCTCATATATATATAGGGAGGAAGCAAGAACGGGAAAACGACCGGGAGCGGGAAAACAAGCGGGGAAGGAAACGGGGAAGGAAACGGGAGCGAGAGAGACAAACATTAGAAAAACCTTTAAAAACCCCGGGCAACGCCGGGTACCTCCGCTAGTATATATATATATATATATATATATATACTAGCGGAGTTACCCGGCGTTGCACGGGGTTTTTAGAGGTTTTTCTAATGTTTGTCCCTCTCGCTCCCGTTTCCTTCTCCACTTTCCCGTTTTCGTCGCGTTCCCGGTCGCTTTTCCGCTCTCGGTCGTTTTCCAGCTCCCGGTCGCTTTCCCGCTCAGAAGTTTTGTTATCGATTTTCTCTCTTGCTCGCGTTTCCTTCCAAGCTTGCTCTCCCGATTCCAGTCGCTTTCCGCGTTCCCGGTCGCTTTCCGCGTTCCCGGTCGCTTTCCCGTTCCCGGTCGCTTTCCCGTTCCCGGTCGCTTTCCCGTTCCCGGTCGCTTTCCCGTTCCCGCTCACGCTTGCTCTCCCGTTCCCGGTCATGCTTGCTCTCCCATTCCCGGTCACGGTTGCTCTCCCGTTCCCGTTCACGCTCATTTTCTCTTTTCCATTCTTTCATAACTTCTGTTAGCCTATAAAACGTAAAATAGATTTGCTAAGACTATATATATATATATGAATGTTTGTGGGTTAGTTTGTCTATTATAGAAACGGGAAAGCGACCCGGAACGGACAGCGAGTGTGAGCGGGAATGCGACACGGAACGGACAGCGAACGGGAGCGGGAATGCGACCGGCAGCGGGAAAACGACCGAAAACGGGAAAGCGAACAGGAGTGGGAAAGCAGGTGGGAAAGGAAACGGGAGAGAAAGAGACAAACATTAGAAAAACCTCTAAAAAACCCGGGCAACGCCGGGTATCTCCGCTAGTACATACATAAACACAGACACAGACACACATACATGCACATACACATACATACAAACACAAATACATACGCACATACATATATATATAGTTCCCGCTCGTTCACCCGCTCCGCTCCGCTCATTTTGTGACGGATTTCAAAAAAATTTTCTCTATATTTGATTCCCCTTGACTCTCAAGATTGTGTGGAAATTTCATTACGATCGGATGAATGGTGTAGCAATGCATAAACGCCATTAACATATATACATAAATACAAACATTTATTTTTATATATATAGATATATAGCGGGGTTACCCGGCGTTGCCCGGGGTTTTTAGAGGTTTTTCTAATGTTTGTCTCTCTCGCTCCCGTTCCCTTCTCCACTTTCCCGTTTTCGTAGCGTTCCCGGTCGCATTTCCGCTCTCGGTCGTTTTCCAGCTCCCGGTCGCTTTCCCGCTCAGAAGTTCTGTTATCGATTTTCTCTCTTGCTCGCGTTTCCTTCCAAGCTTGCTCTCCCGATTCCAGTCGCTTTCCGCGTTCCCGGTCGCTTTCCGCGTTCCCGGTCGCTTTCCGCGTTCCCGGTCGCTTTCCCGTTCCCGGTCGCTTTCCCGTTCCCGGTCGCTTTCCCGTTCTCGGTCGCTTTCCCGTTCCCGGTCGCTTTCCCGTTCCCGGTCGCTTTCCCGTTTCCGGTCGCTTTCCCGTTCCCGCTCACGCTTGCTCTCCCGTTCCCGGTCATGCTTGCTCTCCCATTCCCGGTCACGGTAGCTCTCCCGTTCCCGTTTCCGTTCCCGCTCATTTTCTCTTTTACATTCTTTCATAACTTTTGTTAGCCTATAAAACGCAAAATAGATTTGCTAAGACTATATATATATATATATATGAATGTTTGTGGGTTAGTTTGTCTATTATAGAAACGGGAAAGCACCCGGAACGGACAGCGAGCGGGAACAGAAAAGCAAGCGTGAGCGGGAATGGGAGAGCAAACGTGAGCGGGAACGGGGCAGCGACCGGGACGGGAAAACGACCGGGAGCGGGAAAGCGACCGGGAGCGGGAAAGCGACCGGGAGCGGGAAAGCGACCGGCAGTGGGAAAACGACCGAAAACGGAAAAGCTAACAGGAGTGGGAAAGCAGGTGGGAAAGGAAACGGGAGAGAAAGAGACAAACATTAGAAAAACCTCAAAAAACCTGGGCAACGCCGGGTATCTCCGCTAGTACATACATAAACACACACACAGACACACATACATGCACATACACATACATACATACACACATACATACGCACATACATATATATATATAGTTCCCGCCCGCTCACCCGCTCCGCTCCGCTCATTTTGTGACGGATTTCAAAAATTTTTTTTTTAGTTTTGATTTTCATTGACTCTCAAGGTTGTGTGAAAATTTCATTACGATCGGATGAATGGTGTAGCAATGCATAAAGGACATTAACATAAATACAAACATTCATTTTTATATATATAGATGTGTGTTGGGAAACAAACGGAAACGGGAGAGTAAACGGGAACGGGAGAGCAAGGGGAAAGAGAGAGAGCAAACGGGAGAGCAAGCGGGGAAGGAAGCGGAAGCAAGATCATTTAATAAATATAAAATAATTAATAATGAAAACAAAATGTTATTTAATTCATACATAAAATTTGAATAACAAAGAAATAGAAAAATTGTTAAAACTGAAACGGCTCTCCAAAAATACAGTACATACGATCAAACAAATATTTTAAACAAATTAATTAAACTCACTATGAAATCTGTCGTGAACCATAAGTAGTGTTGATATAATTTTGTTATTTAACCAATTTGATATAACTTTGTTATTTAACCAATTTGATGTAACTTTGTTATTTAACCAATTTGATATAATTTTGTTATTTAACCAATTTGAAGATGTTTAATATTTTACAAGCTAAAGAAGGCAACAATATCTATATATATAAAAGAACATGTCCTGACTGACTTACTGACTGATAACGCCTAGCTTAAACGCCTCATCCTAGGAACGTGAAATTTCGAACTTATATTACTTGTATAGCGCAAGCACCCACTAAGAAAGGATTTTTGAAAGTTTTGCCCCTGAGAGGATGAAACTGGAAAACAAACTTTTTTCTAAAACAACGCATATCTCGAAAACCAAAAATGAGGGGCTTTTGAAATTTGGTATCTAGATTCTTCTTAAAAAATAAAAAAATACGTGTTTTAATATTTTTTGAAGATTTGGTTTCCAGGACCTCAAATGTAGGGTGGAAAATAGGGTTATTTGTTTTTTAAATTAACAGCTACTCAAAAACTGTAAAGGCTACAGATGTAAAAATTAATATTTAGTATCTACTCAAAAACTAACGATATACGTGTTTCACCATTTTTTGAAACTTTGTTTTTCAGGACCTCAAATGTGGGGTGGAAAATAGGGTTATTTGTTTTTTTTTAAATAACTGCTACTCTAAAACTTTAAATGCTACAGATGTAAAAATTAATATTTAGTATCTACTCAAAAACTAACGATATACGTGTTTCACCATTTTTTGAAAATTTGTTTTTCAGGACCTCAAATGTGGGGTGGAAAATAGGGTTATTTGTTTTTTTTAAATAACTGCTACTCTAAAACATTAAATGCTACAGATGTAAAAATTAATATTTAGTATCTACTCAAAAAATAAAAATATATGTGTTTCACAATTTTTTGAAAATTTGGTTTCTGGGACCTCAAATGTGAGGTGGAAAATAAGGTTGTTTTTTTTTTAGAATAACTGCTACTTTAAAACTGTAAGTGCTACTGATGTAACAATTAGTGCTTAGTATTTACTCAAAAAATAAAGATATACGTGTTCTACCAATTTTTGAAGATTTGGTTTCCATGACCTCAAACCTGGGGCAAATAAAGACAAACTAAAAAGTGAATATTTTAAAATTTGGTATTTAGGATCTTCTTAAAAATAAGAATTATAGGTACATGTGTAACCGTATTTAAATAATTTATTTTCTGGGACCTCAAATGTGGAGTGAAAAATATGGTTGTAACTGCCACTTAAAAATCAACAATACTACAGATGTGAAAAAGTGTTTAGATTCAGCTTAAAAAATAAAAATACACGCGTTTAACAATTTTTTCAATACTTTATGTTTTGGGGCCTCAGAATCTGAAAGTGTGAAAGTTTTGAAATTCAGTATATAGAATTTTTTTAAATAAAAATTAACGGGCTTCACCGTTTTTTGACAGAAAACAAGTAAAAATAAAAAATAAATTAAAAAAAGCTTTTATTTGCCTCTTTATCTGAGTCAACGAACTAAAATTTTTGAATCTAAAACAACCTTTACGCTCAATCTCGTATATTTGACCTCTGGCGATTCATGTATATATATACTAGCAGTGCCCGTAGCGGTTTCGCTTGCATGAAATTAGAGAATTTGAACCGTGCATCCATAGGTGTCGGCTCGGCCCGTCGACAACTTGGCCCAGCCCGTTTCAAAACCAAAATTCCTAGCCCGGCACGGCCCGTCTAATTTGGGCCCGGCCCGTTTTTACAGGCCTAGAAATTCTATATACTTGATGAAAAACTTCGGCCCGTCCCGTCCCACCTTGACTTCAGGTTTGGCACGGCCCGTCTGAAGACCCTAAAATCACTAAAATGTCTATATGCTTAGTGAAAAACCTTAGCCCGTACCACCTTGATTTAAGGTTTAGCCTGGCCCGTAAAGAGACCCTAAAATAACGGCTTGGCCCGACCGGTGATAAACTGGACCCAGCTAGGTACTTTTAACCGGCACAAAACCTCAAAGTTTTACATCTGTAATGCTTGCAGTTGTTGAGTAGCAGTTATTTTAAAATCAAATAACCCTTATTTTGACCCCACATTTGAAGTCATGGAAACCAAAGTTTTAAAAAAAGGTGAAACACGTATATCTTTTTTTTGAGTAGATACTGAGTATTAATTTTTACATCTGTAGCAATTACAGTTGTTGAGTAGCAGTTACTTTAAAAACCAAATAACCCTATTTTCCACCCCACATTTGAAGTCCTGGAAACCAAATTTTCAAAAAATGGTGAAACACGTATATCATTATTTTTAGAGTAGCAACTAAATACTAATTTTTACTTTTGTAGCATTCACAGTTTTTGAGTAGCAGCTACATTAAAAACCAAGTAATCCTATTGTCCACCCCACATGCAAGGTCCTGGAAACCAAATTTGTAAAAAGTGGTGAAACACGTATATCTTTATGTTTAGAATAGAAACTAAATACAAATTTTTACATCTGTGGTATTTACAGTTTTTGAGTAGCAGTTACTTTAAAAAACAAATAACCCTATTTTCCACCCCACATTTGAAGTCCTGGAAACCAAATTTTCAAAAAATGCTAAAACACGTATTTCATTATTTTTGGAGTAGAAAGTAAATACTAATTTTTACTCCTGTACCATTCACAGTTTTTGAGTAGCAGCTACATTAAAAACCAAGTAATCCTATTGTCCACCCCACATGCAAGGTCCTGGAAACCAAATTTGTAAAAAGTGGTGAAACACGTATATCTTTATGTTTAGAATAGAAACTAAATACAAATTTTTACATCTGTGGTATTTACAGTTTTTGAGTAGCAGTTACTTTAAAAAACAAATAACCTAATTTTCCAACCCACATTTGAGGTCCGGGAAACCAAATTTTCAAAAAATGGTGAAACACGTTTCTTTTTATTTTTCAAGAAGAATCCATATACCAAATTTCAAAATCTCCTCATTTTTGGTTTTCGAGATATACATTGTTTTAGAAAAAAGTTTGTTTTCCAGTTTCTTCCACTCAGGAGCAAAATTTTCCAAAATCCTTTCTTAGTGGAAGCTTACGCAATAAAAGTAATATAAGTTCCAAATTTCACGTTCCTAGGATGAGGCGTTTGAGCTCGGCGTTGATAGCATAAAAGTCACCAAATGCTGAACATAGAAACAAATCAAAAGTTAAAAGATGAAAACAGTTGAAGTAGTAGGCATGGCAGTAAACCGATTGAAATATAGTGACCCGTGGATGGAGAACCTATAAAAGAGATGAAAGTTTTTAATCACAAAAAGCAATATTAATATTATTACAGCATTTTTGTTTACAAAAGCCTCATATGCAATGTGTAAAAATTTTTATCAACACTAGGGGACTACATGCCAGATGCCAAGTTTCAGCTCGGCTGGATAGTGAATAATTGGCCAGCTCCAAAGACCATGTCACCACAGCCCATCAAAATTAAAGTAAATTTATCCAAAAAAAGTATTTAATTTAAAAAAAAATTTGTTTTTAACCTGAGCACATGGTCATGGCAGCTGTTAACTTTGATTTGCAAGGATCTTCTGTTTAGATAAATCAAAATTATCATGATATTACAATAACAGGATGTAGATGATCAAGAAATAAAACAATAATGAAATTACCAGTTGTGACAGAGCATTCTTGTACTGCAGGTACTGAATTTTCAACAAGTTGATTGTACTTGTAAAAGTTTATAAAAGAGCTAACCTTCTTATTGTAGTTGTATTGGACTAGGGCATGGCACAATATTTGTTTGTTGTAGACCCTGGACATTAAGAAATCATATTTAAATTATTGTAAACAACTGCAATTCAACAAATAATAACAAACTTACAAACAAAGATCGGTTTGACTGCCATTGGAAGCTTCCATGAAGCAGATTTTGAGATTTGAAAAATATGATTCACTTGCCCAGGAGACATCAAGTATGCTTTTCATAAAATCATTAATTGAAAGATAATCTGCAAAAATAAAAACAAAATTTGAATTTTCAATTTTTCATAATAATTCCAGTCGCCGGTTTTGCGTACAAACAAATTTTTTGAAGTGAAAATAATTAAGCTTTTCGTCGTCCAATCAAGCTGAAACTTGAATTATGAGCTTATTTCTTATGACAATGCGTGTATCAAATTTAAGAAAATTTTCTAAAAAATCAACTTTAACTTTAATTATTAATTTTATAAAAATTAGTTTCTGTTCTAAAAAAACGAATCTAAGGTATGATGGATTTGCACCAAAACTGCTTTTTAGTTTTGTAATTATTAATAAAAATGAATAAAAATATTTAATATAGCCTAATAACCTTGATTATCATCACATACAGAAGAATACGACCTAAGGAGACTCGTATAGTAACCATATGTTCCCCATTCTTCGCTACACAAACCACTTTCATTGACACAGTATTCTAAAGCTGGCAATATTTTTCTGTTTAAGCAATCAGTGATTTATATAAAACAACATTATAGTATTTCTGTATTTAGAAAAATTAACTCAAAATGGTTAATAACGATAGCTAACTCGCAGAAGTTTGATCGACTTTGAAAAATCCAGTCATATCTTGGAAAGGTGTTCACATGCAAGTGCAGCAAATGTTTCGAACAATTTTTCCACACATAATAATTCGTGCCAGACTCTGAACATTTTTCTGTAAATATGTGGTATTTAAAAATTAAATAAAGTTTTTAAATGCAATTCTTAGACGAAATCTTAAAATAACTTACTTGGAGTGCTGAAATCAATGGCTGCTGTTAAATAAAAAAACGGCTCGTACAAATTTTACTAAAAAAATATTTATTTAGACCCCAAATTAAAAAAACAAATAAATAATAAACTGACTTTGGCAAGTCAAGTCAGTCAAAAAGATGGCGTAGTCTGTGCTGACAAAACCTATCCGAAAAATAATTTTTAATAAAACATTTGTTATACAAGCAATAAAAAATTAAAGTACATCTTTATGTTTTAAATAAAACGTAAAAAAAATAATTGCAGTAACTGAACATTAGTAAGAAATAATGCCTGTTAAATGAAATCTTAGAACAACTACCTTATTGTATATTGGATCTGCTAGAACATTTTTCAAGGCTGTATTATTAATATACCAGCACCTGACGCACGCATAGCGCACGAAGCGTGTGAGTTTTTTCAGCTAGTCGCAGATGATTTTTCACTTGGAAACGTTTTAAAATAATCTTCTCTTTGAATGGCTAAATTTGAAAAAAAAAACCGCTTACGAAAAATACAACCCTTAATGGCTGATATTGTAAAAACCGCCTACGAATAAAACTACCTCTATTTATTTTCAACTTGTTTATGATGTGTGATTACGTACGCTCAAAATTATTGGGAAAACCCGCCTTCGGTGATTTGTTTATTTTTAACTTGTTTATATTGTGTGATGACGTAATCTCAAACTTTGGAAAACCCTCCGGCCGTTTTGGAATGGTCTTCTCTTTTATTGGAGGATTTTGGAAAAACGCCTACGAAAAAAACCACATTTAATGGGTGATAGTGAAAAAACCGCCTACGAAAAAAACCTATATTGTATGTTTTTGAAAATAACCGCCTACGAAAAACACAATATTCATTGGATGGTATCGGAAATAACAACCTAAGAAAAAAAAACAAACTGTAACGGCTAATATCGAAAAAAACCTACGAAAAAAAAACAACTTTTATTGTGCAATATTGGAAAAAAATCCTACGAAAAAACCCAACCTTTAATGGCTGATATTGGGAAAACTCGCCGATGTACTACTTCGGTGATTTATTTATTTTCAACTTATATATAAATATAAAGAAAACAAAATAAAAAAATGTCGTTAATAATATTTTCATTAAATATATACGCAAATCGTCGAACTTTCCAATAATAGGAATAATATTAGCAAATTAGTTAATTTTCGTTAATAATAATATTATTAATAATTAAAATAAGAGGAATAATAATTGCAAAATAGTAAATTGTTGTTAATAATAATTTACATAATTTACAACTTGTTTAAAATTGGGGAAAACCCGCCGGCTTCCTACTTCGAAGATTTATTTATTTTCAACTTGTTTATACTGAGTGATAATGTACGATCCCTACTATAAAAGCGCAATGATGTAATATGTATGTATTATGTCACCCGATTAGCATCTGCAGGTCTGAAAAAACTCACGTTGATAGATTATGAGACGCTGAACACGGTTTGTTAGGGCATTTTTTTGATAAAATGTTTAAATAAAAAGTTATTAGCCGCGAAAGTTTAACGCTATGCGGATATATATAATGCATCGTACGTCATCGCTGAATATAAACAAGTTGAAAATAAATAAATCACCGAAGTAGTAGTCGGCGGGTTTTCCCCACATTGAGCGTACGTAATCAAACAATATAATTAATATTAACAACAATTCACTAATTTACAATTAATATTCCTCTTAATTAAATTATTAATAATATTATTAATAAAGAAAATTAACTAATTTACTAATATTATTCCTATTATTGGAAAGTTCTACGCTTTGCGGATACATTTAATGAAATTATTATTAACGACATTTTACTATTTTGCAATTATTATTCCTTTTATTTTAATTATTAAGAATATTATTATATACGAAAATTAACTTATTTGATAATATTATTCCTAATATTGGAAAGTTCGACGCTTTGCGGATACATTTAATGAAATTATTATTAACGACATTATTTATTTTAATAGATTATATATAATAATTAATATATTAAATAAAAAGTTTAACGCTTTGCGAATATAATTTGAGCATACGTCATAACTCATTATAAACAAATTGAAAATAAATAAATCACCGAAGTAGTACATCGGCGGGTTTTCCCAATATCAGCCATTGAAGATTGGCTTTTTTGTAGGCGTTTTTTTTCATTATCAGCCATTAAAAGATGGGTTGTTTCTTAGGCTTTTTTTCACTATCACCCAAAATATGTTGTTCATTTCGTAGGCGGTTTTTTCACTATCACCCAATAAATACATTTAATGAAATTATTATTAACGACATTTTACTATTTTGCAATTATTATTCCTCTTATTTTAATTATTAATAATGTTATTATGAACGAAAATTAACTAATTTGCTATTATTCCTAATATTGGAAAGTTCGACGCTTTGCGGATACATTTAATGAAATTATTATTAACGACATTTTACTATTTTGCAATTATTGTTCTCTTATTGTAATAATTGCTAATATTATTCCTATTATTGGAAAGTTCGACGCTTTGTGGATATATTTTGAGCATACGCCATAACTCAATATAAATAAGTTGAAAATAAATAAATCACCGAACTCCGCCTCGCTAATTGCGAGCCAGTCCCAAGCCTGGATAAAGGAGGAGGGACAGTTAAAAGGATCAAACTTTGATCCACGACAGGAAGTACTTATGTGCTTCCTATATACAGCCAATTCAGTCTTAAAACACTTGGTGTAAAGGACTATAAACTATCATAAAAAAAAAAAAAAAAAAAAAAAATAAATCACCGGCGGGTTTTCCCAATATCAGCCATTGAAGGTTGGGTTTTTTGTAGGCGGTTTTTTTCATTATCAGCCATTAAAGGTTGAGTTTTTTCGTAGGATGTTTTTTTCAATATCACCCATTAAAGGTTTTTTTCGTAGGAATTTTTTTCTATATTAGCCGTTACAGTTTGTTTTTTTCCTATGCTGTTTTTCCGCTACCATTCAATAAATATTGTGTTTTTCGTAGGCTATTATTTCCAAAAACATCCAATATAGGTTTTTTTCGTAGTCGGCTTTTTCACTATCACCCAATAAATATGGGTTTTTTCGTAGGCTGTTTTTTTCAAAATCACCCATTAAACTTTTTTTTTGTAGGCAGATTTTCTAAAATCATTCCAATCAAAGAGAAGACCATTCCAATACGTGTTTAAGTGAAAAATCATCAGCTACTGGCTAAAATAGTTATTACTATAATAACGCATTGGTGTTGTTTTTGAGCTTAGAGTGCGATTTGATTAACTATTTTGCTATTATTATTCCGATTATTGGAAAGATCGACGCTTTGCGGATATATTTAGTGAAATTATTAATAACGAAGATTAACTATTTTGCTAATATAATTTCTATTATTGGAAAGTTCGACGATTTGCGGAAATATTTAATGAAATTATTTTTAACGACATTTTACTATTTTGCAATTATTATTCCTCTTATTATAATTTATAATAATATTATTATTTACGAAAATTAACTAATTTAGATTAATTTCCTATTATTGGAAAGCTCTACGCTTTGCGGATATATTTAATGAAATTATTATTAACGACATTTTACTATTTTGCAATAATTATTCCTCTTATTTTAATTATTAATAATATTATTATTTACGAAAATTAACTAATTTGCTAATATTATTCCTATTATTGGAAAGTTCTACGCTTTACGGATATATTTAATGAAATTATTATGGGTTAACGACATTTTACTATTTTGCAATTATTATTATTCTTAATTTAATTATTAATAATATTACTATTACTATTATTCATATCAATGAAGTTCGATGCTTTGCGGATATATTTAATGAAAATATTATTAACGACGCTTTGCGGATATATTTAATGAAAATATTATTAACGACGCTTTGCGGATATATTTAATGAAAATATTATTAACGACATTTTTCTATTTTGTAATTATTATTCCTCTTATTTTAATTATTAATAATATTATTATTTAAATAAATTAATTAATTTGCTAAACTGAAAATAAATAAATCGGATTTGGCGGGAGACCGCCGAAGCGAAAAACTGATATGTAAATAGAGAAACGTACGTCATCACTCAATATAAACATATAAAATAAAAAAATAGGAGTTGGCGGACGGCCGTCAAAGCAAAAAATGTGTTTTATTCCTAGGCGGTTTTTACCAATATCAACTATTGAAGGTCGGTTTTTTTCCGTAGACGTTTTTTTCAATTTCATCCGTTAGAGGTTATTTTTTTGTAGGCGGTTTGTCATTATCTGCCATTCAAAGAGACGACCAGTTCAAAACGTGCTCAAGTACAAAATCTTCTACGATTGGATGAAAAAACTCATATGCTTCGCGCGCAAAGCGTGCGTCAAGTGCTGGTCCCTACTATAAAAGCGCAATGATGTAATATGTATTATGTATTATGTATGTCACCCGATTACCATCTGCAGGCCTGAAAAAACTCACGTTGATAGATTATGAGACGCTGAACACGGTTTGTTAGGGCACTTTTTTGTTAAAATGTTTAAATAAAAAGTTATTAGCCGCGAAAGTTTAACGCTTTGCGGATATATATAATGCATCGTACGTCATCGCTGAATATAAACGAGTTGAAAATAATCAAATCACCGAAGGCCGGTTTTCCCAAAAATTTTGAGATTACGTCATCAAACAATATAAAGAAGTTGAAAATAAACAAATCACCGAAGGCGTGTTTTTCCTATAATTTTGAGATTTTGAAAGCGCAATGATGTAATATGTATTATGTATTATGTATTATGTATTATGTATTATGTATTATGTATTATGTATTATGTATGTCACCCGATTACCATCTGCAGGTCTGAAAAAACTCACGTTGATAGATTATGAGACGCTGAACACGGTTTGTTAGGGCACTTTTTTGTTAAAATGTTTAAATAAAAAGTTATTAGCCGCGAAAGTTTAACGCTTTGCGGATATATATAATGCATCGTACGTCATCGCTGAATATAAACGAGTTGAAAATAATCAAATCACCGAAGGCCGGTTTTCCCAAAAATTTTGAGATTACGTCATCAAACAATATAAAGAAGTTGAAAATAAACAAATCACCGAAGGCGTGTTTTTCCTATAATTTTGAGATTTTGAAAGCGCAATGATGTAATATGTATTATGTATTATGTATTATGTATTATGTATTATGTATGTCACCCGATTACCATCTGCAGGTCTGAAAAAATTAGGTTATTTGTTTTTTTTCAACTTGTTTATATTGAAAGATGACGTACGCTGCATTATATATATCCGCAAAGCATTAAACTTTCGCGGCTAATAACTTTTTATTTAAACATTTAACCATAAAAGTGTCCTAACAAACCGTGTTCAGCGTCTCATAATCTATAAACGTGAGTTTTTTCAGACCTGTAGATGCTAATCGGGTGACATACATAATACATATTATATCATTGCGCTTTTATGTTAGGGAGATTGACTGGCTCTTGTTATTATTCACTAGGGAGGTAAAATTACCGAAAGTTTTCGCACCAGAAACTTTTCGATAACTTTCCAGAAAGTATGAACAAAATGGATTGCGACCTTAATTGAGTTTAATTATGTTTTCAATACTTTTTTCAAGTGCATTATTGCTGGCATTTTTTGATATTTGAAAGCAATTAAATTAAAATAAATTTTAATGAAAAAATCTTTTACCGACAAAAATTTCCGGAATGTTTTCGATACCAAACCAGGCAAGGTAATGGGGTGCTGGTGGTGGTGGTTTGAACCATTTTGCTGCTTTTATTTACTATTAAATAGCGTCATTTTATTACAGCCAAATAAAAATTTGAGGCACCTCTGAAAAAAAACTTTTTATGCCTGCTGAAAGCTAATTAGTTTTAATAAATCTTTAGTTTCCTAACAAATAGTTCTTCAAGTTTGTAATGACGTTTTTAAATAACATATGTAGAAAATAAGTAATACAAGCAATATATGTGACGCGCCTAATAGAAATCAAGTCCTTCGTGAAAGAGAAAGATCGAAAATTGTTGCACCACTTTTGGAAAATAGCTTAAAATTGCCAAGAACAGCTTGTTACTCAGTGCCAAATTTTAAAATCTTATGCGCCAGAGAGTTGAATAGGATGGGGATTAAGCACTCAGTAGTTTACAACCATACAAATGTAAACACATTATATCAACAGTTAACTACAAAATCTAGTTTTTTAAATTATTATTCATTAAATGAAAATTATTCATTAAATGTAAACACATTATATCAACAGTTAACTACAAAATCTAGTTTTTTAAATTATTATTCATTAAATGAAAATTATTCATTAAATGTAAACACATTATATCAACAGTTAACTACAAAATCTAATTTTTAAAATTATTATTCATTAAATGAAAATTATTCATTAAATGTAAACACATTATATCAACAGTTAACTACAAAATCTAGTTTTTTAAATTATTATTCATTAAATGAAAATTATTCATTAAATGACAATTATTTATTAAATGGTAATTATTCATTAAATGACAATTATTCATTAAATGACAATTATTCATTAAATGACAAAAAAGCTTAAATAGATGAGCCCACCTGGAAGATTTCCACATTTTTGAAGTTCATAACTAAAATTTTGTTTATTTATATGGATCACATTTGATTGTACATCAAACGAGCCATTGGTTCCCATTTTAAACAGGACGTCGAGCTTGATTTGTATGTTAACTGTGATTTTACTAAAAAATAAAAAGTTATATACGTAGTTTGAAAATTTCATAAAAACGAAGTTTTTTTTCACAAATTCCTTATATTTCAAGATTTGCCGGCTTTTCATTTATTGCAATTTTTTGTAAACGACATTTTTTGAATGTATACATGCAAGCATATATTTAATTGTATTTGAATTATTTTTGTTTTAAAACTTAAATGATTAATATTTTTAATTACAATTTTTTTTCAAAACATTTTTAATTTTTAAAAGAATGCATTGTCACAAAAAGCGAGCCTTTATTTAAAATTTCAGCTCGATTAGGTGACGGAAGTTAGTTAATTTTCACTTTCAAGGTTTGCAAACATTCAAGCAATCAATCAATCAAACAAGACCGGCTGTGCAGTTAACATAAAAAATTAAAAAAAACTTTTATCACTTTTTATTATCTGGACAAATTCAATGTTTACCTATTCAAAAAAGGAATTTATTTTACTTTTATATCCAAAACTTTATGATAAAAAATGAGAGAAAAATAGTTAACTAAGAAACGGATTTTTAAAAATTAAAAATTAATAAAAATTGAAATAATAAATTACCTGCAGTCATTACTAGGCAGATCAGGAGTTAAGACGCATCCTTGAGATACATTTTGAAATTTAACATCGAATAAGTAAATTGTCGTCTCAGAACAAAACCATGGAACTGTATTGGATAAAAAAAAGTGTACTCAGTAAAATCAAATAAGCCTGATATATATTATAATTAGGTTGGCAGTTTGATTCTAACTTTTATGATCAGAAGCAATAGTGTAGAAGGGAGGGTTTTATGGGTTCAAAATCCCCTAGAGCCTAGGATGGCCATGTGTTTTCACATAGCTTTGAGAAGCAATTTATAATTTATAAAAACTTTAAATGTTTCGGTCAACAAATAATATTTCCAACATTTTTTGTTGTGGTATCGAAAATTTTTAAGAATTTTAATTTTTCCACAGTCAGTAATTGCTTAAGGCCCTTGTTTGACTCAGTCCCGCACCGCAGCGACAACCTGGTAATTATAAATTCCTTTGCAAGACCCTGGTTACACCACTGATCAAAAGTGTGGTTACTCAAATGCCTGGATCACTCAGCATGTTTTTAAACACTATTGCCATGATAAGTTTGTAAAATTAATACTTAAAATTTTAAACTAACTTTTAGAAATTGATTCTACTGTTGTTCTAACATACCCTCTTGTTTGGGAAATTATTTTAGATCCTATCAACAATTTTGGGTCAAAACTAGTTCCATCAAAGTCTTCTTTTCTAAATTAAAAAGAACAGTTATACTTATAACATTTTATACAATTCTAGTCATAGCGTAATAACTTAAAACAAATTTAAATTTGATTATATTAAATTAAGTTTTTCACAAAGTAAGACAAAATAAAAAAACAACAACAAAAAACCACAGTTTATTATATCTGACTAAATTTAAAAAAAAAACCAGACGTTAATAACATTATCATACAGTTTTCTTCACGTATAAAAATATCTGTTATATATCAAAGTTTGATAATATTGAATGAATTTTCTGCAAGAAGGCAAAAACAGAGCCTGAGTTTTCGCCCGAAAAATTTCTTGCACGCCCGACGATTCACTGGAAAAATGCATTTTGAATATTCTATCATGGCAATCGGGTGACCCAAAATTTGAGCAAAACTTCCAATAAAAACCATCCGGGTGAAATATAAATTAGGCGAATTTTTTTTGGCTGTGGCAAATTATTTTTTTGGCAAAACCACATGCTATGCACAAAAAAAACTCTGGCAATTTCGAAATCGGAGACAACAAAAATTACTTTGTTCAATCTGTGCTCAATAAGCTATCAAAAATATAAAAATTCTTAGCTTTTTCAGCATTGTTCATTAGATTTATGAAATATAAATTTTTACTGCAATTTTTAATTAATGCTGCAACCATAATCATATTTAATAATTCAAAATAATTTACTTTAAAAACTTTTCGATGTTTTGTAAAAACGTAATGTTGCTAAATTCTGGGAAGTTGTTGTCCTTTGCAGTCACAGCTGTTTTCATCAAACACAGCCATCTTATGTGTTTGTCCCAATTGATTTTATTGCAATCAGCTGTTTCAAATTATTTAAAGATTACTAAAAAATGTAAATGTTGAATTGAAGTGACAAAATCATGGATGAAATATATCGATTCTGTATTACGTCAAAAGCATTAAATGCTAACTATTAAAATAAATGTTATTTTAACCATTAAAAAACCAACAAGTGGTTTATATTTGTTAAATTTGAATGTACCGCAATATAAATTAATGAGAAAAATTTCAGCTCGGTTGGATGAGAAGTTGATTGAAAACCTGTTATTAGATCTAACTACCACTGCCACAATTATATACACACTTGAAATGGCTCGTCAAAAATGACAGATTTCTTAAAACATCATTATATATTATTTTGCGATTGCTGCACCATCTTTTTTCATTTTTGATCTTTAAAGTTGACGGTGTACAATTGCATAGTAACTTTTATTACACACCTACGCGCACTAATTTTATTAACTGCTGACCACCGCGGCCGCCGCGTTATGCGAAATTGCTAACATAAATACACACAAACATCATAAATTATGTGTTGATGATGACATACGCTTATATGTACCTATTCTGTCCTCGTACTGTAGTGTAAAGAATTGTTTTTTTTTTCAGTTTTAGCAATTTCTTAATGAATAT
The DNA here is from genome assembly GCA_963978895.1 of Erpobdella octoculata. Classification (NCBI taxonomy): domain Eukaryota; kingdom Metazoa; phylum Annelida; class Clitellata; order Hirudinida; family Erpobdellidae; genus Erpobdella; species Erpobdella octoculata. The sequence continues at coordinate 44,854,149 of OZ022238.1, read as the reverse complement.
GTTTATTTGTCAAAATTATGATGACATTACTATTTAACAAGTATCTTCCAATAGTAAAAATAATAAAACACATTTTATTGTAATTTACCTGTAATAATTATCTCTTTGGTTGCGTAATCTTGTGCTAAAACTGTATGTTATTATATTATTATAAAAATAAATTATAAATTATATTTTTAATTTTGACAATAAATTATAATTCATCCTTTAATTCATTAAAATTGATAATGTATTACTAACCGTTTTTCCAAGCGGAAATAACGATTATCGACAGAACAGCTAAATTAAAAATAATGCGCATTTTTGCAGTTGTAACAAATATGTTGATTGCAGGTTGTTGCCTTTATACAGCTAAGTAGCTCATGCATATTCATCTGAATATTATTAAACATTTTTATTCATATTTTCATATTCGCAACAGAGATAACGACGTAGAAAATTTAGATCAACTTAACTGCGTTCAACTTTGCTTATATTTGTGATGCAATTTTGTTTTATTCTCCGCTCTCTTGACACAGATTTACAAAAATAACTAAACACGATTAGAGTAAATTTATAAAATTTAGTGACCAGAAAAATATTGTACTAATAAAAGAATCATTTTTTCAATATTAAATTATAGAACATCTCGTATAAAAATTGGTGGTGCGAGTTTTTTAAGTGCAACACAAAACAGGAAGACAGTTTCCCTTGTTAATTGGCGGTAAGACGAACCCATGAACGCAAAACAAAACAGCAGAGACTTTACACTGAAATCTGCCACTATAGCGACAGTAAAATATTGTCATTATTTCTATTACTCAAAAGCTGTCCTAATGAGATAATTATTTATAAACACATTGTTTTTACGGTTTTGAGTACTTGAGCGCCTGAAAAATGACCGCATCTGGTTGTTTTGTAAATGGTCCAATAAGTGAGAAAATGTTAAATAAGTGATTCGTGGCCGAGAAGTCTAACAAATCATTACATTGGAAAATTTTAACTAAATAGGAAACATTATGTATGGAATTCTTATTATATTTTTTAATTTATAATAATAAGAAGTTCATAAACAGTCTACGTATTTAGTTACAATTTCGCAATGTAATGATTTGTTAGACTTCTAGGTGAAGAGCTAGGTCCATGACCTACACATAGAGGCGTAACTATGTATGGTTTGCCACGCTTGAGCGGTTTTTGAGTTTATTAACTTTTCAATAAACATTAAACATGCAACGGCTAGTAGAACCACGAATATCTGGAATTTCATGAATAAAACTAACCCATTAATATTTTTTAATTGTTTTATACAATTTTATTCAAAAATATATAATCAATCACAAGTTACAATAGATTACATGGCCCTGTTTATTGACAAATAATGTTTTGTCTAACTTTAAAAAAATAAGCAAATGCGGATTAATTTAAAATAATTAAAAAACCTTAAAAATTAAAACCTTCAACAAAGTACTGCTCTAATGGTACAACTTTTACTTCAATTTTAATTGACATTTTTTTTTAAAAAACGTTTCTTAGCGTTTAGAGAAAGTAGGTAATTTTTTCTCTAATAAAGTCACAACTTTCCCGCCACCGGTCATTCACAATTTTTTCTGGAAAATTTTCCTAGTCTTGGAAAAAGTATTTTTTGTTTATTTTTCTGTTCCTGGTCTTTAACCTTTAATTAAAATATTTAAAGCCGGGATGGTAAATTTGGTTTACGTGCCGAGCGACTGAAACCAACTCTACGCTACTCGTTCTGTGAAAACGTACAGTGTTATTGCCGGCGCATATCAACATCTGAAATGTTGATATGCCAATTGAAATTAGGTAAAACTAAATACATAATATACATTTTTTTAAGGTTATAGAAAAATGTATTAGGATAAGTAACCTGACAATGCCAGGTTAACAACTAGTAACTCATACATAAACAATACATAAACTATTTATGGACGTCTTATATATATTAATAGAGTCCGTGACCTACACATAAGCGTAAGACGTAACTATGTATGGTCTGAGTCGCTTGAGCGGTTCTTGAGTTTGTAGCTTTTCAATAAGCATGAAACAAACAACATATAGTAGAACCATAGACATCTAGAATTCCATGAGTAGAACCAACGCGTAAACATTTACCGTTTTTTCATAACTTTATTCATTTTTAACAAATAAAGTAACCAACCCATTAAAATTTACTTTGCTGATATCAAAGAAATGATATACTATAGCAGATAAAATTTTTTGTTTCAGTTCAAATTCACTGAGCATAATTATAATTCATTTCATTTAAGCCCTGAATTTTGTATGTATTCAAATGTTTATAACGAACATAATGTTTTTCACAGAACTATCTGGTGGGGCTACATTTCGTAACAAAGTTTAAAGGTTTCGAAGCAACTTTTAGCAAATATATTTTACATCTTATGGACAAAGTAATTAGGAGGGAGAAGATAAAAGAAAGGGAGCGGGAAAAGGATCGAGAGTGCAAGCGCGAGCGGGATTAGGAAAGCGAGTGGAAAGAGCAAGGGGGAGCGGGAAAGCAAGCGGAAGCGGGAAAGCGAGCAAAAGCGGGAAAGCGACCAGAAAAGGAAAAAAAAGCGGGAACGGAAAAGAGGAAAATGAGCGGGAGCGGAAGAGCAAGTGAAGAAGGAAACGACAGCGAGAAATACAAAACAAGAGAAAAACAATAGAAAACTTCTAAAAAGCGCGGACAACACCAGGTAACCCAGTTACATTTATTCTATTTCCAAATGGGAGCTTGTAAAACCCAATAGAAGTTTTTAATTTATTTAATTTGTGTTCAAATTAGTAAAATAATAGAACCAAGCCACCAAATGTTGGGTGCAAAAACAAAAACATATCAAGAGATGAAAACTGTAAATAGCAGGCATAACAGCAGACTGATTGAAATATGGCAACCAACAATTGGAGAACCTATAAAATAATAATTGGGAATTAATTTAACAATTAAATGACCAATAATTTAAACTTAAAATGTGTTTATAAAAAAATTATAAGAGATTAAAACTAAATTTCAATATGAAAGTTTTAAAATAAAATATTGATTTAAAAAAAGATTAAAATTATTTTCATTAAAGCAAAAAAATCTTTTCTAACCGGAGCAAAGAACTGAAGCAGCTTTTAACCCTGATTTACAAGGATTAACTGCAAAAAATAATATATTTAACTTTATAATTATACAAAAATATTAATATGTAGATGATCTCCACAATTAGAAACCAAATTTTTAATTACCCGTAGTGACAGAACATGTTTGCACTGCAGGTACTGAATTATTAACAAGCTGATGGTACTTGTAAACTTTTGAAAAAGGGTTGCAAGTTTGTTTGTAATTGTATTGGATCAGGGCGTGGCACAATATTTGTTTGTTGTAGACTCTAAATTTGTAAGAAAAACACATTTATACTATTGTAAATAACTAAATAGGTAATAACAAACTGACGAGCAAAGATTGGTTTGATTGCCACTAGAAGCTTCCATAAAACAGTTTTTGAGATCTGAAAAATAAGATTTTTTTGCCGAAGAAACGTCAAGTATGCTTTTCAAACAAATATGAGGTGAGAGATAATCTGCAATAAAAATAATATTAAAAATAATATTTATATCAATTGAGTTAGTAAAATAATTAATTATAACAAACCCTGATTAGCATCACATACAGAAGAATATGACTTAACGAGACTCGTATAGTAATCATATGTCCATCCGGGATACATCTTACACAAACCATTCCCATTCACACAATTTTCAACCCCTGGCCATATTTTTCTGTTTAAACAATTGTTTTTTTATAAGAAAACAAGCAATTGGTAAAAAACGAGAATTTTTTTCACAAATCAGGATTTTAGGATTTGCAGGCTATTCGTTGAATAAAAAATTTTCTTTTAAAACATTATTTTAATTTTATAAACGTAAATATTTATACAATTAAGTTTGATCTGTCATTGTTCAAAAGATAGAAAATTAATTTATCAAAATTAAAAATTGATTTTTTAAAGAAAGTTTTCAAACTTTAATAGAATGCATTGTCATGATGAGCTCCATTGGATTACCTCAAGTTAGTTAATTTTTACTTTTAAGGTTTGCAAACAAGCAAGCAACGCCGGCGGTAAAGTTAATAGTAGAAATTTGAAAAAGATTCAAAATAATCTATAATAATAACTAACTCGCAGAATTCAGATTGATTCTGAAAAATCCAGTAATATCTTGGGAAGGTGCTGTCGTGTGGATGCATTGAATATTTGGAGCATTTATTCCACACATAATAGTTCCAATCAGACTCTTGACATTTTTCTGCAATAACGTTGCATTCAAAGTTTGATTAAAGTGTTCAATTACAATTCTTTGACATGACTTGTTTAATTAACTTACTTGGTGTGCTGAACTCCAAAGCAGCTGTTAATTTAAAAATAAAGCAGTTAAACAAAATTTATTAAAATTAATTGGTTAAAACACAAAATTTCAAAAGTAAATAAAAACAAGAATAAAATAAACTGACTTTCGCATTCTGAACCAATCAGAGAAATGGCGTATTCAGTGCTATTAAAACCTATAAAAAATAATTAAGTCAAAAAATGTATATATAAGCAACAATATAAGTGTTAATCTATATATATAAAAGAACATGTCCTGACTGACTGACTGACTGACTGACTGACTGACTGACTGACTGACTGACTGACTGACTGACAGATGACTGACTGATAATCAACGCCGAGCTCAAACGCCTCATCCTAGGAACGTGAAATTTGGAACTTATACTACTTTTATAGCGTAAACATCCGCTAAGAAAGGATTTTTGAAAATTTTGCTCCTGAGGGGAAAAAACTGGAAAACAAACTTTTTTCTAAAACAATGTATATCTCGAAAACCAAAAATGAGGAGATTTTGAAATTTGGTACATAGATTCTTTTTAAAAAATAAAAAGATACGTGTTTCACCATTTTTTGAAAATTCGGTTTCCCGGACCTCAAATGTGGGTTGGAAAATTGGGTTATTTGGTTTTTAAAGTAGCTTCTACTCAAAAACTGTTAATGCTACAGGAGTAAAAATTAGTATTTAGTTTCTACTCCAAAAATAATGAAATACGTGTTTTAGCGTTTTTTGAAAATTTGGTTTCCAGGACTTCAAATGTGGGGTGGAAAATAGGGCTAATTGTCTTTTATAGTAACTGCTACTCAAAAACAGTAAATACCACAGATGAAAAAATTATTATTTAGTTTCTTTTCTAAAAATAAAGATATACGTGTTTCACCATTTTTTACAAATTTGGTTTCCCGGACCTCAAATGTGGGTTGGAAAATTGGGTTATTTGGTTTTTAAAGTAGCTTCTACTCAAAAACTGTTAATGCCACAAAAGTACAAATTAGTATTTAGTTTCTACTCTAAAAATAATGATATACGGGCTTCACAATTTTTTAAAAATTTGGTTTCCAGGACTTCAAATGTGGGGTGGAAAATAGGGTTATTTGGTTTTTAAAGTATCTGCTACTCAACAACTGTAATTGCCACAGATGTAAAAATTAATACATAGTACCTACTCAAAAAAAAAGATATACGTGTTTCATCATTTTTTGGGTTATTTGGTTTTTAAAGTAGCTGCTATTCAAAAACTGTTAATGCTACAGAAGTAAAAATTAGTATTTAGTTTCTACTCCAAAAATAATGAAATACGTGTTTGAGCATTTTTTGAAAATTTGGTTTCCAGGACCTCAAATGTGGGGTGGAAATAAGGGTTATTTGATTTCAAAATAACTGCTACTCAAAAACTGTAAGTGCTACAAATGTAAAAATTAGTATTTTGAAGTTTTTTGCCTGTTAAAAGTAGCTAAGTCCAGTTTATCGTCGGCCGGGCCAAGCCGTTATTTTAGAGTCTTCACACAGGCCAGGCGAAACTTTAAATCAAAGTGGGACGGGCCGAGGTTTTTCACCAAGTATATAGATATTTTAGTGATTTTAGGGTCTTCAGTTTGGCCGGGCCAAACCTGAGGTCAAGGTGGGACGGGCCGAAGTTTTTCATCAAATATATAGAACTTCTAGGCCTGTAAAAATGGGCCGGGCCTAATTCAGACGGGCTGTGCCGGGCCAGGAGTTTGAGTTTTTAAAACGGGCTGGGCTAATTTGTCGACGGGCCGAGCCGAGACTTAAAAAAATGATCTCTACTATGGATGCACGGTTCAAACTCTCTAATTTCATGCGAGCGAAGCCGCTACGGGCACTGCTAGTAACAATATATAAGTGTCGAGTTAACTGTCACCGATACTTTCAACTCCGCCTCGTTTTGGCGGTTCATTCCCATGCCCGGATAAAGGAGGAGGGACAGAAAAAAGATCAAATTTTGATCCACGAAAGGAATTACTTTGATATTTCTATCATATTACTATTTGAGCCTTAGAACACCTGATGTGAAGGACTATAAACTATTATAACAACAAAACCACCGGTATGCGTTTACAAATTCAGTAAGTAATGAACCCCCCCCCCCGAAGATACAGCATTAAACCTAGTACCTATTAAGCCGCTTAATAAAAATATATTAAAGGTTTATTTAAACAACGGGGTTTTAATTGTTTATTAAATATTTGAAAAAAAAAACTTGACAATGTAAACTGACTTGGAAAGTTTTCACACTTTTGAAGCGCAGCACTAGGAATTTCCTTAAACAGAATTTTCTCCTGTAATTGGATATCGAAGGAACCATTAGGACCCATGTTTAATGTGAGACGAAGTTCGATTCTTAGATTAACTGTATCTTTGCTAAAAAGATATAAACTTTAATAAACTTTAAATTACAATTTTTGATTTTGTGCCCCAAAATAATAATTTAATAAATTTGCGAATTATTTGCTGTATTCCTAGATATAAAAAAAACTCATAAAAAACTATGAGGAATATAAGCAAAATAATTTATTAAAACTCTGGAGATTGAAGGTTGAAATAAACAGCACACCACTATATACTAGTGGGGTTACCCAGTGTTATCTAGGGTTTTCAGAGGGTCTCTATGTTTTTTCTCTCTCGCGCGCCCGTTTCCTTCCCCGCTTGCTTTCCTGCTTCTTCTCGCTCTCTGCTGCTAGATAGATAATTTATGAAATGAGACATTACGTTGAAATGTTTCAAGAGACTACAAATAGGATGACTTAAACTGTCACCACATATAACTAAGTATCTTCAGACCTTTTTCCTAATTATTTTTATCACAAGAATTAAGTTTGATTTTCAAGATAAGCTCTAATATACATTCCAACTTTACTACTAAAGCCAAACTAAATTGATTAATTACAGTCACAATAGGAAGTTTAAAAATTTTGTTTTTTACATTTTATGATAAAGAAACATTTTTTTGTCTCGATGTTTTTATGCGGTTGTGTTTTGCTTGAATTTTTAAATAAAGATGAAGCCGCTCTTCTTGACAATTTACTATTGACAACAGCAACGACAACTTTCAAAGACCTATAACTTCATCACCCGAGTTGTCCCATTGTTTTTGTTCTTAATATAATAATGAACAGAAAAGAGTTCACCACAATACAATTGTTATAAAAAATCTAACTTGAGAGAACGATTAACTAAAAATGATAAAAACACATTTCAGAGTAAAATAACGGCAAAAATAACCGTCAAAGCCATTATCCTATACTCTAGTACCTGCACTGACTGCTTGGCACATCAGGAGTTAAGACGCATCCTCGAGATGAATTTCCAAAGTTAACATCGAGTAGGTAAAGTGTCGTCTCAGAACAGAACCAAGGATCTGAATTGCCTGAAAAATCAAATTAGCTGCTAAATTGGCTAAATATGCTATATTTAATAAACTCAGCAATTGAGCTGAATGGTCATACTATTAACTTTTTAATGTGGTTATGATTCGCTTTTAGTAATAAATTTTAAAAGTTAAACTAACTTCTAGAAATTAATTCTATTGTGGTTCTGTCACTACGAGTCTGGGAAATAACAGAGCTTAACGGAAGGCCTGGGTCGAAACATGTTCCATCAAAATCTTTTTTTCTAAATTTAAATTAATATTATTTTATAAAAAATATTTTTGCCCAATGATCACTCATCTAAAAACGAAATTAACTTAAAAAATTTTTTAAAGCGCTTAAAATTCCAATGAAAAATATACCAATACAAGTACAGCTAGCACTTGAAAATGTAGGCCTTCAGATGAAAGGCCTATAGTTTGGTTTTTATTCCAGTAGTTACTATGTAGGTTTCCATAGATTGAAGCACTTAAAATTGCATTTTAATGTGATACAAGCCAGTGGGGTTTTGTTAATTTTCTCGTTCCTTTAAACTGTCTACTTTTCAGTAACCAATAAAAGATTAAAATGGTTCAGTGCCGGGCAATATTGTCCATAGGGCTTGAACGTCCGCTTTCTAGGTATCCAATTTAGAGGACTTTTACTGTACGTATTTTACATACCACGATATTGATTAACTGTAAATTTTGATTAATCGTGCTATTCTACTTAAGTCCATGTATTCTGCAGTCTTTTTTAATTCATGTTATTGTTCTGGGATTTTATTTTAGTTAAATTAGTGATTATAGATTTTCATTATTAAACAATGTCTAATAAACAAAATGTTTTGACTCTAACAGAACCTGTTGATGTTATAGAGAGGAATTAAAAGGGAGAAACTTCAATAAGCATAGCAGTAGCAATTGGCGTGTAATTAAATCAATGTAATCAGAGATAAGGATGACATTCTCTGACGATGGGATAGCGGCGAGTATATGTTAATAAACTTTTAAAGTAGGTATTCTTGTAAGCACGACAACGTTAGTTAGCCATTTCATTAAAGCGTCGTCGGAGTTATGTAATGTAAAATTAAATACCTTATTTTAAAATAATAAACAATCTTTAACTATTTTATATAATAACTCTTTTATACGACTGTTAATTGATTTAAAAAAAATTAACTACTGATTACTCTTTGTTGTCTTTATATGTATTTCTGAAGAAAATGCGACTTTTTCCCTTATGCGACACTCCCTCTTATGTGACCGATTTTACGTGGCAATGGAAAAGTCGCATAAGTGAGGTTCTACTGCATAAGGAATTTAAAAAAAGCGGTTCCGCATGGATTTTAACCCAAAAGCACCTCACCTATCTAAAACAATTAATTGGCATTTTATTTAATTGGTTTTGTGGCCCACAGACAGATGAAATTGAATAAAGTTATTTAAAAACTTATGATAGCTTCCCACGTTCATTCACCTTTTTTGCGAAATTTCGCCCTTTTTTAAAATTCAAACTGTTTTTGTTTAATTATTGTTGCAATAAAACCACATCCAATAATTTAAAACAACTCACGTGAGTAACTTTTGAATGTTTTGAAGAAAAGTAATGTTGCTAAATTCTGGGAAGTTGCTGTCCTCTGCAGTCACAACCGTTTGCATCAAGCACAAATGTCTAATGTGCTTGTCCCAATTGACTTTATTGCAATCAGCTTTTTAAATTTGTTTTTAAATTAAATTAATAAATAGCTTCAATCAAAGTAACAATAATATGTTTTATGTAAACAGTTTAAAATGTTTTATGTAAACAGTTTAAAATGTTTTATGTAAACAGTTTAAAATGTTTTATGTAAACAGTTTAAAATGTTTTATATAAACAGTTTAAAATGTTTTATGTAAACAGTTTAAAATGTTTTATGTAAACTGTTTAAAATGTTTTATGTAAGCAGTTTAAAATGTTTTATGTAAACAGTTTAAAATTTATTTTTATTGTTTAAAAATAAAATTAATAAAAAATGTATATGATTTTACCAGTGATGTGTATCTTCTTGACTGCAATGTCTTGAGCTAAAACTGTTTTGTAACTTTACAGTCTATAAAAAATTTTGAAATTAATTATTATTGAAAAATATTAATTCACCATCTCTTCCAGCAGAAATAACAATTATCGTCAGAATAGCTAAATTTGTATAAATGAACATTTTTATATTTATAAAAAATTATAATGAATTGATTACGGCAGACAGTAATCGTAACAATATTGTTGATTAAAAGAATTTCAGGTCGTTGCTCACTTATATATACCAGTATAACACAAGCTGATTCATCTGAGTATTATTTATTTAGCAGACTCATTCATATCCGCAAGTAATTATTATAACGTAGACAGACTTCGCTTGAAAAACCATTTTTTCTCATTTGATTTATTAGCTTTATTTAAAATTTTTCATGATTCTCTACGCTATCTGTTTACAGAAAGCCAATAAAGTTGGTGGTGCTGGTATTTAAAACACGAAGAAAAATTCGACGTCCGATTTTCGTTACCACTTCAAATTAAAGTCTGACGCTAAGCCAGCTCAGTCATTTTATTTTCTGAAAATTACAGGTTAATTTATAGTTTATATTTACAGTGTTGGGTAAAATCATTTTTGAAATGATTTGAAATCAAAATCAAAATCGTCAAGAAAAATATGATTTCAAATCAAAATCATTAATTACAAAATGATTTCAAATCAAAATCACTTTTAAAAATGATTTCAAAACATCAAATCAAAAATTTTTTTAAAAATTATTATTACACGGTATGGTTTAATGTAACATAATTATTTTGTCTATAACATTATGTCTTAACACAATTTGATCTAAAATCACTTAAACAATGAAATGTGACTAAAGTTTATTCATCTTCAAAAGCAACAATTTCTCAAATATTGAATCAGTCAAACTATTTCTTCTGTGAGTTTCAATTAAACCGGCGGAACTGAACAGTCTTTCGACAGAAGCTGACGAAGGCAGTGTTGTATTATATCGTATGAACACTTTCTTAATCAATTCATATGAACTAAAAATGGCAAAAGTGCTGTCAACATCCGATAAATAGTTCATCATTTTTATCTTAATGTTGTAGACATTGTTAGAGGTACCGATGGTCTGTGAAGAACACTGGTCATCATAGTAGCCGTAGTCATTATCAATTCGTTCCATGCTTTGACTTTTGAGTCCATCAGCAGTAGCTGACACAGATATGAGGCTCATCCTATAAATATTAAAATCAACAAAATTCAACTGCATTTGAGTTTTCGGCATATTAAGATAGCAACGTATTTGATTTAATAATTGTCCGGTAGGAAAGTACGGTTTTACCGTATCTATTATAGTATAATTATAGCACGTTACATTCAAATGACGAAGAAAATTTTGATCCTGAAATTGACTTAGCGCAATTAACACACATAGCTACCACTCTGTCACCTTTCCTGCTAGTTATTTAAAAAAATTACCATCAAGTAACGAAGGCAAATTACACATTCTTATGCAATTCAAATCGCAATCTATACTATCTGCCATGTTGTTAAAAACTATTTGTATAAGTTACCGCTCAAAGCGATTGTTGGCTTGGCATAGAAATAGTAGCATAGAAAAAATATTTTATGATTTTGATTTTCGAATATTAAAATAAAATCGAAAATCGTCAAAAAATGATTTCAAATCAAAATCATAATTAAACTTTGCAAAATGATATCAAATCAAAAATCAATATTTTGATTTGAAATCGTGATTTGAAATCATTTGATTTCAAATCCTACCCAACACTGTATATTTAGTAATTAGCCATGTATAAACATTACATAGACCTATTTATATACTTCTTGAAGTACGTTATGATTATTACTTACTTAGTGACAAAACTAAGTTTTGTACCACTCGAGGAAATACTATGCTTGTCACGCGCTTCAATAAATTACCATAAAATAATAAAAATTTTGCATAAAAATCATGTTTTACGTGCTCACAATTATGGGAGTCTTCGCCTGTCGCTCGTAAAGTACGGATGTATTTGCTGCCGCTCCTTTATTGCCTACGTGACTTCGCTCACGTTTCGACCTTAGCGAAAGTTATTTCTTTTTTTATCGAAATTCTGTTTAAATTTTCGTTTATTCGATAATTTAAAGTTATTTGACACGTTTCTCTCGTTTCGGAAACGAACTACTGCTGAAGTTTTAACTTCTACTTGCTACATTCGAGAAATTCTGTTTTCTCGAATTACTTGTTGCAGTTGGAAGTTCTGTTTTCCAGAAGGTTCTGCCTTCTTCAGAAGGAAGTTCCGTCTTCCTCAACAGACAAAGACAGCACCCAAAACTCTTCACCTTCAACTCCAGCGTCCCAGCCACTTCCACCTTCACTTCTGCCTTCTTCCACTCCACGTTCGACTTCTCTGACTCGTCACTCTTCCTCTCAGCTTTTGTAAAGAAGAAGTTTCAGAAAGTTAAAGTCTTGAGCAAGAGTGTAGGCCGTGTCCCTTCAGTTTCCTCTTAAGTTTTTGAGAGGTTCGTTCGGAGGGCCAACGTTTTGAAGCGGTCATCTGGGTTTGAAACCCTTGAAGTTGTTTTGGAGTATTTTGCTTGATAAGGTAGTATCCTTAGATTTTTAGTTTTTACAGTACCTTCCGTACTGATTTTGGTTTTGTATTGTATTATTTAGAAAATATTTTGTTATATTTTGTTTTTTTTGTACCTGTTGTACGAGAGAGTGTTTAGAACAGAGAACCATCGGCTTCTCCGGTGGGTCCGTTATTTCTTAATTAAGATATTTAGCGGCCCTCCGGATGGAGCCAATGATCGTGAATAGCGACAGTAAGGCTGCAAAGCCTCAGAAAAGAAAAACTGAGTCGACAGGATCTCTGGATCTCGATGAACCGTCGACTCAAAATGATTACATGAGAAAAGAGAAAAAAATCTCTAGAGTTGAAGATGATGCCTTTCAACTAGGAAAGGAAGAATTGCGAAAAACAAAAAAAAACTAGAGAAGAAGAAATCTTCAGAAAATGAACAGATAGAGATGGATGCTATTTCAGAAGCATCAAAGATTGAGGCAGTGGAGCTGTTGATTTTGGAGGAGAGGACCAAGATCAACCCTTTCAAGATAGAGGAAGCTCTTAAAAATTTACTGAAATCTCCTCTGAAAGTGTATTCGAGGGGACGTCATCTCTCAATAAAATGTTCTACCCAAATGGATGCTGACACTCTCAAGAAGGCTGAAAGTCTTGGAGGTTTTAAGGTAAGAGTTTTTCTCAAATTCAAACCTCGACCTGTTGAAAGACCAACAAAGAAGATGATCGTTCTTGGAGTACCCCATGAGATTCCATTGAACATCATCGCAGAGAAAGCTGGATGTCTTGAAGCCGCCAGGGTCAACAAGAAAGTGGATGGTCAACTCCAACCGACAACCGCTGTGACTCTCGTTTACGACGTTGGTACCGTTGTACCAGAGAAGTTGTTTTTGGCGTATTTGGCATTCAAAATAAAGCCATACGTCAACGCACCAGTTCGTTGTTTCAAGTGTAACAACTTCTGACACGTTGCAAAGTACTGCAGAGGAGAGACTTCCTGCCCCAGATGCGCTGGACCACACGCCTTTAAAGATTGCAAGGCAGATCAAGCAGCAAAGCCCATCTGTGCTAGTTGTAAAAGCACAGAACACTGCACAGGAGACAGAAGCTGCTCGAAATATGTAGCAGCAGTCACCCTCAACAAGATTGTTGCCACAAAGGGTGTATCCTATGCAGAGGCAGTAAAGTTGACCAAGAAAACAGAATCATCTGCAGCACCAGCGACCACTTCGGTACCAACTCGACAGCAGCCAAGTATTCCAAACAAAATAAACCAACATTATCATAATATTACATCACAGTAATATGATATAGATAATCAGCAAACAGAACAACGATGGATATATAAATATATGAATATATCTAAATATATACATTTTTTATAATATGGACATTTTCAGTTTTAAAAAGTAAACTTGAAAAATAAATTCTTTTGCGATTCTATCATTTCTAGTTATGTAAATCCTTGATCCCATTAGAAAGCCTGGATCGGAACAATTTCCATCAAAGTCTTCTTTTCTAAATCAAAAATAATAAATTATATAAAATATAACAGTCTAGCTCCTTTTGACAATGCATTCTATTAAAGTTTAAAAAATAAAAAAAATATAAACTAAAAAAAATATTTAAATTTTAAAACAAAAACAAATAAAATACAATAAAATAAATGTTTATATATATAAATTTTAAACAAAAATCATTGTTTTAAAATGAAAATTAGCCAATTTTGAAATATAAGGAATCTATGAAAAATCTCGTTTTAAAATCCTTTATATTAACACATATCCTCTTCTGTCTGATTAAACACAAACCCATTTTTCCTCACCCAATTAATCCAAACTTTGTCCATAGACTCGTTAGGACCAAAAATTAGATTTCAGATATTCACGCATTCGCATACATACACACTAACTTTATTATACTAACATCAGTAACATCTGTTGTACTATTTTACATAAATTGTAAACAAACATACATACATGCAAAATTATGTACGTTGATAATCCAAAATAACTCACATGAGGAACTTCTGAATGTTTTGAACAAATGTAGTGCTGTTAAACACTTTGAAGTTGTTGTCCCTTGCAATCACAACTGCTTGCATCCAGCACACCTATCTTGTGTGTTTGTCCCAAGTAATTTTATTGCAGTCAGCTGTTAAAATTTATTTTAAAAAAGTTTTGAGAATTTTTGTATTTAAACAAACTGCAGAAATGCATTGAGCAAATGATCTAATAGATTTTTTTAGACTTTTTAATTTGTCGAAAATACATCTTGTAAGCCATTAGCAAGCATTCTAATAGAATAGAAACGTTTTTTGCTTGTCCCTATGTTTTTATTGGGATTTAACAATTTTCTTTATTTTTTAGTCAATTAGTAATTGAAATCTATTTTTATTTTAAAAATTAGAACAATAGTTTTATGAAAAAACCACAATGTAAAAATTTAAAAAAAATCAATAAAATGTATTTGATTTATAACAAACCTGTAACATTTATCTCTTTTTATGTGTAATCTTGCGATAATACTGTTTGTCTAACAAGTAAATAATGTCGTTTTAAGAGTAAATTATTAAATTAATTTTAACATTACCACAATAAACTATAATTCATAGGTTAATTTATAAAAACTTACCGTTTTTCCAAGCAAAACTAACGATTATCGACAAAAACAGTTAAATTTAAGCACATGTACATATTTGGCAATAGTAACAAAATTGTTCGCTACAAGTGTCTCAGGTCGTTGCCTTTATATAACTAGGTAGCTCATGCATATTTATTTGAATATTATTCGATTAACATTTTCATTCATAATCGTAATAGATTACGACGCATAAAAATTTCGACCAATCCAATTTTGTTTAATTCAATTATCAACAATTTTTTTTATTTTTTTTCTTTGCAAACACTGTTATTTTTTTAAATTGATGCAAATTGGTAAATAATAAAAATATCTTATTGTTTGAACTAAAATTTGATTTTTTTATAATTGGTACGATGGGACAGGGGCATGTTAGTTCTCCACGAAAATAGTAAAACCCCCAGTAGGATGAGATATTGTAGCACAATGGTGAAGGCAGTCATGCTATCATCCTGTCGTCGCGGGTTTAAATCTCAAACATGATGAGGCGTAATTCTATTGATAATAATATAATTCCAGTTTTACGACTGGAGGTAATAGGGATCGTTATCTCGGACACGCGTGCGGGTGGCTGGTAAAACTGCGTGATCCCACATGAACAAACCGTTCCTTGCATTGTTGGGGTGCATTCAACAAAGTACTGCCGTAATGGTACAACTTTTACTTCAATTTTAATTGACAATTTTTTTCTAAAAAAACGTTTCTTAGCGTTTAGAGAAAGTAGGTAATTTTTTCTCTAATAAAGTCACAACTTTCCCGCCACCGGTCATTGACAATTTTTTCTCTAATAAAGTCACAACTTTCCCGCCACCGGTCATTGACAATTTTTTCTGGAAAAATTTCCTAGTCTTGGAAAAAGTATTTTTTGTTTATTTTTCTGTTCCTGGTCTTTAACCTTTAATTAAAATATCTAAAGCCGGGATGGTAAATTTGGTTTACGTGCCGAGCGACTGAAACCAACTCTACGCTACTCGTTCTGTGAAAACGTACAGTGTTATTGCCGGCGCATATCAACATCTGAAATGTTGATATGCCAATTGAAATTAGGTAAAACTAAAGACATAATATACATTTTTTTAAGGTTATAGAAAAATGTATTAGGATAAGTAACCTGACAATGCCAGGTTAACAACTAGTAACTCATACATAAACAATACATAGACTATTTATGAACATCTTATATATATATTAATAGAGTCCGTGACCTACACAGAAGCGTAAGACGTAACCAAATATATAGAATAAATATATCGGCCCGCCTGTTGTTTAGGAAGGCTTTTAGCTAGGCAGCCTAGTAGACCGGAGATCCAAAACGAAGAACTAAGAGTTACAACCGTATAGTAACTTAATCAAATATTTTTTAATAGAAAAAAAGATTTTTTTATGTACAAAATAAATTTTCAACTTTATAAAAATTAACAATCTTTTTTTTATAAAAATTAACAAATTTTTTTTATAAAAATTTCAGTTGACATGGAATTTTATTTGCGTAGTCTCTAGTTCGATGGTCTATTTATGTCTATTTAACGTCGCCTGTGTTATCGGTAAATTAGAATTGTATATTTTTTATGTCGGATATCGCGTTAAATTAAAATAAAGCTCATATCAACTACTTTTAGCTATAAGAAATCGACGTTTCTGTTTCTTACAAACCGGAGTTTAGTCTCCGCTGTCGTACCAAAAATAGATTGATTAATACAAATAATGAATATTCGTATAACGAAAAAGACTCTAAATCGTTTTTCGGAGGCCATCTTGGCATCTCACTCAAAACCTGCTTATCTCCGATATATTTATTCTATATATTAAGCTTCTGCGTCCCGTTATTTTTTTGGAACGATACGATCCGATACGATTTCTGAAATTTGCCCCGAATTAAACGATACGATACGAGACGCTCCGAACAATAACGATACGATATCGATACGATACGATACGATTTCGGGATCTCGACTGAAGCGAAAATTTTGCCTAGAGATAACATAGAATGATGAACTATACGCGACAGACAATATTAATAACTACATTAAAGAAATTCATTGAAAAAAAATATATAAATATTAAAAAATTTATAAATTTATAAAAATTTACCAAATTTAATTTTTTTTACAACTTGAAATAAGTTTCATTTGTTTAGTTTCGGTACATCTATTTGTCTAAATTTAGACTCTAAATAAAACGCTACCGCCGATAGAAAGTATTTATTTACTTTATTTAGTTCGCATTATGATAATGATGACAAACACGAGAAAGTGCCTCTATGCAAGAATTAAAAAAGTGAAAAAACCCAGCGTGTTTATTTATAGGCGATGGCGAATGCGGTTAGCATTAGCAATAGCAAGAAAGAAGCTGAGAAAGTTTCGAATTCCAGCTGCAGACGATACGGGCTACGGCTCTGTCGTGCACACTACAGGTGGCACACACATACTCACACACAACACAACCAAGAATATCATCGAGATTATAAATATATATCTTAGATGAACTACTATTACGGTCAATTACGGATATCGAAACACTAAAATAATCATTCCAATTCTATGTAACAAATTTGAAAAAATAAGTTTATGAAACAGACTAAACCAAAACATAAACATAGAATGATCATTACTATTACATTACTCATTATTCTCATTAATAATAATAGTCATCGATGTCAGCGAGTACGATTGCCTTGTAGGGCTTGTAGTATCAGTAGTATGCGCAGAGCTCGACTAGCAGCCTAAGAGGAGCGTGGCTTTTTTGCTGCCGGTTCCCAGACTAAAAATAGTAAATAATGGAGCTACAGGCTGTCTGGAAAACCGAATTTAAAGTGGGGATGATAATAGTTGTTGAATCAATTGCAAATATTCACAGTTGTGACAATCGTTAGTTAAATATGTATGACTTTATTTATTGGAAAATATTTTAAAAAAATCCCGATATTTTTCGAGATTTTAATCGAGAATGAAATTTTAAGTATCGCCAATTAATATCGATACGAGATTTCTTCCGCAGGCTGTATCGGTTCAATAGTGATACGGGAATCCCGTATCGTTTTGAAATCTCGATTGAATTCGAGATAACGATATCGGGACGCAGATGCTTACTATATATATGGACGTAACTATGTATGGTCTGAGTCGCTTGAGCGGTTCTTGAGTTTGTAGCTTCTCAATAAGCATTAAACAAACAACGAATAGTAGAACCATAGACATCTAGAATTCCATGAGTAGAACCAACGCGTAAAACATTTACTATGTTTTTTCGAAACTTTGTTCAAAAATATATAATTAATCACCAGTTACAAAAGATAACACTGTTCTGCTTTATAACAAATAAAGTAACCAATCCATTAAAATTTACTTAGTTGATATCAAAGAAATAATATACTATAGCAGATAAAAAAAATTGTTTTCAGTTCAAATTCACTGGGCATAATTATAATTCATTCCATTTAAACCCTGAATTTTGTATGTATTCAAATGTTTATAACGAGCATAATGCATAATAGGTACTCTGTTTTTCACAGAACTATCCAGTGGGGCTACATTTCGTAACAAAGTTTAAAGGTTTCGAAGCAACTTTTAGCAAATATATTTTACATTTTATGGGCAAAGTAATTAGGAGGGAGAAGAAAAAAAGGGAGCGGGAAAAGAATCGAGAGTGCAAGCGCGAGTGGGATTAGGAAAGCGAGTGGAAGCGTGAGAGCGAGCGGGAGCGGGAAAGCAAGCGGAAGCGGGAAAGCGAGCGAGAGCGGGAAAGCGACCAGAAAAGGAAGAAGAAACGGGAACGGAAAAGAGAAGAATGATCAGGAGCTGAAGAGCAAGTCGAGAAGGAAACCACAGCAAAAAATATAAAACAAGAGAACAACGATAGAAAAAAGCCCCGGAGAACGCCGGGTAACCCAGCTACATTTACTCTAATTTTTAATAAGAATGTGTAAAAGCCAATCGGAGTTTTTAATTTATTTAATTTTTGTTCAAATTGGTAAAATAATATAACCATGCCATCAAATGTTTTTGTGCAAAATCAAAAACATATCAAAAGATGAATGCTGTAAGCAGCAGACATAACAGCAGACTGATTGAAATATAGCAGCCCACAATTTGAGAACCTATAAAATAATAATTGGGAATTAAATTAACAATTAAATGAGCAATAATTTAAACTTAAAATGTGTTTATAAACAAAAAAACTATAAAGATTAAAACTAAATTGCAATAATAACGTTTCATGATAAATATTGAATTAATAAAATAAAGATTTAAATTATTTTCATTAAATGGCAAAATTTTTTCTAACCGGAGCAAAGAACTGAAGCAGCTGTTAACCCTGATTTACAAGGATTATCTGCAAAAAACAATTAATTTAACATTATAATTATACAAAAATATTAACATGTAGATTATCTCCACAAATAGAAAACAAATTTTTAATTACCAGTAGTGACAGAACATGTTTGCACTGCAGGTACTGAATTATCAACAAGCTGATGATACTTGTAAACTTTTGTAAAAGGGTTGCAAGTTTGATTGAAATTGTATTGGATCAGGGCATGGCACAATATTTGTTTGTTGTAGACTCTAAATTTGTAAGAAAAACACATTTATACTATTGTAAATAGTTAAATAGATAATAACAAACTGACGAGCAAAAATTGGTTTGATTGCCACTAGAAGCTTCCATAAAACAGTTTTTGAGATCTGAAAAATAAGATTTATTTGCCGAAGAAACGTCAAGTATGCTTTTCAAACAAATATGAGGTGAGAGATAATCTGCAATAAAAATAATATTAAAAATAATATTTATATCAATTGAGTTAGTAAAATAATTAATTATAACAAACCCTGATTAGCATCACATACAGAAGAATAAGACTTAACGAGACTCGTATAGTAATCATATGTCCATCCGGGATACATCTTACACAAACCATTCCCATTCACACAATGTTCTACCCCTGGCCATATTTTTCTGTTTAAACAATTGTTTTTTTTTATAAGAAAACAAGCAATTGGTAAAAAACGAGAGTTTTTTACAAATCAGGATTTTAGGATTTGCAGGTTATTCGTTGAATAGAAAATTTTTTTTTAAAACTTTATTTTAATTTTATAAACGTAAATATTTATACAATAAAGTTTGATCTGTCATTGTTCAAAAAATGGAAAATTAATTTATCAAAATAAAAAATTGATTTTTTAAAGAAAGTTTTCAAACTTTAATAGAATGCATTGTCATGAGGAGCTCAATTGGATTACCTCAAGTTAGTTAATTTTCACTTTTAAGGTTTGCAAACAAGCAAGCAACGCCGGGGTAAAGTTAATATTAGAAATTTAAAAAAGATTCAAAATACTCTATAATAATAACTAACTCGCAGAATTCAGATTGATTCTGAAAAATCCAGTAATATCTTGGGAAGGTGCTGTCGTGTGGATGCATTGAATATTTGGAGCATTTATTCCACACATAATAGTTCCAATCAGACTCTTGACATTTTTCTGCAATAACGTTGCATTCAAAGTTTGAGTAAAAATTTTAAAAACAATTCTTTGACATGACTTGTTTAATTAACTTACTTGGTGTGCTGAACTCCAAAGCAGCTGTTAATTTAAAAATAAATCAGTTAAACAAAATTTATTAAAATTAATTGGTTTAAACACAAAATTTCAAAAGTAAATAAAAACAAGAATAAAATAAACTGACTTTCGCATTCTGAACCAATCAGAGAAATGGCGTATTCAGTGCTATTAAAACCTATAAAAAATAGTTAAGTCAAAAAATTTATATATAAGCAACAATATAAGTGTTAATAACAATATATAAGTGTCGAGTTAACTGTCACCGATACTTTCAACTCCGCCTCGTTTTGGCGGTTCATTCCCATGCCCGGATAAAGGAGGAGGGACAGAAAAAAGATCAAATTTTGATCCACGAAAGGAATTACTTTGATATTTCTGTCATATTACTATTTGAGCCTTAGAACACCTGATGTGAAGGACTATAAACTATTATAACAACAAAAACCACCGGTATGCGTTTACAAATTCAGTAAGCAATGAACCCCCCCCCCCGAAGATACAGCATTAAACCTAGTACTTATTAGGCCGCTTAATAAAAATATATTAAAGGTTTATTTGAACAACGGGGTTTTAATTGTTTATTAAATATTTGAAAAAAAAATTGACAATGTAAACTGACTTGGAAAGTTTTCACACTTTTGAAGTGCACCACTAGAATTTTGCTTAAGCAGAGTTTTCTCCTGTAATTGGATATCGAAGGAACCATTAGGACCCATTTTTAATGTGACACCAAGTTTGATTCTTAGATTAACTGTATCTTTGCTAAAAAGATATAAACTTCAATAAAATTTAAATTACAATTTTTGATTTTGTGCCCCAAAATAATAATTTAATCAATTTGCGAATTATTTGCTGTATTCTTAGATATAAAAAAACTCATAAAAAACTTTATGAGGAATATAAGCAAAATAATTTATTAAAACTCTGGAGATTGAAGGTTGAAATAAACAGCACACCACTATATAGTAGTGGAGTTACCCGGTGTTACCCAGGGTTTTCAGAAGGTTTTCTATCTTTTTTCTCTCTCGCGCGCGCCCGTTTCCTTCCCCGCTTGCTTTCCTGCTTCTTCTCGCTCTCTGCTGCTAGATAGATAATTTATGAAATGAGACATTACGTTGAAATGTTTCAAGAGACTACAAATAGGATGACTTAAACTGTCACCACATATAACTAAGTATCTTCAGACCTTTTTCCTAATTATTTTTATCACAAGAATTAAGTTTGATTTTCAAGATAAGTTCTAATATACATTCCAACTTTACTACTAAAGCCAAACTAAATTGATTAATTACAGTCACAATAGGAAGTTTAAAAATTTGTTTTTTTACGTTTTATGACAAAGAAACACTTTTTTGTCTCGATGTTTTTATGCGGTAGTGTTTTGCTTGATTTTTAAATAAAGATGAAGCCGCTCTTCTTGACAATTTACTATTGACAACAGCAACGACAACTTTCAAAGACCTATAACTTCCTCACCCGAGTTGTCCCATTGTTTTTGTTCTTAATATAATAATGAACAGAAAAGAGTTCACCACAATACAATTGTTATAAAAAATCTAACTTGAGAGAACGACTAACTAAAAATGATAAAAACACATTTCAGAGTAAAATAACGGCAAAAATAACCATCACAGCAATTATCCTATACTCTACTACCTGCACTGACTGCTTGGCACATCAGGAGTTAAAACGCATCCTCGAGATGAATTAACAAAGTTAACATCGAGTAGGTGAATTGTCGTCTCAGAACAGAACCAAGGATCTGAATTGGCTGAAAAATCAAATTAGCTGCTAAATTGGCTAAATATGCTATATTTAATAAACTCAGCAATTGAGCTGAATGGTCATACTATAACCATTAATGGTTGCCACGCACAACATCAAATGTCTAAATAAACCATTAACTTTTAATGTAGTTATGATTCGCTTTTAGTAATAAATTTTAAAAGTTAAACTAACTTCTAGAAATTAATTCTATTGTGGTTCTGTCACTACGAGTCTGGGAAATAATGTCAGAGCCTAACAGAAGGCCTGGGTCGAAACATGTTCCATCAAAATCTTTTTTTCTAAATTTAAATTAATATTATTTTATAAAAAATATTTTTGCCCAATGATCACTCATCTAAAAACAAAATTAACTTAAAAATTTTTAAAGCGCTTAAAATTCCAATGAAAAATATACCAATACAAGTACAGCTAGCACTTGAAAATGTAAGCCTTCAGATGAAAGGCCTATAGTTTGGTTTTTATTCCAGTAGTTACTATGTAGGTTTCCATGGATTGAAGCACTTGAAATTGCATTTTAATGAGATACAAGCCAGTGGGGTTTTGTTAATTTTCTCGTTCCTTTAAACTGTCAACTTTTCAGTAACCATTAAAAAATTAAAATAGTTCAGTGCCGGGCAATACTGTCCATAGGGCTTGAACGTCCGCTTTCTAGGTATCCAATTTAGAGGACTTTTACTGTACGTATTTTACATACCACGATATTGATTAACTGTAAATTTTGATTAATCGTGCTATTCTACTTAAGTCCATGTATTCTGCAGTTTTTTTTAATTCATGTTATTGTTCTGGGATTTCATTTTAGTTAAATTAGTGATTATAGATTTTCATTATTAAACAATGTCTAATAAACAAAATGTTTTGACTCTAACAGAACCTGTTGATGTTATAGAGAGGAATTAAAAGGGAGAAACTTCAATAAGCATAGCAGTAGCAATTGGCGTGTAATTAAATCAATGTAATCAGAGATAAGGATGACATTCTCTGACGATGGGATAGCGGCGAGTATATGTTAATAAACTTTTAAAGTAGGTATTCTTGTAAGCACGACAACGTTAGTTATCCATTTCATTAAAGCGTCGTCGGAGTTATGTAATGTAAAATTAAATACCTTATTTTAAAATAATAAACAATCTTCAACTATTTTATATAATAACTCTTTTATATGACTGTTAATTGATTTTAAAAAAATAAACTACTGATTACTCTTTGTTGTCTTTATATGTATTTCTGAAGAAAATGCGACTTTTTCTCTTATGCGACACTCCCACTTATGCGACCGATTTTACGTGGCAATGGAAAAGTCGCATAAGAGAGGTTCTACTGCATAAGGAATTTAAAACTCCGCCTTGCATTTGCAAGCCAGTCCCAAGCCTGGAGAAAGGAGGAGGGAAAAGTTAAAAAAAACAAATTATGATCCACGACAGGAAGTACTTAGGTGCTTCCTACATACAGCCATTTCAGTCTTAAAAGACCTGGTGTAAAGGACTATAATCTATTATAAAAAAAAAAAATAAGGAATTTAAAAAAGGCGGTTTCGCATGGATTTTAAACCAAAAGCACCTCACCTATCTAAAACAATTAATTGGCATTTTATTTAATTGGTTTTGTGGCCCACAGACAGATGAAATTGAATAAAGTTATTTAAAAACTTATGATAGCTTCCCACGTTCATTCACCTTTTTTGCGAAATTTCGCCCTTTTTTAAAATTCAAACTGTCTTTGTTTAATTATTGTTGCAATAAAACCACATCCAATAATTTAAAACAACTCACGTGAGAAACTTTTGAATGTTTTGAACAAAAGTAATGTTGCTAAATTCTGGGAAGTTGCTGTCCTCTGCAGTCACAACCGTTTGCATCAAGCACAAATGTCTAATGTGCTTGTCCCAACTGACTTTATTGCAATCAGCTTTTTAAATTTGTTTTTAAATTAAATTAATAAATAGCTTCATTCAGAATAACAGATTTTTATGTAAACAGTTTAAAATTTATTTGTATTGTTTAAAAATAAAATTAATAAAAAAATGTATATGATTTGTAGATTTTACCAGTGATATGTATCTTCTTGACTGCAATGTCTTGAGCTAAAACTGTTTTGTATTTTAATCAAAATAACTTTACAGTCTATAAACAAATTTTGCAATTAATTATTATTGAAAAATATTAATTCACCGTCTCTTCCAGCAGAAATAACAATTATCGACAGAATAGCTAAATTGGTATAAATGAACATTTTTATATTTATAAAAAATTATAATGAATTGATTACGGCAGAGAGTAATCGTAACAATATTGTTGATTAAAAGAATTTCAGGTCGTTGCTCACTTATATATACCAGTATAACACAAGCTGATTCATCTGAGTATTATTTATTTAGCAGACTCATTCATATCCGCAAGTGATTATTATGACGTAGACAGACTTCGATCAAGACTCAAGTGCATTCAATTCAGCTAACGCTTGAGAAACCATTTCTTCTCATTTTATTTAATGGCTTTATTTAAATTTTTTATGATTCTCTACGCTATCTGTTTACAGAATGACAATAAGGTTGGTGGTTCTGGTATTTAAAACACGAAGAAAAATTCGACGTCCGATTTTCGTTACAAGTTCGAATTAAAGTCTGACGCTAAGCCAGCTCAGTCATTTTATTTTCTTAAGATTACAGGTTGTCTATAATTTGATTAATTTATAGCTTATATTTAGTAATTAGCCATGTATAAACATTACATAGACCTATTTTAGACTTCTTGAAGTACGTTATGATTATAACTTACTTAGTGAGAAAACTAAGTTTTGTACCACTCGAGGAAATACTATGCTTGTCACGCGCTTCAATAAATTACCATAAAATAATAAAAATTTTGCATAAAAATCATGTTTTACGTTCTCACAATTATATTTTTAGCTCAGAGGAACAGAAAAAGATTTTATGACAGGCTGTTGGGCGTAGTCAGAGCACTGGTAGTTATGGAGCACAAATATCACGTGCCTCTTCAACCTTTCTTTAGATTAGTGACCCACCTGCCTTTTCAGATACAAAAAGCTAATTAAAGCAAAAAACCCGAGGAGCGTCGGGTGACCCAGCTAGTAACATATTTTTTGATTGAAATTTATTTTAACTACTTTTGGTAATTTTTTTTAGTTATCTAAATTTACAATTTTTTTAAAACTTAAACATAATTATGTATTTTGTCAGCATTGAGTATAAATGGTTTGATCTCTTCTACTGTTTTATTTTATCATCTGCGCAGATTGAATTTAGCATAAATCTACTCATGTAATTTGCTTACTACGTCTGTCTGTAATTCGATCTAATTTTGATACCACTGCACAGATTTCAATACAATTTTGCATATTTATTCTTTTTTAAGCTGATTTTGTTTTTTTAAGAACACACTTTTCTATTTTTACTACATAAACAACAAGCATATTAGCATAGACAATAAATAGTTCGATGAAAATATCATAAATAATAAATTAATTAAATTTTGTCCAATCGATCCGAAAATTTGATAGAATGCATTGTTAATCAGTTTGGAGGTATGTTTAAATTTTTGAAGTCTCTAGCTCATCGGGAAGTTAATTTAAAATCTATTGCAAAATTTGATGACAGACGATAGACAGATAGACAGACAGACACACAGACAGACAGACAAACAGACAGAAAAGTCAAGTTAAGTAAAAGTGTGTAAAAAAATCGATAGTGACAAAGTTTTTATAAATTTTTATTTCTGCAAATAAGGTATTTAAAAAAAAGTCTTACGATGCAAAGAAAATTGATCAAAATGAATATTTATTCAATCAACTACTTTATCTCAAAAGCATCCAAATAATTTTACTCCGCCATTTTCTTAAAATTTTCATTTGATCACCTCGCTTTCAAAAACCTTGAAACTCTGGCCACGTCTGTGTTTGTTGGAGAGAACCAACGGTGCTTTTACAGATTTATGGCTGTTCTGCAGATAATTCACCTCAATATTAAACTTTAAATGCTTACATTTAAGATAAATATGCACTTTTGACTTTCTACTGCGCAACAGAGATGTTGCGAGTACTTATAGTGCGATAACGAGTACGAGTACCATGGTATCGAGTACGAATACGAGTACAAGTACTGGAAAAATATACTAGAGTACAACTCGAGTACGAGTATCAAGTACTACATCTCTGCTACTCAGTACTGAGTGGAATAACGAGTACGAGTACCAAAGCTTCGAGTACGAGTACCAAGTACTAAATCTCTTCTGCGCATTACAACTATTTCAGCAGAACAACGATTTTTTCAAGTGTTATTACTAACTTATTACTACTAATTCTCAGTCATAGAAATAAACATAAACAAGGAGTTCGGATAACTAACACCTCGGAGAACTCTTGAACTTGAAAGTTTAGTTAAAATTTATATATCTATCTAATGTTATTACACAAGTATTTTGTTGTTTTTTGTCCAGGAAAACGTAGACTTAAATAGATAAAACTAAAAAAAATTAGACTGAAGAGACATTGGCGACATGCGTGGTAACCCAGACATTTTTTTTTATACGAAATGCATATCTTTATATCTTGCAGTAGAAATATAGGAGTAGCGCTTGAACAAAAGATAAATACCTTACGTGTGAAGCTCACCGAACTCTTCAAAATCAGTATTGAGACACTTGAAAACTGCAGAGAAGACGATAAAATTTGCGCAGAGGTGGATATGGGCTAGGCTGGGCTGGGTTGGTCGAGATGAATTATGACTATTTTTTTCTAAATCTGTGGGTTGGGATAGGTTGAATTAAAATTTCAACTTTTTTTTATTAAGTCGTAAGTACTTTCTGTTCCTATTTTTTGCCCAAATTTTTCTTTCAACTACAGTCATTTTCCAAAAACCGGGTATTCTACAAAAATATTTTAATTGATGCTCTGGGGGAGAGATGGATTCCACCATCCCTCCTGAATCCGTCCCTGAACCTAAAATAAACAAAAATTAGGGGGTAGACCGTATTGAGCGCCTCCCAATTGACATTCTTGGATCCGTCAGTGTCGAACGTTAACTTAATTATAAGTTAGAAAAGTTGCTCCGAGTTTTGACCCCTCTCCCTGGAAAATGGAAACTCTACGCCCATGATCCTACTGCTAATCTTCAAATTAACGTCTCGTTAACTTCTTAGGCGATCTTTAATTTAAGTCAACAAACATGTACCAAATACTTGAAAGTTCATTTTTCTCTCTGACTTAGAAAATGATATGTACGCGCAAAGCCGGCTTGTGAAACATACCTTATGCGTGCAAGAATAAATTAGGCGCCTTTTAATTCCATGCTTCCACGCTTGCTCGCAAAAAATTACTTTAAATCATAAAAAAATAAATACACCAAATAAAATAACTTTTTTAAGAATTTTATTGCTTTTAAACATATTTTTAGTTAAAAAACGGAACACGTCTAACTTTAGCCAAATTTAATCATAAAGTATCAATATCCACAGATTCACCAATTTTGTTTTTAATGAAAATTATTGATAACCCACTTAAACGCTCCTGACCCATTGTTGTTCGTAAATAGTTTTTTTTATTAATTTTAATTGGGAAAAACTACGTTCCCCTATACCAGGGGTAGGCAACTTCTTAATTCCGGATTACTGAATGGATACCTTTATCGCGTATTTATCCACCTATGCAAGGAATAAATAGTATTTAATGTAAACTTTAAACTTGTAAACTTTAAGTTTAAAGCATAGAAACCAAAAACAGTATTTAATGAATTTAACGTAATGTACCTCAATTGCTGCTGAAGTCAATGAGACATATGTGGTCGATCAAAGTTGTCAAAAAGTTGTTACAACTCTGGCTGCATGTCGGACGTGACGTAGACATCCTCAGTAAAGACCACGTGAACATCAGTTAGATTGGAACGCAGCTTTGTCTTGTTAATGTTCATGGTCAAAAATGTTTGCTCGGAAATGTATGTAGACCCGAACAGAACAAGTAGTTTCATGGCCATCTTTCTCAGGTTGGCAAACTTGGACTCATTCAGTGAAGCATAAAATTTGTTAATGTTTTCCGATTGGAATTTCTCTTTCAGAATAGAGTCACACTGCAGATCAATCAATTCCAGCTGTAGAGCATCCAGCACCTTTTCAAAATCAGTTGTAAACGTTGATGACAAGATATCAAACTCAGCAGCAAGTTTCTGGAAGTCCATAAAACGACTTGCAAATTCATTGTCTAGTGCAGATATCATATTGGTGTACTTCTACTAATAACTATCAGTCACTATTACTACGACGTAGTAAGCAAGTAGTGGGAGATTGCGGCAGAATGTGGCTGCAGGCAACATTATCATGTACGACCGGAAACAGTTCGCGGGCCAGTCAAAATCCCGTCGCGGGCCGGGTCTGGCCCGCGGGCCGTATGTTGCCCGTACCTGCCCAATATTCACTGTTACCAGTAATGTTAATAATATTTGTTGGGAAATACAAACATTAGGAAACAGTTCTTCAAGCTGACTATCATAGATCTTTTTAAGCACATCTTCTGGTGATTTTTTCCATCTAATTTCCGTGATAACAAATTAAGTTCAAGAAACAAATTCTCTGAATACACATCTTTTGATTCACTATGACATTATTTTTTCCAGTAATCTACATTTATTAATCATTTTTTCTCCTATTTTATCAATATCTTTGATGTCAAGCAAAAACTCGGTCGATTCTTTAGCTGTTTCAAAGAGAAAATCAAAAAACTTTTTTTTGAATTTATGGTTTGGTTGTATATCCATATCATCTTCTTCAAAAGGTTCATCATCAAAAAAATTTTTGTTTGCTCTTTCACCTGAAATAAAACTGAATTTGTCAGTCAAATTTGCATCATTAGCTAGAATGTTGGCTTTTGAAATATATAGTTTGTGGGTCCTCAGTGTGATTAGTAACAAAAAAATTGATTTTTTTTCTTTAATGCATTTGCAGCAGTCTTCAGTTTACAGTTTGAGATTGTAATAGTTTGCTAGTACAATTCATTTTAGTTAATACATCGTGCCAAGCCACCAAACCACAAATGAATTCAAAACTGTTTAATTTTGATGCAAGTGATTCAGCAGTTAATCTAGTAATAGACTTTTTGTTAATGTTAACACCTTTTTTCAATGCACAACAAATTTCTTTTAATTCCAATTTCAGAGCACGAGCAGTTTTCACACGACTTTCCCATCTTGTAGTAATCAACGACTTTACTTTTAATTTGTGAAAAAAATCATAATTTCTAAAGATCTTTGAACTGCATCCACAACAACCAAATTCACGGCATGACAGACACAAGGAATATAAAAGGCTAGTGAATTATGCCGTATCAAACTGCAGCATTTCTTGACCGGCAACAAGTTGATCCAGAACCTTTCAACCACTGCCTCACTTCTCTCTATGTGGACTATTGCTTGTAATGCGGACTAAATGACGGACAGAGACTGGTATCAACTGGATGCAGTGCAGAACATGTAACAGGTGGATTCACCAAAACTACACCCAGTTAATGTTTTCAAACATTGACCTCGAAAGAAAGCATTTCACATGCGAGCTGTGTTTTAATAAAAAATTATTTATTTAAATAATATTATCTATATCTAAATATCCATGTTCTCTATGTGTCGTTTTACCTTGATTTAGCGTATAGATTTTTTATGTTTGCTAAGTGTCACTACATTTCAATTTTTAACATAAATCTCAAAGCTGTAAAAATCAGTTTCGGTAATTGTTTTCCGGTGAACATGCAAATAAAATCTTCACATATTGCTTGCAATATTATATAAAATTTATTCTTAAAGTGCTCTTTCCGTGTTACAGCAAAACATTAATAATATAACAAAATATTAATGAATTCTTCTCTTCTCTTTGTTATCTCAAATTTCTGATATACTTATGTAATTTGTAATCCCCCAGCCTCACTCACTCATTCACACACACTCGCTCATTTGCTCACTCACTCGCTCGCTGAATCTGGAACGCTGACTCATGTGGCTTAAAAAAATGCCAATCCTTATGCAATCATAACCAGGTGTGCAGACGGACGTACACATAGCTAAACAAACTGTGTATCAATGGTTTATTACATTCAAAATATTTAATCACAGGCTAATACTATTTTCTTCAATAAGGAAACATGCAAACGCACATACATATAACTAAACAAGCTGTCTAGCAATGGTTTTCGACATTTTCGACATTTTAAAAATATTTAATCGCATGCCCATTTTTTTCATAAGGTATCGTATTCACGCGATAAATATTTGTGTGGAACCTTACCCTGGGCTCTCCCTTGGATTCGCCGCTGACGGGGTAATATTTTTAAGATACATATATATACTATATAATTATATAGAACGTATTTGAAATAAAAGTTTGTGTTGAAAAACTCGTTTTTTCCTTTACTTGTTCAAACATGTTCTTGCAGCATATAGTATCAAATGTCTAAATATATACATTTGTAATAATATGGACATTTTCAGTTTTAAAAAGTAACCTTGAAAAATAAATTCTTTTGCGATTCTATCATTCCTAGTTATGTAAATCCTTGATCCCATTAGAAAGCCTGGATCGGAACAAGTTCCAACAAAGTCTTCTTTTCTAAATCAAAAATAATCTATATATATAAAAGAACATGTCTTGACTGACTGACTGACTGACTGATAATCAACGCCGAGCTCAAACGCCTCATCCTAGGAACATGAAATTTGGAACATATATTACTTTTATTGCGTAAGCATCCATTAAGTAAGGATTTTTGAAAATTTTGCTCCTGAGGTGAAGAAACTGGAAAACAAACTTTTTTCTAAAACAATGTATATCTCGAAAACCAAAAATGAGGAGATTTTGAAATTTGGTATATGGATTTTTCTTGAAAAATAAAAAGATACGTGTTTCACCATTTTTTGAAAATTCGGTTTCCCGGACCTCAAATGTGGGTTGGAAAATTGGGTTATTTGGTTTTTAAAGTAGCTGCTACTCAAAAACTGTGAATGCTACAGGAATAAAAATTAGTATTTAGTTTTTACTCCAAAATTAATTAAATACGTGTTTTAGCATTTTTTGAAAATTTGGTTTCCAGGACTTCAAATGTGGAGTGGAAAATAGGGTTATTTGTTTTTTAAAGTAACTGCTACTCAAAAACTGTAAATACCACAGCTGTAAAAATTAGTATTTAGTTTCTATTCTAAAAATAAAGATATACGTGTTTTACCAATTTTTTTTTAAATTTGGTTTCCAGGACCTCAAATGTAGGGTGTTCTCTCTTCTTTTTCATCTTGAATGTTTAATCTACTTATAAATCCCCCAGCCTCAGTCACTCACTCAGGATGAAAGGCTGAGTTGGTCTGAGTGGGGTGAGTGAATTCTATGCTCAACGGAATTACGCCTAGCCGCGACTGAAGCCAAAACTGCTTATGTACGAACAGGGAGGGTTATGGAGGAACAAAATTTATATTTAATTTGCAAAAAAAAGTATGAAGTGGGTTTCAAACAATTTTTTGACAAATCTGTTATTCATTTTAAGATTTATGGACAAAAATCCAGGGGCGTCGCGTGGGTTGCAGCCGCACGGGGTAGACAGGTCAAACGCTATCCCACCTCTATCAAAAAGACTAACGGTAAAAAAGAGATTTGAAAAGAAAAGAAGGGGGAACGTAGCGTGAGTTGAAGACACCAAGTCCCAAGGTAGGTAGGCCAAACGCCACCACCCTTCCAAAGAACCAGCATAGCCGCTTGCAAGTTATGATTCTGGCAGTTAATTTAAATTGAATATTTAAAACAACATTATAAATAAAAATTATTCAAAATTTGTAATATATTACAATTACAAGTTACTTTTTGAAATTTGTAATATATTACAATTACAAGTTACTTTTTAAAATTTTTATACTATATTACAATTACAAGTTACTTTTTAAAATTTGTAATATATTACTATTACAAGTTACTTTTTACAAACTTTTATATAGGTTAAAATCTCTGTTTGTGTGTGTGGCTTTCTCTGTACGCAAATCTTGCAAGTAAAATTTAACCAACATTTTGACTAGCTAGAAAGCTGAAACTTTCAGCATAGCTTAATATTGAATGAAAACACATGATTCAATTAAAAAAAACTTAATTTGAACATCTTTCGTATTTCTAAATCGAGTGTATTTAAAATTAAAGTTTGTGTTAAAAAACTCGTTTTTTCCTTTACTTGTTAAAATTTGTAATATATTACAATTACAAGTTACTTTTTAAAATTTTTTATAATATATTACAATTACAAGTTACTTTTGAAAATTTTAATATATTACTATTGCAATTTACTGAAAATGTTTACTTAATAGTATTATTTTACGTCATGACACAAAACTGTAATTTATTGAAAACTCACCAATTCGCACCAGGAGCGTCATTTCAGTAATTCCTTGGAAGGAGGCCAAACTTTGTTAAACACCAACAAAATGAAAAGAGGGTTTTTCGAAAATTAGATTTTTATTTTTTCGGGCAGACCAAACTTGCGAACACCGCATAAACTTACCCTACGCCTATGCCCCCTGCCCCTTCTTTAGATGACGCCCCTGATTCGCACGGGTTCAAAAAATTTATCATCAAGTCTACAAAAAACAATAATGAATAACTACAAAAACTACAGCGCACAAGCAAATTTTATTTTAGTGTAAATGCCCAACCAAAAAAAAACTACATTAAAACAAAATGTAGATATTATAAAAGTAGTAGTTAATATCGAAATACATGAAATTTCCAATGTCTGTATGTATGTATGTTATAAATTTGCGTAATGCTGTTAGGAGGCGCTACAAAAGAATTAATGATGATATTTAAAACAATTCGCCATTTTTGACGCACTATCTCTAGTAAGAAAATACTGAAACGCGTTACTCTCCAACATTGGCAATGACTCCATGATCTTCTTTTTTGGGATATTTATTTTTTATTTTATTTATTTTCTAATTTTTAGAGTGCTTTAAAATCAGACAAACAATTATAAAAAGCACTCAACCAAGTCAGCATGCAAAAACAATCCATTGAGATAACTATTAAAATGTGGTTATAGGAAATGGAACAATAATAATTAACCTATTAACTAACTATTAAAATGTGGTTACAGGAACTTAACACGTTTATACAGAACGTTTTGCTAATTCATATGTTTTTTAATATTAAATAAATTACCAAAATTAATTAGATTCTTTTGTCAAATTCCTAATAATAACTTCACCGCCGGTCATGGCTGATTGCTCTTGCTTGATTGCTTGCTTGTGGAAAAATCTTATAGGTGATAATTAACAAACTTTCCGTCGTCCAATCAAGCTGGAATTTGGAACTAGATTTTTTCTTTGCGACAATACAACTAGTGTATATTTAAAAATGTTTAAGTTGTTTTATCTTAGTTTTTAATTTAAAAAATTGTTTTATATATGCTCTTAGAAGAAAATTCAAAATGTAAAAGATTTGCCAAAAAACTGTTTTTTTGGTTCTGTTATTAACGGTTTAGTAGTTTAGACCGCAAAAAATTAAAACAAACACCCACTATCAACGGTTACTTTAAATTTATTTAACAATTTCTTTTAGTCTGACGTCACACATTCGATCTTGAAACAACCCAACAGGCGACTGCAATGCTTGTTTTAAATGGAATATTCTGGCTTATAGTTTTCTTTGTTCCAGGTTACACTATTGTCTTTTCTTAATAATATAATAACATTTAATAACCATTTATAAAAAAATAACATAATTTTAAGTAAATTAGTAAATTGTTCAATTTCTGAAGTCGCTGCTATTTATCATTTTTAACAGTCTGGAGTGATGTTGGCGAAGAAGATAGTAAGGCTTTCAATGATTTTTTGTCGGTGGAAAAAATACCGGAAGGTGATGAGGGTGGAAGGCACATCCCTGCGGCGCCACTGAAGAAGTTCAACATGGAAGTGGACGATTTTGGAAGGGTTGTGTCTTCAGATGACTCATTTCCAGATGTCTTGACAAATGAAAACATAACAAATTATTACAACTGCAAGAACCACGATCCGTGTAGCTTGAAATTCCATTCAAAAAGAACTTATTATTCAGCTTATCGGCCCAGCATCTTTATAATTTGTTACAAGTATGATTTCTGCATTGAACTGGCTTGTCCCATAGATTACTTTTGGAACGTCACCACAAACAGTTGTAAAAGCAGAGAAGGCAAGTCGCACACTTTCTGAATTATTAATTCATTTTATTTATCTTTTATTTAGTCTACATTTGAAAATTTATATAAAACAAGTAAATGAAAAAACGAGTTTTTTAACACAAACTTTTATTTCAAATACACTCAATTTAAAAATACGGAAGATGTTCAAAATAAATTTTTTTTAATTGAATCACATATTGTCATCCAATATAAAGCTATGCTGAAAGTTTCAGCTTCCTAGCTAATCAAAAAGCTGGTTAAATTTTACTTGCAAGATTTGCGTACAGAGAAAGCCACACACAAACAGAGATTGTAAGCTAATATAAAGTTTGTAAACACAATAAATAAATTCTATCAGGAACCGTTAATTAAAATTTTTTAGAAGACCAAAACGTTCCCGACTATGAGTTGGATGAAAAAACGTTCAATAATCAAACGTCGAGAAAAATTGAATTCGACATGAGAAAATATGACTGCAAGACCGAATATCCGTGCAATTCTGAAACTTATTTCAGTCCCTTTGCTATCTTCAGATACGTAGATGCTGATAAGTTTATTGTTTGTAGTTTCTGGGTTTGTAATGTTCATTCTTGCCCGGAATATCTGTTGTGGTTTCAAGATATCCACAGATGTCTCGTTCCTATCGACTATGAACATCTCAAAAACGAGCAAGTAGTGACTGACGTGGGAGAAAACCATGAAGCCTACATTGATACCTTGAAGACTGGATTTTATCGAAACCAAACTGGTTACAACTTTACCTTCAGTTCTTCAGAGCCGAGACTTCTCTCACAAACCCCGATGACCGAAACATCGAGGAATTCGACCTCAACGACCTCGGTGTCGATAAAAAAGTTTTCAAAAAGAAAGAAACGTTCAACAATCAGAAAATCATCCGAATTTTTACTTCTCAGAAATTTGATGAACAATGAAATTAATGAAGAAAAATATGAACTAGAGAAAAAACTCAAAAATTTACAGAATTAGAAACAAAAACTTTGTCATGTAACAATTCGCTATTTTCAAATATACATATTTATCATAAATATGTTTAATTATGTTTTTACTATAATTCTCGGCACGAGCCATATATGTAACTATGTAACTGAAAAATGACAACCCAAAAACAAAAAATTTACGCATAAATCAGTACGTTAAAGCATATAGCAAAATCCGGATAAATTAAAACTCATATTTCTTCTGTCCACAAAATTCGTCTATCAGGGTTTTATAAAACGGAATTATTAGTTTTATCTTTTATATGTTTGTACTATTGACCTAAATTGCTCATTCAAGAAAACAGATTTACTGAATGCTACTATATAGCAGAATAGCATATCGAATGGCTTCGAATGTAAGCCACCATAGAAGAAGAGCCTCTCGGCTTTCAAGCTTACTCACACTGCAATGATAGCCAAGTCATTGTTTCAAAATAATATAATAGGTGTGTGAAAATTTTGAGAGAGTTTAGCCGTTGCTTGAGTACAAGCCAAGAATTAAAGTAATCGCTTTCAAAAACAATTCAATGAACGCTTTTCAACCTGAGAAAAACGGCTTACTACTACTCGATAAAGAACCGCCAAGTTCTTTGGTTCACAACTCTAATATGTGTTCGAATTCGACGAATAGTATTTTGGAGGAATGCTTTTCAAAGTTTTCGACCAGTACAAAGCAATTTCAACGGTATATCGAAGCCATCAACAACAGGAGGATAACTGTGACGAAAAATGTCGAAACAACCAAAGAACAAATAAACCAGGTTTGATCATTTAAAAAATACTGATTAAGTTTGACTCGATGTAATTTGTGCTGAAAAAGTCTAAACATACATAATTTCCGATGTCTGTATGTATGTATGTATGTATGTATGTATGTATGTATGTATGTATGTATGTATGTATGTATGTATGTATGTATGTATGTATGTATGTATGTATGTA
The DNA here is from genome assembly GCA_963978895.1 of Erpobdella octoculata. Classification (NCBI taxonomy): domain Eukaryota; kingdom Metazoa; phylum Annelida; class Clitellata; order Hirudinida; family Erpobdellidae; genus Erpobdella; species Erpobdella octoculata. The sequence goes on along the minus strand of OZ022238.1, from coordinate 44,817,693 downwards.
TGTATGTATGTATGTATGTATGTATGTATGTATGTATGTATGTATGTATGTATGTTAGCAGACCATGGACGAGGTGGTCAGCAGTCAGCAGTTGCTAAAATTGGCACGCGCAGGTATGTCATAAAAGTTATTACGCAATTGTACACTGTCAGTCCTTAAGATCAAACGAGCTGGCGCTGCAATCGAAAAATAATATATAATGAGATTTAAAAAATCCGTCATTTTTGACGGGCTATTTCTAGCAACAAGAGAATTGACGGCAAGCTTTCGAGGGGCTTGTATCCAAAAAAATTTAAGTCAAGTATACAGCACTGACAAGGGTTAATGCTGTATACTCTATAATTTGTTGTTACCAGGCTGCAAGAGAAATGTCAGAGCTAGTGGAAGAACACCGAAAAAAGCTTCTTTTAGAAACAGAACTCTATGCAACTAGTACCCATCAAGAACTCGATAGAACAACTGCAGAATTACATGGCAACGTTGATGCCGTTCAAGAATTGGCGCGATTTGTCGAGGGGTTGAGAACCCACGACGAATCGTTACATGATCAATTGTCGGAAGTCAATAAGAGGCAGAAGGAGCTCGAACGGGCAAGGGTTGATATTACAGTTGGATCGTTAAAGTTCAAAAGAGCTAGTAATTTTGCAGGAAATTTACTTGGAGAAGTCTCGATTGGTGACATCGGTAAGCAAAATATTTAAACTGAGTTGAATCAGTTAATTATTGTTTTGTTTTGTTTTGTTTTGTTTTGTTTTGTTTTCTAGTTTGCTAGCAAGATGAGTTTTTCTGTTTCAATAATTCAGTAAGCCCCAATTAGTGGCGTATATAATATTAAGAGCTTTTTCAGTGATGGGCACTTTAACTACTGTAGTTGTAACTACTGTAGTTATAACTACATTTATAGTAGTTACATGGTAGTTATAACTACTTTTGTTTTTGAGTAGTTGCCATGTAGTTATAACTACTTTTATGATCTAGTTTGGTAGTTATAACTAGTCTAACTACTTTGACTTAGCGCTGTAACAAAATTATTAAAAAGCCAGATAATTTAAAAATTTAATCTAAAGCATCGAATGTTCAATCACTGAAGGATTATCCATTTGTAGAATGAGCTTTCATAAAAGCCATTTCTACTCTTCCAAGCATGGCTGGTATGATTTTGACACCTCGAAGGTGCAAAATGAGTGTCACTTTATTTGACGGTATGGTTTTTCTGAAAAGCCGTTCCAGTTTTAACAAATTTTGAACTTTGTCATTCAACCTTTATGTATCAATAAACACTTTGTTTTTCTAAAATTTGCTTACAAATACTTTGTTTTTATTATATTTGCTTAAAAATACTTTGTTTTTATTATATTTGCTAAAAAAAATACTTTGTTTTTTACCAATGCTTTTATTAACTCGTCGGCTCTGTTTCTCTGTCTGTTTCTCTGTTTCAAATCTTGCAATCAATTTTTGAGTCACTTCCTGATGATAGATTTTTTTCAAATTTTGCATACATGCTCAAGATAGAAGACAATGCAATATTCAATTATTAGTTTTACAATAAGTCAATTAATTTAGTTAATTTTCTTGAGGATTTTATATATATATATATATATATATATATATATATATATATATATGTTTATTATATTTATTTGTTGTATATTGCGACTTTAATATAAAATAAAAGAGTAATATAAGAAAAAATTGATTGCAAAATTTTTGTTTATGAGCTTAATGGAAATCGCAATGCTCTTCGAACCATATTACGCCAGGCCAGACTTTAATATAAAATAAAAGAGTAATATAAGAAAAAATTGATTGCAAAATTTGTGTCTTAATTACATATAAGAGCATTGGTTTTAAAAATTCGTTTTTAATTTACTTGTATTATATTTAGTTAACAATCATTATTATTCTTTAAAAAAATTATTAAATGCAAAGTTATTTGTTGTTGTTGTGTTTTTATATCTTACAGTACATGTTTTATAAATATACGAGTAATTAAAAAGTAGTTGGAAAGTAGTTAACTACTTTAGTAGTAGTTAACAAACTAGTTATAACTACCTCTCTTCTAAAGTAGTTAACATGTAGTTATAACTACTTCTGTCATGAGGTAGTTGGCATGTAGTTGTAACTACAATTGAAGTAGTTAGTGCCCATCACTGAGCTTTTTGAATGTGAAGCCACTCAGAAAGCTTATTTGCTGCTGCAAATCTAACGGCACGAGGCATGACCTCGTTTCTATCAGTAATATCTAGGCTGAAGTTTTTTATTAATTTCCCCAATTTTTTTAGTCGTTAATGCATATATATTATGAAGGTTATTTTAAAATTGATTTTTAAAACCCCCAATATAGACGCTTCTGATCCGTACTTGGGACAGCCTGTTGAGATCGGTATCATTGAAGGAGAACAGGCAGTTGCAGGAGTGGCAGTACTTAAAGAAAAAATTTACATCCTCAGAGAATCTTTGCCGAATCTCGAAGTGTACACCGCCTCGGATCTTTCATCGTACCGCATGCTCAAGCTCGAAGGTCTGAGGAAGCCGTCTGATATCGCATCTGATGAAGAATCTGGTTTTTTATACATAAGCGACGCAATAGGCAGCGTCTACAAATACGAACCTGACGAATCACTGCTCACCAACTTTTCAACTAACAGTAAGTTTCTATTGTTCTATTCTTTTTTTTCTAAAACGCTTTTATTAACTTGCTTCGTTGTATGTTTCGTCGGATTTTCTAAAGCTTTCTTAAGACACTTCTAATGGTTGTTAAAAGTTCATTTTTTGCTTGCAGGTATATATCCGATGACAATACATTAATCCGTTCTAAGATTTAAAAAAAATTTAAAAAAAGATTTTTACACTAAAAAATGAAAAATAAAAACATATTTTTTTGTAAAAAACTGCGTATATACAAATGTACTAAAAACTGTAAAATAATATATAAGCGTAAGTAATAAAATTTTTTGAACCAAACTTTCCCTTCGGAAGAAAAAAAGCTTTGGGCGAATGTTGAATATATATGTTAGTTTAATGCGGTTTAATCTGTTGTGGGCCCCTGAGATAGTTTGGGCCCCCTGAGGTAGTTTTGGGCTCCCAAAAGATATAAGCTGTGCCCTAAAAATAGGTTTAGATCTTTGTGTGGGCCTTTTGTATAAGTAGGCGGGTCCCCTATGACGGTGAAGTGGGCCCCCTGTGACATTGTACTGGGCCCGTTAAAAAGTTGCTTTGGTTCTTATTAACTTAAAATTGTCTTGGAAAAGTGGCTTCAAATAACCCCCCCGGTCACCAGGTTTTTTGGGAGCAAAATAAAAAGGTTTCAAAAAATTTTTGAAAAGTGGCTCCGACTACCCCCCTCCTCCCCCGGTCATCAGATTTCAAAATTTTTTGGGAGCAAAAATGAAAAGAGGGTTTCGAAAAAGGTTTTGCTGAAATGACGTCTCTGATCTCTGAATAGTTTATAGTCCTTTACATGCGACTGCCTAGCGTAACTCAGTTTTTTCAACAACAAAAAACGGCAAAGTGTGGCATGGTCTGTGCCACCAAAATAAATTATCATAATCTATGCGCTGAGTTCTGGCGAACAAGAGCTGAATGAAAAAACCGGTCAGTGTGTAGGCACTTTAAGACTTTAATAGCTGTGTGACGGAAATATCAAAGTACTTCCTTTCGCAGATCATAATTTGATCCTTTATTTTTTTCCTCCTTTTTCCAGGCTTGGGACTGGCTAGCAAAAGCGTGGCGGAGTCATGTAGATATAATCTAATTAGAACAACTTTATATAGTTAACCTCAAAAATGAGCACGGTTTCTTTTTATTAGATTTATTTAAAGCTAAATTTGATCCTGAAACACATTTTCAGTCGCAGGGCAACCTCAAGGTCTCCACGTGGTTCCTCAAGGTGCAAAAACGGCAGGCAATTTACTGGTAGCCTGTTACGACAGTCGACAGATGAGAGAATACGAACCGGACGGTAAGCTCGTACGTTCTGTGCGTTTTCAACAAGACGTGGTGAGTCCATGGCATACAGTTCCACTGCTTTCAAGCAACTGGGCAGGTGCGGATAAGAGCGACGAAGTTAAAAAGTTTGCCGTCTGCCACGGCTGGGACAGCAGCAAATTGCACAGAATCTGCTGGATCGATGGAAACGGAAAAACACTGAAAACGTTCGGCGCGTCAAACGGATCCGGTTCCGGCAGAGTCGACGTACCGACTCAAATGGCGGTCGATTCATTCGGCTATTTACTCGTCGCCGATAGGAACAACAACAGGGTTATCCTGCTCAGTCCGAATCTCGTCTACGTCAGGGATTTGATCAGTCGTACGAGCGGCCTCAAGCAGCCGAGGAGGATCCACTTGGACGTTGCAGCAAGCCATTTATACGTCGGCCTTATAGATGGCTCTGTACATATATTTCGACTTCTCGACTGAACTTTCTCGGGTACAACAAACTGAAAACTGGCGGCTTTAAATACTGAGAAAGCAGTTTTAACTAATTTTATGACAATACAATTTGAACGGTTTTAAAATAGAAGCGATGTAAATTACACTTGTTCATTCTGAAATTTCGATTCGCTTGAAAATAATGACTTGTCCGTCTTTCTGCCACAATTCTGAGAAAAGTTAATGAAACACGGTTAAGTTCTAAAAGAAATCCCAACATAGTTAAAGGAAGGAATAAGAAAGTGTGTTTGCTTGTGTGTGTGTGTGTGTGTGTGTGTGTTTGTGTGTGTGTGTGTGTGTGACATGAAAGGAGGTTGTGAGGAATGATCGTAGTTCTAAACAACATCAAACAAAGAAGATTCGTCAAGTGAACAAAAAATAAATAAATAATCCCAACTTAATTAAAACAGCACAACATAAATTGTCAGCGTAAAAACTTCTGCCCCAAACACAGCAGAATGATAATAAAACATTTATTAAACTGGACATCCGCTCCACTAAATCACCTGCAGCAGAACGTCTGTATCGTATGCTAGCGAAACAAAATATCAATATTTTATCACATTCGTAGCCACATCTGAAACTAAAACAAAAATTGGCATTGTAGAAAGCCGCAGAAATATTCAAGACTTCGATTCAAGGCAGAGCGATGATAACGGTTACGATCGCACGATTTAACTGGTATCGTTCCAGAATGGGAAAGTTAAACTAAAAAAACAAACATGAAATAACTAAGAATCAGTTGCATATTCGAACGAGCAGATCTCCCACTGACCGTATGAACAGGCCAACTCACAGATCTGGTTTGCACTTTACGACCAATAAAACAATTTCTTATTAAAAAATTGTTATACAAAGAAATCAAATAAGCTGTTATTAGTCGAAACAAATGACCTAATAAAAATCTGTACAATAAAATTCAGCAATGTTTTGACAACTATGCAATTGAAAACTTTAAGAAAAAATAAAAGTTATAGAATCTCAGTGCACTAATTCAAAAAAGCTAGTGCACACAAATGGTACAACCTATGATAACTTGAAGGCAGATTTTATGGAAATGAGAAACAGTGCAAAGAAAGAAAGAATCGTATAAACTGAGTTAGAAAAAGGTGACAGATGTACTTAAAAATGGTCACGGACAGATGTACTTAAAAATGGTCACGGACAGATGTACTTAAAAATGGTCATGGACAGATGTACTTAAAGACAAATGTACTTAAGGACAGATGTACTTAAAGACAGATGTACTTAAGGACAGATGTACTTAAGGACAGATGTACTTAAGGACAGATGTACATAAGGACGGTCATAGGAAAATTGTCGGCATTCCACAGAAAAAAAAGAACTTTTAACTAATATTTACATCGTTTATATAATTTAAAATTTGATGCTTCTTGAAGGCACTCGCAAACAAATACAAATACACATACAAAAGACACGACAATTAGAAAGGAGAGTCGTGAGAACGAGGTTTTTTGCTCTTGTCGCTCCTTAATATGTCGGCACCGGATGATATGGAAGAAACTGTCAGCTTCATGTCAGACTGTTCAAAGTCGTAAAAAAAAGAAAATAAATTATTTGATTGCTCTGTTTATAAATTATTAAAAAAATAATTTGTAATGTTTAAATACCCTTAACAGTTACCACTTTAAGAAAACTAAAATGATCTCACATACAAAGTAGCATAATGATACTAAGGTCTCTTATACAGACATACAAACTCTCATAATGATAATAAAGTCTCACATACAGAACAGCATAAAAATGTAAATAAACAAAAAAACCTGCTGTTTTTTCTTCCTCCTAAGAGAAAGCTGTCTGGCCTTCTTTAATTTTGGATTGCTGCTTGGAGTGTGAACAGCACAGACTTTTATGAAAAGTGCCATGAATATGATAATACCAACTCCAACCAACAGACACGCCCACCAATATGTCTAATTAATTAAAACATATTTCGTTGTAAATAAATGGTTATTTAATAAAAAAAGGTTTTCTTGTCCCAAGGATGGATGTTTCAACATTAAAATAACTTAAGCTATTTAAATATTTTGTTATTGATTTATATAATCATTTATTAAATTAATTTTCCATAGATACCAAAGCATATCGCACAGAACATCTAACACAGAGTCATATTATATATGGATGCTTCTAAAATCTAGATGCTTGCAATGTCCAATACACTTAGCCAAGTAGTTAATGTATTGGACTGAAAGACTTGTCAGATGTCCAATTGTGATCCAATATGTACAAGCTGTTCTTGGTAGTACTTAAAGGTACTTAATGATAGCAACACACTAATGCCATGATATTGACCTCTAGTTATAACTGGTCTTCTAATACGTGGGTGCTTCTAATATGCAGATGCTTCTAATATGCAGATGCTTCTAATATGCAGATGCTTCTAATATGCAGATGCTTCTAATATGCAGATGCTTCTAATATGCAGATGCTTCTAATATGCAGATGCTTCTAATATGCAGATGCTTCTAATATGCAGATGCTTCTAATATGCAGATACTTCTAATATGCAGATGCTTCTAATATGCAGATGCTTCTAATATGCAGATGCTTGTAATATGCAGATGCTTCTAATATGCAGATGCTTCTAATATGCAGATGCTTCTAATATGCAGATGCTTCTAATATGCAGATGCTTCTAATATGCAGATGCTTCTAATATGCAGATGCTTCTAATATGCAGATGCTTCTAATATGCAGATGCTTCTAATATGCAGATGCTTCTAATATGCAGATGCTTCTAATATGCAGATGCTTCTAATATGCAGATGCTTCTAATATGCAGATGCTTCTAATATGCAGATGCTTCTAATATGCAGATGCTTCTAATATGCAGATGCTTCTAATATGCAGATGCTTCTAATATGCAGATGCTTCTAATATGCAGGTGCTTCTAATATGCAGATGCTTCTAATATGCAGATGCTTCTAATATGCAGATGCTTCTAATATGCAGATGCTTCTAATATGCAGATGCTTCTAATATGCAGGTGCTTCTAATATGCAGATGCTTCTAATATGCAGGTGCATCTAATATGCAAGTTTTTTTTAACTTGGAGGAGCCTTAAAATAAAAATAATAAAATAATTGTAGCAGAATTTGAACTCACAGTGACCCAATCTCTGATCTCGGATATTGTCTGCTCATTAAATAGCAATTTCGTAAGTTGCGCCAAAGGTCCCTCCTCGTTTACTGGTCGACACTTGAAAAAGACATCACAGTAACCTCTGTAATTATTACATGGAGCTCCTGTAATAGAAAAGAAAAATCTGATAACACATGCGATAATGATTCTTAAACAGTAAACAAAAATTCTTCAAGTACAGATGACCCTATGAACAATCAGACATGTGCATTCATTCATTATGCTGATGGGAATCGATGAAATTCCCAACCAATTCATTCCCGAACCACGATTGCATCTAAATTCTCAGACCAATTCATTCACGATTGCATCTAAATTACGCTGATCTGAAACTTCGTCGACTCATGAGAGATAAAATTAAAATTACTAACCTGCCGGCATACGAATTCCTTTTATGCTTCCATCACTTTTAGAAATATTCAATGCAACGAGAAGGTTTTTTAGATTGATATTTTCGGGTTTATTTACGTCGTTAATGTTTCCTGTGCTGATACACGAGTTGGTTGATGGATCTGAAAATTTGAAAAAGAAGGGAACAAATATTAGAGTAAACTATAATCAGAGAGAGGAAATAACATTGTGCTTTCTATTTACTTATATTTTAGTCTTAAAACACTCGGTGTAAAAAAATGAAAAAAAATAAAAATAAAAATATTTACATCAGTAGAAAATAAACTGAGGAAAAAGCAGTGCTGGAGAATTCAAAGACTTAGAGAACTAACACAGAAAACAAATAGAAAGAGTTTTAACTATATGAATTGAAACCAATAATCATCTCGATGTATATTTTAATAATATAATATTTTAATAATACAATAAGATTAAAAATAATATATGGTCTATATTACTTAAACAGGAGATGTAGCAAAGCTGTCCCAAATCAAATGATTTATCCCCTACGGGTGCTTGGATGGAGCAGGACCTCCATGAAATTTTTTCACATATTGAAGTCGTACATTCCTGAAGATAAAAAATATAAAAAAATTAAAATTTGAGCAAGATAGCATGCAAACAATAAATTATCAGAATTTTCACTTTTCTTATTTCTTATTAAAAATCCATGTACTCTCTTATAATATCAATTCTTATTAAAAATTTATATACTATCTAGGTTAAGTTAGCTGAGTTGGTAGGCCTTGAATGTGAAAGATTCACGGTTCGACTCACACTCGCTAGCCAGTAGCCCATGCTATTGGAAAATTTAGCAGTTAAAATAGTTTCTCTCTGTGGGGCATGTAAAAAAGGATCAGCACCACTGAGCTGTGTAAGAGGCGCTATATAAATTGCCACATTACATTACATTTCATTTTCATCTCATAATATCAATTCTCATTAAAAGATCATGGATTATCTCATGATATCAACTTCATTAAAAATTCATGTACTATCTCATGATGTCAATTCTCATTGAAAATTCATGTACTATCTCACAATATCAATTTAAATTAAAATCATCCAGTTTTATATTTTTCTAAAACTTCATTCAGTAATAATAATAATAATAATAATAATAATAATAATAATAATAATAATAATAATAATAATAATAATAATAATAATAATAATAATAAATAAATATGCTAACTGCAAAGATATCCACATCGTGAACGCACACATAAATGAATGTCTCATGAAAATGCTATTAAAAATTACAACTCACTCCTTTCTTGCACATTTGAGTATTGAAATTACACGGCGTTTCATCCTTCTTCGCTCGGGCAGGCGGACATCTTGCACTCGAACCGGTGGAAACCACGATCGTTAAAGAATGTCTCAACGTATCATTTTTTTTATTTCTCTATTTAAAAACTAGAAATATGTTTAAGGACTAAAATCAAAATCATCAACAAAGGATATTTGCAATAAGAAGTTTCAGTGCAGTCCGTCTCTTGGTTGCAGGTCATGTTCGAATCTTGAGAAACAAAAGTGCAATTACCAGGAACTGAACTGCAACATGGCCCTTCCGATTTGCTGCAATAAAGCAACAACAATGCATTTAAAATAATCTCAAACCATTTAAAGATAAAAATAATCAAAAATGAAAAAAAAATCAATTAATTTTTCCATTTTAATTAATAACCTGCATTCTTTTCCAGCTATTCTTTTACAAGCAGCAGTGTCCTCGTCCGACCCCGATATTCTCGGATTGCAACATCCGTCACTCAAGCAGTCGCTCTGAAATCCACAATCGCATTCTTCGGAAATGTTTTTAACCGAATCCGTTTCGACGATCCCGTTGCCGCAGAATGAATCTTGTCGCGTCTTGAAGCAGCTGGTGGCACGACGCGCGTTCGCTGGATCCCCCATGATGGAATTCAAGTTCTTCAAGTACATAATATTAAACAACAATCAGCTGTTAGATTGAATACAACCATGTTAACTAAATGGCATAATTGAACTCAAGTTCTTCGAGTAATATTGAAAAAAATTGCCAACTGTTAGATTATATACATACAATCAGGTTAAGCATGTAAGATGAAGATGGTTCATCTTACGTATTTTCGTGAGATTTGTTTATTTTTATTATGTGTGCATATTATGTATACATACAATCAGGTTAAGCAACCTCTGTTATATTGCCAATGCTGCAAACAGAGAATTGGTTGTTGTTTGTTTGAAGACCAGAAGTTGCACTGGCAAACATCAAATAGTTTCCCGCTTTGTTCGACGGATTCGCCAGCAAAGGAATGCAAGTTGGACCGGAATCGTGCTGAACGAAATTTAAAAGAATTCAAATTAAAAATAAAAATTTATTCTAAGATACACAAAATTACAAATATAAACAAACTACAGCCGAAAAATAAAACGTTTTTATGAAACTGCATGTAAAACGCACAGGCGATCCGAAACTGTGTCCGACTTCGTGGGAGAATGTAAGGATGGAGATTCTGAGAGGGACTCTGCTGTTGTAGTTGCGCAGTGTCACGATGCCCGTGTTGAGACTCTTGTTGACGTATCCCTTATTCTCATTGTACAATTTCCATCTGTCACAGACTCCACCGCTGGTACCTAGCGGTCACAAATTTGAAGATCACATGATCTGTAAAGAATTGATGCACACACACACACACACAAAATGATAAAAAAGGTGTTTCTAACTTGGCGAACCAACCCAGGCAAGACCAATTGTTCCCTGAGAAAACTCTCTGTAAGTGAAAACATAGGCAAGGCAATAATCATCGTGGTTAGTGAGAGAATGAATGTTCAGGAAGTTGCTGGCGTCGAGATTGTATTTGCAAAACCCCAACATGCTATTGTTAGCGCATCCGTTGGTAGAATTAACCTGCGAATCAAATTAATTAAAGTTTTAGGAAAAATCTAGAAAAAAACTTTCAACCGATAGAGATATATTAAATTTGAATTCGTTTAAGTTTTTTCCAGTTTGCAAAGAATAAAAATGAACCTGCAATCGATACACAACGAAATTGAAACCCTTGTAAGGACCGAAGATTGCATTCTTGAAAATCGCATTCAACCCGTCCACGTGACTTGCCAGCAGAGCTGTTATCTCGGTCTTAATTTTTCCTTCGGGCTTAAAATAATTTTAAAATATAAACATGAAACATCTCCACTGAATAAAGAAATTACTAATCAAAACATTCGTAATAAATAAAAATGGCTAATGACCCATTTGACTACCAGTTCCTTACAAATAATCACAAATACTAATGATGCTTATTAATTACAATTAAACTGAAAAGAAACTAATATGGTTAATAAATAAACTCAGGCACCTTATTGTCCTAGAAACAACAAAATATATAGCATTATATCAATCAATCAACTAATTATTCAATAAGCTCAAAATAAATAATTTGCTTACATATTTGAGTTCCCTCATGAACTCCCAGAGAGTTGGATCAGTTTGAAGATAGAGTGAGCACTGTCTTGCATCATCAGGAGTTGATCGCTTCTGCCTGTTTGCCCAATAAGAATATTTGTTCCAACCTGCCGATTCATCGTTCCCGTTTGGCTGCTCATAAAAACACAACAAATTTATTACTGGATGTGAAACTAATCAGCCAATTATACGATAGTTGTTAAGCAAGTGGCTAAATAAATATAATTTTATCACATGGTTTCTGATATCACTCACACTCGCAAGCATTTATCGGTTAAAATACAATCAACAATTTTTTAAACAGGCAAGTCGTAAAAAACAAGATTTTTTCACATATCCCTTATATTTCAAGATTTTCCGGATTTTCATTTATTGCTATTTTTCTTTTAAAACATCAATGTCTTGAATTTAAACATGCAAACATCTATATAATTGTGATTGATTTGTTTTTATTTAAACATAGATAATTATTTTAATTGAACATTTTTAAACTTTAATAGAATGCACTGTTATGAGTATGAGGAGCGAGCCTATGTTTCAAATTTCAGCTGATTGGATTATGGGAAGTCAGTTAAATTTTTCTTTCAAGGTCTGCAAGCATTCAAGCAAGTAAGCAAGCAAGCAAGACTGGCAGTGAAGTTATTGTTAGGGACTAGCGTGGTACCCGGCATTGCCCGGGGTTTTTAGAGGGTTTTCTATCATTTTTTCTCTCTCGCTCCCATTTCTTTGATGGAGCCAATTCTGAAAATTTCCAGAAAATTGGAAACTTTCTGGAAATATTCGTTACAAAAGTTTCCAATGGGAAAGTTTCTGGAAATTTTACATCACTACAGTGCGGACTTGACCATGATGCAAACTTAAGTGAGAGATAACTACTCTTGTGCTTAACTAACTTGGCAGCATTTTAACTTTAGTGAGAGATAATTACTCTTGTGCTTAACTAACTTGGCAGCATTTTAACTTTAATAATTCATCCTCAAAGTTCAAGTAATTCAATTTAATTTAATTCAATTAATTCACACCAATTTGAATTAATTAAACTTGAGTGCATTTACTTGTAAACCATTGCATATGGCCAGAATGCATTTTCGGAGTAGTCTAAATAATACTAACCTACACACACCAATTATGGGTGAAACTACCAATACCAATGATCAACCAATGACCCATTTTTATAACAATGTAATGAAATATATATTTTTATTCTATAAATTGCAGAAAATCTTTGAAATTTTAAATTCAACCTTAAAGTAAATAAAAATTAATATAAACTAGAGATAGCCCATCAAAAATGGCGGATTTTTTTAGACATCTATATCTATATATATAAAAATCTCGTGTCACAGAGTTTGAAATTGAACTTCTCCGAAACGGCTGAACTTCTCCGAAACGGCTGAACCGATTTTTATGAAATTTTTTTTTTTACATTTGATAGGTCTGAGGATAGGTCCATGGCTATTTAGAATATTTTTTTCAAATTATTTAAAAAAGTTATTTTGGAAAAACAAGGGACAAACAGACAGACAGAGAAACAAACTAACAAACAGACACTCATATATATATATATATATATATATATATATATATATATATATATATATATATATATATATATATATATATATATATATATATATATATATATATATATATATATATATATATATATATATATATATATATATATATATATATTAGGGATGTCACGGGTAGTACTTTTTGGAGTTTTCGGGTTCGGGTTTGTGAAACTAGATTTTTCGGGTTCGGGTTTGTGAAACTAGAGTTTTCGGGTTCGGGTTCGGGTTTGTAAAACTCGAGTTTTCGGGTTCGGGTTCGGGTTTGTGAAACTCAGGTTTTCGGGTTCGGGTTTGTAGTTTTTAAAAAACCGGGTTCGGGTTCGGGTACTGGCTTATGGTTTCAAATTCCTGGATTGATTTTAAATTTACCTAGTGTATATACATATACAAACGAGAGCGATCAATTCATCCATTGGACATTACACGTATTGAATAAACTCTAACAAGTTATTTTTTTAGCTTTCCAAATAATGTGATTTCTTTGGCCGAAGAAGGCTTAATTGTTTTAGTTCGTTCGTGGCTCAGTCCGGCCAGATAATCAGGCGGATTAGTGGTCTAGCTTACACACTCACCAATAAAATGACCTATTTGTGTTATTTGTTACGCAAAGGTGATAATACAAAACTTGTATGGCTTGCGATTAGTATAATACGTTACCTCTTAAATTATGCTAATTTATTAATTTTTTTCGCGGCTCGGTCCGGTCGGCGTATTTACAATCACTGTATGAGCACCGGACGGATCGATAATTATTCATGTTTACGCTTTTTCTTGCACTGTGATTAGCTGAAAACATTGACGCGAATGTGCCACATGCTAGATCGCACAGTAGTGGACTAATTTAAATAATTAAATTGTGTTACTTGTAACATAACATTTGGTTTTTTTAAACTTTACTTGTAAAATAACAATTTTGCATTTTATGATTTTACTTGTAGCAATGTTTTCTGGATAACTTTCATGAAATAAAATTATATACTCTAACTTTGAAACCAATTTAACTGAAAAAAACCAGTCGATAAATAATGAATTTGCATCAACAACGTGATATTAGTGTATTGTTATATCACAACTTTGGTTGTTCTTAGCCAAAGCATGAAATTGTTTTTTTGTTAATTTTAGTGGGATTTAACAGCGCTATTAACTTCACGAGTTGCGGGAAAGAATCTGTTGAACGACTCGTGTATGAATTGAATAAAAAAGAGTTGATACAAATTTAGAATTCAACGGACTCCATCGAGATCTGACAAAATTATTTTCAAAGCAATTGTAAGGCAGTGACTGGGAATCGAACCGTGATGCTCTCACATTCAAGGCTAACACCCTACAAACTCAGCTAACCTAGAACTTGCATGTACTTAGCAATTGGATCTAGTTATGACTGTATGTACTGAAAAATTTTAAGATAATTTATTTTAGAATATTTTTTCTAAACTTTTCTTAAAAAATTATATTTTTAATTGAACAACCTTGAAAGTAAACTTCTAATAAATGTCAAAAATCCCTTCAATGTTTTCAGCCAATCACAACGCAAGAAAGAGCGTAAACATGAATAATTATCGGGTCCGTCCTGTGCTCATACAGGGATTGTAAATACGCGTCCGGTCGGGTAATCAGGCGGATTAGTGTTCTAGCTTACACATTTGCCAATAAAATGACTGTGACGCATAGATCATTTATACACTTTGCCAGTTAAAGTTTAGGATTATGCAAGATTATCTTTATAACAAAGGGTTTTTGTTATATCAAAAAAACTTTGAGTATATGAATGAATAAACATAAGAATATATAACTGAAGTAAAAAGTTTAGAGTCATGGCTATCCGCGATTTCTTCGACCAAAGAAGGCTTAATTATTTTAGTTCGTTCGCGTCTCGGTCCGCCTGATAATCAAACGGATTAGTGGTCTAGCTTACACAATCACTAATAAATTGGTTCCTAATACTATTTCATTTTTAATAAACTAGAAAAGTTATGAAAACTCTGTTTGTGTTGCTATTTTTAAAACTGGAATAAATATTTATTTACTAAAAAAATTTATTTGTTCACAAATCTGAGTTCGGGTATTAGGCTTATGAATTTTCGGGTTCGGGTTCGAGTTCGGGTATCAAGTTTTCACATTTTCGGGTTCGAGTTCGGGTTCGGGTATCAAGTTTTCTCATTTTCGGGTTCGGGTTCGGGTATCAAGTTTTCACATTTTCGGGTTCGGGTTCGGGTATCAAATTTTCACACTTTCGGGTTCGAGTTCGGGTTCGGGTATCAGAAAAAGACCGGGTAGTACCGAACTCGGGTTCGGGTACCCGTGACATCCCTAATATATATATATATATATATATATATATACGGGAAAACAAGTGAAAACGGGAACGAGAAAGCAAGCGGGGAAGGAAACGGGAGCAAGAGAGAAGAACGATAGAAAAACTTTCAAAAACCCCGGGCATTGTACACTCGATTGCTCTTCGAGATTGATTTTTTTAAATTGTCATAATTTTGTACATTAAACTTATAATAAAAAAAGCTAAAATAATTTAAAAGGCAAAACAACGTTTGCTGAGTCAGCTAGTAATTATATATTATTTTGTGATTGCAGCAACATCTTTTTTATCTTTAGGACTGACAGTGTACAGCTGTGTAATAACTTTTACATGCCTGCACACACTAATTTTATCAACTGCTGACTGCTGACCACTGCGGCTGCCGCGTTATGCGAAATTGTAACATACATACATGCAGACATCGGAAATTATGTATGTTGATTACTTTTCATCAATTTAGTAACAAAATATCGTGCATAATTCATTTTACATAAAAATAGCATTTAATTATCAACTTAATTAGAAATTAATTATTAAATTTAAATAAATAAACTGAACAAAACAAGCACAAAATCTTTATAAAACTATTAATTACATAAATTACTTCTATATAAAACTATGAATTGTATGAATTATATTTTTGTAAAACAATGAATTATTTCTTTATAAAACTAGGAATTAAATGAATCATATTTTTACAAAACTACGAATTATACTAGAGATAGCCCATCAAAAATGACAGATTTTTCTTAATATCATTATATATAATTTTGCTACCTAACAGCGAAACCATATATATATTCACAAATTATATCTGCAATCTGATCTCGACAAATAAAAGATAGATTTAAATATCCCACCAACGAAGATATATATTCATCCACAACCCCCCCCCCCCCTATCAGATGAGATCGCTTATTTGAAATAAGAATGAACATAATACTTTCTTGTACAATAGCGATTCTTAATAGAAACTTAATTGTATATCAACACACTTCAGAGCTACATAGTGACACTAATATATGGCACATCATGTAAACATAACTATCCAAGAGCTGATTTGATGAGTCAACGAGGCTGTGATAAAATAATACACGAATATCTTAAGAATAAATAAAAAAAGAGATGTGCCAAAATGCAGATATATTTGAATTAATTAAACAATTAATTGAAATGACAATGAAGATAGTACTGACCATATCCCTGTGAATAGGCTTAACAGCAGAACGTTGGACCCGTTTCATCCACTCATGGACATGACCCTCTGCCATGCCACACCCTGGATTTCTTGCTGACGACCTCTTGGTTCTAATTATAATTTAATTAAGTTATTAAAATATTTTTGAACATATCTGTACCAGAGAAATAATTGTTTTCAGATATATCAATGGATGTCTAGAATTCAATGAGATATATCATGCAACACAATAGAATTCATGAAAATATTAATAAAAACCTTCATATAAAAAACATCTCAAACATTGCACAAAAAATAATAAATTAATTTAAATAAATCAAAACATTTACATTACTATTAAATTATTAACAAATAAGAACATAATTGACATTTTTATCCAGATAAAAATAAATATATAAATATAATTGAAACAAACCTATGTGGGTTGTCAATGACATTTTTATCCGAATAAACAAAGGAATGAAAATCGGTCGGCTCCCGAAAGTACATTTCAGATTTCTCAATGTAGAAAATCTCATCTGGAAATTCAATTCTGCCAGAAAAAACTCCATCTATTATCGATCCGTGAACATAAGAGCCGTTGGCACCTGAAAAAAAATTAAAACATAACAAATAATGCAAGAATTTTATGTGGTTCAAATAATTTCAGAAAAAAAATTGCATATGCTAGGTAGATCCGATCAAATATTAATTGGATATATAAATATCATTTCTTATTTTTCATGCCAACCTCTTAAGATTTTCAATATGGAGATAATATAATATAGCTTAGAAATTCATATATTAATTATATCAACTTAATACACACTAAATCAAAAACCACACATTTTCAATTTGTAGAAATAACTAGTAAGAGTCGATATGTTTGTTTTCTGTCCGATAAATGATTCTGGAATAATTTAGTTTACAGCTGTTTATATGTAAGAGGTTTCATATGCTGTAAAAGTGTTGCTTGATGTGCTACTATTTAAGAACATTTTATCTTGTCATTTCATAATAATTTATGAAAACTTTTCCAGAACATTCTTTTGAGGTGATACTTTCATTTTCTTCTTTCGATTTATTGCTCTACAATTTTCAATGTAAACATTATAAAACAATCAAGTGATTTATAATTTTTACTTTAAAAATTGTGGATAATTAATCAATAACTCAATAAGAGAATTCAGCCATAGTAAACTAAGCATTGAAGCTTTTTTTATAAAAAAATGTTAAAAAAAATTTTTTTCTAAACTGTATTATAGAGCAAAATAAACTCTTGTTTCATCATTTTTGTTAAAAATAGATTAGATGGTTTACTGCTATTACAACATTCAAGCATTGTATTCATAGTAGATGGTTTGCATTTTGAATACATTTTAATTAAGTCTTTAGTCTCAACTTTTATCAATAATAGAATATTTTAAATTAACGTTTTATATTGTCTAACATTTCCACTCGATAAAAGATATAAAATTCAAGCTATTGAACATACAATTGTATACATTAAATCAATAAACACTTTAAAAAAACATAATTTACAAATTTCTAGCAGGAATTTCAAAAACTATTAATAAACTGGAAAAGTACGAACAAATCTAAATGAAAATCTACGTAGAAGATAAAGCATTTTTAAGTTTGAAAACAACGCCAAAAACTTTATCAGTAAATTTGTCAAAAACAGGAACATTATATTTTTTAAACATATAACACATGCTTTCAACAAAATGCTCTAATTATCTGTTAATCGTTTTTTTCTCCAATCTTCTCTGTCATTAAACTTAATTTTTTCTTCTGCTGTCTTCAGAAGCCTTCACGGCTAAATCATATCGTTAATAATTATCCTGTATCCTCAATTATTATCCTGGATTCAAGTAAACAGAAAAAAGAGAAAGCTACTTGCAAGCTGCTGATTGGCTACCTCTCCACTTCCAGGCCAATCATGAACACCATTACGGCCGGCATTATAAGAAGAAAAAGATATATTTTAGAAAATGTAGTCTTTAATTTTTTTTTAGATTATTGTATTGTTTCACATAATAAACTTTTGTGCAAAAAATTGAAAGCAAGTGCATCTCAAAAAGTGGATGAAATTTGATTAAAAATCTCCATGATCTCTGGACATCCGGACAAGTGAAAGTTAATGAAAGCACGTAATTGAATGACGAGACAAATCTGACGGAAAACTACAATTAAGAAAAATAATAACAATAATAAAAAGTGAAGATGAAAAACAATTCTTATAGTCAAGAATAATATTAGTGAATGCATGATAATAATATATTAATCTGTATAATATTTATTCAAATCACAATTGTTGCTTTTATACTCTTTGTAATAATTTAACCAAGACAAAAATAAATAAAAGCCAGTGGCAACAAAAATAAATTGAAACTATTAAAAAGCAGAACCATCAGTTATTTATTTAGCCTTTAAACAAAGAATCTATCACCTACTTAAAATCCTAATAATAACTACAATCAATAATATCTCAACTAGGTTCAAATTTATTAGTAATTACTGAAAGAAAATCAATAATTAAATTTATAGGCACTTCATCCCAGTTCAACCCAGTGAGCTTTGAATAATTTCTACATGCTCAATCGTTTCTAAATAAATCTAATTACAAATAATTGAAAGATTAGGAAGAAATGTTTGTCTGTAAATAGTTTATTATTTATTTCAAGTCTTTTTAAATGTCTTACCATAGCCATTTAATTATTTTGTTTATAGAATTTTATGTATATATAAATCAGATGTTACTTAATAATTTAATTGTCATCGCTGGGGGTGGCTCAGAGCTAAAAACATCCTGTTTAATTATTTGCATAATGTTATTTGTGAATCACAGACCTTCAACGTATCCGGAGTGTATGTGGGAAAGATCCAGGTCGATCGGACGACCGTCTGAATAAAATGCATTTTCTTTGAACACGCTCGAGTCTTGCCTCAGTTTTAAATGGAAAAGTCTTTTGAATCGAAACATGAAAATCAAATTAAAAAATAATGAAAACAATAGCAAACAGAATTTGAATTTTATTCAAAAAAATCAAAAACAATAAGCAATTAAAAAACAAAATAATATCCTAAAAAATGATTCACCTTTTATGAGAACTGAACACAAGTGACAATAATGAGTCATCTAATGATCTTTTTCTCCTCAAATGTTCATTATGAAGATGTTGTTTATTATAATTGAGAGGCTCGTAATAGGTGATGTATTCATTGAAGGAAGCGCATAAAACTGCAACAACAATAGAATTTATGTGATAACTCAATAAGCAAAGCAGATTCATGGATGAAAGTAGAGGATTGGGTCTCCAAATGCTGGTCAGCCCAATCAAATAGTCTTTACTTTATAATCAAATGTAGTCATTTTCAAAACATTTCATGACACTGCTTTCCAAAAATATTCCAACTAGTCCAATTCATCAAATTTTGTCACTACCTAACTACAACGGCTACCATATTAAAATGTGGTATTTGGTAGATGACTCATGTAAAAAAAACCTGTTAGAACTAACTATTCAAATTACATAATTATGGAAAACATAATTCACCATAAAGTCATATACATGGAATGATGATATAAATCTTTTTTATAAATTCTTTTATTTATTTATTTATTTACGACCAGCTGATGTTTAAAACATTTACATCTTAATTATCGGATGATCATACGACCATTCGTTCAGAACAAGGTTAATTTTAATTCCTAAACCAGCAAATTAAAAACAAAACTCGGTGATAAAATGAAAAGAATGAAAAGTAGATGTTTTGGTGTTAAATTTATTCTCTATTCTTCTTACAGCATTTTGCTTGCTAATCTAATCCTCAACATGATCAAAACAAAAAATATTTTACAGACAACGTTATCCACAAGATGTTAAATAATATGGATAAATTTCAAAATCTTGAGAAATTCTCTACATAACTTTATTGAGATAAAAAAATGTTCATTAAAATGTTCTAAATTTTACACAGCTCAGCAATTAATAAACCTGTGTGGTAAACCGAAGCGATTGAATTTTATTTAAAGTTAGATCCCTTCATTTCATCCCTATTTTGTTATAAAATCAGTGGCAGAGGCTATCCAGATCGAAATAAATTTTGAATTATTCAAAAATAAGTCACCAACAAAATAATGAAAAATGTACAAAAAACAAGTCATCAAATTAAAGTTAAACTTAATTATAACAGACATTAACAAATTTTAAAAACTATACTTTTTTTTCTAGGTCTGTTATATCTATGCACACAAGAAACAAATGTTGGATGTTTTAAAACATTATGGATGTTTTAACATCAAGATGAACATATATTGATTTAAGTTATTTAATTATTTTTTTATTTACATAGTGTATTTATTTGTCATATCGCACAAAAACAAAACGTCACAGTCATATTTTTTTATTTGAAAAATCAATTCTTGCTTTCTGTGAATGCACTTGAAACTGATGGTTTTATTTCTTTGCCAAAATTTGTGATTTTTTTAATAAAATTTAAAAAAAAATTTTTTTTAGTTTTAATTAAACTTTGTCCAATCGATCTGAAGATTTCAAAAATTAAATACACAAAATTTAAGCTCGGTTGGATGATGGAATGTATGTTTTTTAACCTTCACAAGATTCCACTGCATTCAATTAATCATGCAAGCAAACACTACAGCTAATATAAAAGAATTAAAAAACCATTGACAACCTAAGGTCTGGGTTAGGATCTGTATCAGTTTTTTTTATTGCAACAATTCTTTTAAGCAGTCTTCACGATAAAGGTTAGAGATAATAAAATACTAAGTGATATAATAAATTAACTTAATTAAAATCGACATAGCAGCCGTGAATATAGAAGATAAAAATTTACAATAATCTATTTATATAAGAAAAGTTTTTGAAAAAGAAATAAAGAGTAACTACTAGATCAATTGAAAAGGGTAAAGCAACAAGATTTTACAATATTACTGTTCATGTCAATTAATAGAAAGAGATTTTAAAGTAACAGAAGATGAAAACATTTCAAAAATGAAGGTTATATGGATTGATCTACTAGTATCATTAATTGTTTTGAAGCTGTTAAGAGAAATGTCTGCATGTAAGACTTTGTTGAAATCCATTTAAAAGCAATAATACTCTGAGACAATACAAGTTGCAGAAATCAAACCAATTTATGAATAACCAGCCACAATTAAATTTTAATAAACAAATTAAAATAACATTCGAAACATTTTGACTACAGTACAGTTAGCAATCGATTTGTGTTGAACGTCTGTTTGTAAAGTAACGGAGCTTATAAAAACATTACAGACAATACAATAACAGGCACTTGAAATTGTAAAAAATTAGAAACAAAATTAAAATTACTTTTCAAATTCAAGTTTGGATTAATTTTTTAATGACTTGCCATGTAAGTTGAAGTTAAAATTTCAAATTTTTATTGTTCTAAATCCAATATTGTGCAAGAATAATTACTTTTGCAGTTGTTTTTTATACAATAATTAAGTTTTTCATGTCTTGTACTCCCTCCCCTCAAAAGAGAAAAATAAGGGTTAGGAAATGGCTTGAAATGTGACCTTTATTCATCCAGATTACCAAAATTAATTTGGTTAAGGGTTTTAAAATCAATGCTATAAATTTTTAATCTTTATTTCTTCGTCCAAGAATAGAATTTTTTATCAGCTGAAAATGCTTCAAACTTTACATTATTAAAATTTAAAAAACAGATCTACTTTCTCTATGAATAAAAAAATAAACGAAACCTACACAACTAAAATCCCAGATAAAACTTTAAAAACGACGTTAATTACTAAGTTTCAGTAAAACAGGGTCATCCAGTCATCCAACAATCAAACTACAAAATAACCAAGACAAAAAAATGAGGGTAATCTTTCCTACGGACGGCCCGTGCCGAAAAAATAGTCGTATTATTTTTATTTTGTTACAATAACCTAAATAAACAAATTTAATACCAAATTTAATTTAAAAAAAAAACATTTATCGTAATTTGAGAGACTTTGAAAACGGTAAGTAGTACTTTTCCAAGCACTATTTACATCGTAGTTGTGAGTGGTGAGGTACGATGATCGTATGAATGAAATGAATAAAAAAAAATTACTTTATTAAAAAATTTTATTTAAAAAACAAACTCAGTAATAAAAAAAATTAAATTTTAATTTAAATTTTAAAACTTTTTCTATGTAAAACGATAAAGAAAAAGCGAGAGAAACAACGAAGTAAACCCCGCTAATCACTATATAAGCTGCTATTGCCCAGGCGGTTCGCCGTGATTGCAATCTGTAAAATTGCAATCCCGTATTAAAATGAAACTCTACCCCTACTCCTAACTTTACCCCTAACCTTACCCTACCCTACCCTTAACCCTACCCTACCCCTTACCCTACTCCTAACCCTATCCCTACCCATAACCCTATCCCTACCCATAACCCTATCCCTACCCATAACCCTATCCCTACCCATAACCCTATCCCTACCCATAACCCTATCCCTACCCATAACCCTATCCCTACCCATAACCCTATCCCTATCCCTACCCATAACCCTATCCCTACCCATAACCCTATCCTATCCTAGGTAGTCGCATAAAAAGTTTCAATATAATTTTTTTTTTAATTTTACTAATATTTTAAATAATGGTACAAATTCTGAGTTTGAATATACTATATAGTGTAAAAAATAAAATTAATAAAAAGATCGCATACCGGCGCCTACCGCCGTGGTAATAGTTATAATGTTATATAACACGCTACGCGATTCCTTCGTTTACACTTTTCCTTAAAACTCAAATTTTTTATATGTAAAATTTTTTAAATTATAATTACATTATTTATTTAATTAAAATAACTTTATATAACATTTTCCCATTTTAAATAAATTATTTATACTAATTATCATAATTTTTAAACTAGTGTTTACTTTTCGTCGTGTTTATAGTTAATTATAGCCGAGAATTATGTATTAATCCGCCACACGGGCCGTCCGTGGGAAAGATTACCAAAATGAGAATGAGTGTTATGTTGTATGAAATGAAGAAGTTACCTGTCGGGACCCAAACGTTAAGAAAAAAATGTAGAAGAAAAATTAAACTGATTTTTAACGAATAAATCATTATTTACACGACTTTTAAACAAACTAGAATAGAGCAAACGGACAAAAAAATAGGAAGCTATTCCAATCGCATCAGCCAGTCACGACAACGTAAAGACGTAAACAAAAGTTCGCTAGGGCCGGCCCACAACGTTACATCAATACAGGTAAAGCGCTTTCATAAATTTCAAATAATGTTTTTATATGATTCAATAATAATATATAGTTAATGAAAAACTTATTTTTAAAGATTATTAAAAAAAACTACAGAAATAATCTAGATAAAGGCTAACGCATATGTCTGATGCTGCTACCAACCTAGAAGGCAAGCTACAAATGGCGCAGCCAGGGGAGCCCACCGGGCCGCGAATATACAAGCCGCCTCGGAAACTTCCACTTGCATATTAATTAGTGTGCTATATATAGACTGAGTGAAAACTTCACCTGACACCTAATTTAAGTCGTGAACGCTTCCACATTTTATAGTCATTTAAAAGTTTCTCATATTTGTCATGTTTACATATCAAGTATTTAGGAGAGTGGTATAAGTTGTTTTATAAATGTTATATTGTTTCTATCTTCATTTTGAAAATTATGACAAGGAAATATAAAGCAGTGCTTCATTGTCTATGTCTTCAGAATTTCTTTGAAATTAGGAACATTTCTAAATCGATTCATTTCAAAGTAAAACTTTAAATAACTATTACTGTGTTAAACAGGTTATAGATGTGTTTAGCTTAAAACAAGAATATAGCATAACAAGATTTCAAGTGGTTTAGATAGAGTAGCTACAGAATGAAACATAACATAACATGGTTTAAAGTGGTTCAGTGTGACAACCACTACAAAATAAAGTTGAAAGTGACCCTTAAGCAGAGATTTTTCAGTAGCTTGGCTGTCAGCTTAGTGGCTTAAACAGTAACAGTAAACCATTAGAGTAGAAGTTCAAGATAACTCATTTCTTAGCCATACTTTGGCTTCTTTGTTGGGGACCCTCGAACATAGTTTTGAGTCGTCTGCAAAATTTGAAAACCCAAGTTTTAGTGAACTTTAACTTTAATGACAAGTGTTTCGGAGAAAAAATTTAGTGCAGAGCAGTTGAGCGCAGTGTAAACATTTCAAAAATACACTAAGCACGTGATTGGCATTTCCATTGACGACTAGTGCAGAATTAACATAGCCAGTGCTGTTCTATATATAGCACACTAATTAATATGCAAGTGGAAGTTTCCGAGGCTGCTTGTATATTCGCCACCGGGCCCACCAGGCCCCCCCAAAAAAACTTACCTATGTTAATGCAGAGGCGGCGATTGGTAAAAGGCTGGGGGTCACGGTCCCCCCAAGGTTTTGTCCACCAAAAAAAAATTTTTATTAGCTCACTCATGCTTGAGTATTTATATTAGTTGATAAATGAAATATTTTTCATACATTTTAAATTATATCTACTTAGTTATATCATATATATCTGCTAATATTTTTCAATCTTGTAGTGCCCTCTGTCCAAATGACCGTAACTTTATTGGGGGAGAAAGTGGAAATCTTTGAAAAAAATTATCTACACATCACAATGGGCCAGACAAGGCTGAATAAGCTTGCCCAGATGACCATCAATCGCCATCTTAACATTAATGAAGAAACCGTCATCAACACTTTTTCGCAGAAAAAACGTTGGCTGAATTTCATATTGTAATTTACTGTTTCTAATTAAATGTGTTATTACTAATTATTGCTGAAACTGTCGTTAAGGCTTGACTTTTGTGAGTTTTGTAAACATCTAGGCAACATATAAAGTTATAGAATAATCAAACACTCACACTGGCTCTTCTAATCTACCCAATAATCAACAGGTAAGATTCCAAACGCATACTCATATAAACACGTGTCTGAATGTTTGGTACAATAACGTCAATAACCAACAAATAAGCTTCCACACGCGTTTTTGCATACACACATGTCTATCTTCACAAGAAACAACAGTTCAGCATAACATCCTATCGGACGGCAGGCATAAAAAACATAATACTTGAATCTCAAAGAGTAGAAGGTCATTGGGTATTTTTCAATTTAATTTTTTTTAAATTTTAGGTCATTTTTATATGACCTAAAAACTTTCAGGTCCAAAGGTGCCTGTGTTTATGTACAAAAATCAAAGGTTATTACGTAACAAAATTGAAGTTTAATTTACGTAAGAAAATTTGAAGTTTTCAAGCCGCTTTTAGCAAATCTATTTAACGTTTTATGGGTAAAAGAAATTAGGTTAAGAGAGAGGGGATGAAGGAAAAGGAGCGCGAAAGCAAGCAGAAGAAGGAGCGGAAGAGCAAGCGGGATTGGGAAAGCGAGTGAGAGCGAACGGGATCAGGAGAGCGAGCGGGAACGAGCGAATGAGAGGGAACGGGAAAGTGACTGCGAGCGGGAGAGCAAGCGTGAAAAAGAGAGGAAGTGAAAGAGCGAGAAAAAGCAGGAGACCAAGCGGGAGCGGAAAGGCAAGTGGGGAATGAAACGGAAGCGAGAGAGAAAAACCTCTAAAAACCCCGGGCAACGCAGGGTATTCCCGCTAGTTATATAAATATAATTAGATTTACTGGGATTTACTAAATAGCAGTTGAAATTCTCATTTTTTGAGCTTGATTTTAGTTGTGTTTATGTGTCTCTAAATGACAGTTGTATTGTATTCAAAATGTTTTGGTCATGGTTTTGGTATCTTATTTAATAAGAATATTTTTAAGTACTTTTAATTTCAACCCCTAAACATCTTTTTAAATCTTCTAAATGACATCTCGTTCCATATATATCTATAGCTCGTCCATTTGACTCATATATGATCGACTAGTCAGGTTACTTAATTTAAAAAAATCCAGTAACTGTACATCGCCGCAACACGTTTGTTTACAAGTTTTTATTTACTTTTTGAAGAGGTAATCGGTCTTGGAGTTCTTTGAGTTTTCTATTTCTTTTTAATCAATCATTCAAAATAAACCTATTATATAATTTTAATGACATCATTGCGTTTAAGCTATGAATATCTTTTTAATTTTTTAGGTTGCTTAAAATTTTGGGCAAATGGTTCGTGTCGCTTTTGTCCACCCAGACCTCGGGATTGGCGGAGCAGAAAGAGCAGTTGTTGATGCAGCGCTGGCTCTTAAATCGCGAGGTTACGAAGTCCGAATGTATACTGCTCACCATGACGTCAATCATTGTTTTGAAGAGACCAGGGATGGTACCCTCAACGTGGTATCTGTTGGCGATTGGTTGCCACGCAGCCTTTTTGGAATACTAATGGCCTTCTTCGCATATTTAAGGACAGCATATATTGCTTTTTACTTAGTATTTTTGAGCGGATATTCGTACGATTTCGTCTATTGTGATCAAGTATCAGCTTGCATTCCAATCCTGAGACTAAGGAGGTCAAAAATAATATTTTATTGTCATTTTCCTGATCAGCTCTTAACCGAGAGGAAAACATGTTTGAAGAAATTGTACAGATTTCCAATTGATTGGATAGAAGAATGGACAACAGGAATGGCAGATGTTGTTTTAGTTAACAGTCTGTTTACAGGTAATATAGACTATAATGATGTGATATAAATTGATACAAAAAAGTTTCAATGAAATAGCTGTGCTCATTATGGAGTCACTATGACTAATTTATTGTTGTCATCAAATATTTTTTATTTGAGAAAATATTGTGTTATAGTTTGTAATATTTCAGTAATTAATTAATTTATTGGTAAATTATTTTAAAAATTTTAGCTAGCATCTTCAAAGAAACTTTCAAGAGTCTCAGTCATTTAAATCCTGAAATCCTTTATCCCGTTCCTTCCTTTACCTTTGGCCACAATGATACTTCAGATTCACCACTAATTGTTGAAGGATCTAGAATAACTTTTCTCTCAATCAATCGATATGAAAGAAAAAAGAATTTATCTCTTGCAATTGAAGCTCTATCAATTTTACAAAAACTTAGGGGAGATCTCGATAACGTTCAACTCGTCATCGCAGGCGGTTACGACGAGAGAGTAGTAGAAAATCTTGAGTATTTCAATGAGCTTTCTGATCTGACTGCAAATCTTAACTTAAAGGATCATGTTTCATTTTACAAATCCATTTCAAATGCTCTGAAATTAGAGCTGCTTCGGTCCAGCAGTTGTCTCCTTTACACTCCAGACAAAGAACATTTTGGTATAGTCCCTATAGAAGCCATGTATTATGGCTTGCCAGTTATTGCTGTCAACAGTGGCGGACCTAAAGAAACGATAGTGGATCAAGTCACGGGGTTTTTGTGCGATTCAACTGCCGATAGTTTTGCAGCAAAAATGTTGGAATTTGTCAAGGATCGATCACTGAAGCAAGTCCTCGGGCAGGCTGCTCACAAAAGAGTCGTCACTGAGTTTTCATTTGAGGCATTTACAGAAAAACTGGATAGCATTGTTTCTAATGTCCTTACCAACAACGATTCATCTGCTGGAAAAGACAGACATGTTTAAAAAGATGTAAAAAATGTTTTAATGGAACAATCAAGTTTAATGTAATTGATTTATATATAGCTGTTTGTTTTTTGTTTGTTGGTTTTATTATTATTATTATTATTTGCAGTTTTAATTTATCTTGTTCTAAAACATCTTGGTTAAGTAATGTTCAGATATTATTATTTTTAGTTTTTTCATGGGTGTGTCTTATGAGAATCTGCTTAATATTTTTTTTTTCTTGAATACAAAGAGGTTTCAAGAGTTTTTATTTTTGCAAAACTTAAAATGTATACAGTGTTATAAGATTAATGGGTAATTGCTGTTGGTAGGAATTTGTATTATAACAATCATGTCAGGTTGAAACTGTGCTCAAAATGAGAATACTCTTTTTTAGGTTTTCAATCTTCTCAATAACATTTTATGTTGTTTTAGTTTACATTTGTTCGGTATACAGAATGTATAGCGTATAACGTTAATATTTAATCTAACTTTGGTATAAAAATCAAACATAAAAATATTTAAAAAAACTTTTTAAAATACCACGTTTTTGTGAACTGAAAAGAAGAAAATAATTTTTCTCTGGGCTGTGTGAGAAATGTCTTGATGGAGGCATGCGTTAATTGTGGACATTCGTATAACAAACAAGCCATAAAATTTTAACACTTAAAACGTGGGGTGTCTTTTACTCAAACTAACCAATTGCTATATTTTAAACAGGATAGATTGCTTATTTGAATAAGTATTTAGGGGTGGCCCTGGGGGTTTAGTTTTTTTCAAATGTTGACCAAAAGTGCAATGCAAAAAATTGTGAAATTAAACCCCCAGGAGTTTTATATATATATATATATATATATATATATATATATATATATATATATATATATACCCTTGGACAAACCTGAAGAAGACAGACAAGAAAGCAAGTTGAGAAAAACGTGGTAAAACATTAATACTCATAAATCATTTTGAACAATATGGTTAAGCAGGTTTGTTCAAATTTAGATAGTTATGTTACACCTCTTGCAGGAATGTCAATTAAGGGCAGAGAGAAGCCAATTTCTCTATGATTTCGAAGTGGGCCTCTGCTCACTAAAAAGTTTGTCCACTAATTTTTAAGTGGGTTCCGTTTGATTTTGACTTTAATGCCCCAGGGACGTCATTTTTGATACGAAATGGGTGGAGCCATAAGGAAATGTCATATTTGTAAAAAAAAAGCCATAGTTTCTGCTAAACTTTGTAAATTTTAAATTTATTACATTTTAAAAAAGTAGGAAAATGTTGCTAAGTCTTCTGAAAATTTTTAGTAAAGTACTGTACAACTTCCCGTCATCAATTATTTTACGAAGAACGAAATAAAGTCTGCAGAATTTTTTTTATAAAATTACACTATACTACTACTTCCTCTCGGTCGTTATAGTTATTTTAGTAGACAAAAGTTTAATATTAGTAGGATGAAATTTTGGAACGTGGAGCTCTGAACATCTTGCCCCCAAAGTGTTGTTAAAATTAAGTCTTCTAATTTTTGGTTTCTTTAGCACAGGGAAGTCATATCAACAAAACCTTGGGGGAGGGGACAACTTGTTCTCAGAACCCTCCATTTTTTAAAAAATTAAGAAATTTCGGAACCTTCTTCATTTTTAATCCCAAAAAGTTGATGACCGGGAAGAGAGGTACCTAGTCGGAGCTACTTTTCCACACAAAAAAAAATCGAAACACCCTTTTGTTATTTTTGCAATTAAAAAAAGCTGATGACCGGGGCGCTCGTTGGACCTACTTTTCAAAAATATTTTAATTTAATAATCAACTCACATCTTCAAGGGGTCCATTTCACCGTCATGGGGGTCGGGGGTCTGCCTACCTAAACAAAGGCTTGCTCAAATCTCTGAAGCTTCAACTTTACACTTCTCACACCATTTCTGGGGCCCCATTTCTATTTTTTAAGGAACAAAACTATGTCGGGGTCCACTCAATTGACGTTCCTGCTTTAGCAGTCTTGAGAAGGTAACAAATTTGCTAATGATTTTTCCACTAGAATTCTTCTCAACTAGTTTTTTTGTGTGACACGTAGGCTACATATTATCAATACTAATACAGTCTGTTTTTGTGGCCGAAAATTTCATCGTTTTAAATAACGGTTATGTTCATGATTATGTTCAACTTGATTGAACAGCGCCACTTTACATTTTTTCCAAGCAATATGGTGTTTTATTCAACAAACTAAATAAATCGTCAGCAAAACATGAGAAGCCATACGTCGTTCAGTTCCACTTCAACTTTAATTCCTATGCATTAAAATACATGTATACGATGTACCTAAGTTGGTTTTTTTCCTTACGCCCATTTTTCTTTCCCATGTTTTTGCCGGGCAAAGCGACACCCGCTTGTATAGGGATAGAAGCCCCTGATTACAGAACAACCAGGTGTATATTGTTGTAATATTGACAACCGTATTTGGGTTCTTCAGAGTGGCTTTAATATTTATTGGAAAACAGTACCTAAACACTTAACTAGACTATATAAGTTTCAACACCTGTAGGTAATTGAAACTCGTCTAATTAAATTTTCATGTAATTTGATAATAATAGTTAACATTAATTATTTTAGGACTTATTCTTCCTATCTAAATTGCTGTTTTATCCAAGTCCTTTCAGGAATATCATTCAACCGGAAAATGGCACAATATTTATAATATTACTCCCTTCTTATTAAGCCTGTTTGTCTCGAAATACTGAGCAATGTGACGAATATACAGGGTAGGCCAAAACAGTGAGACGGATCCCTGTTTTGTAATCGAATTTTAGACCATTTCTGCAAGTCCAACTGACTTGCAAATTTCCAAACACATGTATTTCCGCTAACAATGCAATATTGTAATACTTTATTTGAAAATACGTTGTCTCAATTTGAGATATTTATATTTGATTGTATGAAACCGTTTCACTTTTTTTGGCCCACCCGGTAGAGTCTTTATCTGTTATCTTCACTCGCGACTTTGACCACAAACTGCTAATAATATGTTCATTTCGGGATCATCGCAACTGATCCCAGGACAACTGATTCCAGGACAACTGATCCCAGGACAATTGATCACAGGACAACTGATCCCACGGACAACTGATCGCATAGACAACACCGATCCCATGGACAACTCATCACATAGACAACTGATCCCATATATGGCATATATGCATTATTTTATGATATTTCACTGTTATTCTGCAAAATCGTGATGTTTTACATATTATTTCACAATAGTGTCCTTGAAAGCTTTACATCACATAATGCGTGGTTCTGCAACAGTGGTTTTGAAAAATTCATCGAGCATTGCAATCCAGTGGCGTACCTAGGGTCTTCTGCGCCCGGGGACAAAACACAAAATCTGCGCCCCCCTACATAAAATCTGTCGAACTACATAAAATATAATAACTGTCGTACTCAGTATTTGCATGTAGACTACAGTCTCTGGCGCCTATATACATGCATTTCAGGGTATTTAAATTTCTATATGCATATTGAGCTGAGTTTTAAACAAAATTTATTTTTCTTGCTTTTACTGCAGCAAACTGGTTAATTATATCATCAAAATCAATCTGTTCAAGAACTTCCCTCTCCACACTCATTAGGGCCAGATCGCTAAGTCTATCTTGTCCCATGGATGCTCGAAGGTAGGAAAGAATTATTTTTAATTTACTGAAGGATCGCTCACAGCTGGCAATCGAGACAGCTATGGTAAGAAGGATTTGTAGAGCAACACGCAAATTTGGAAAAACATCTTCTCCGTAACTAACAATGAACGACAAGAGTTCTGTAGGAGTCTTTAGTGCAGTATCCTGGCCGGTCTCAAGGAGCATTCTGCAGTCACATACTTCATTTAATAACTCAATTCCTTCAACATCCGAGTCATAAAAATTTCCAAATTCAATACAATGATGACGGAGACTGTCAAGATCTTTGTCATTCAAAAGTTTGTCTACATCAAGTAAGAATCCGAATTTGAAGTTCAGATCTTTGAGACGAGTAAACCTTGTTGTCATCTTTTGATGAAGTCGATCTAAAATGCTCTTCATGATCCGAACAATTTCTTCTTCTGCCGAAAGTCCTGCATCTCGGGCAAGTTCTCCAGGCATCCTTCTCCGTCGCCTGATTCTACTTTCTACAGCAACACCCCATAGCTCACATCTTTCCTTTGCTTTTAGCACTGAATCATGGCATATGTCTTCACGGATTCTTGTAATATCCATGTGCAGAGATTCAATATCCAAAGACGCTTCGTGAAAATTCATTGTTGGATCTTGAAGTCTTTTCTGAACACGGTCGATTTTTTTGAGTATGTCATGCCAGAAAGGAAGGAAAACTAAGAAGTTGAAACTCAGAATATTTTGTAACAGAATTACAGCATCGCCTCTAGTTTCTTGTGTTTCAGTTGTATCTTCAGACATTTTTTCCAGTAGACTAACTATATTATCAAGTCCATCATGGATTGATTTAACACATTCTGCTCTAGCACTCCATCGTGTTTCTGATTCACGCTTGACTGTGATGGTAACTGCTTCTTTAAGTTTGTGAACTTCTGAAAAGATCCTCAACAAATTTAATTTTTTTTTTAATTATTTAAAAAATTTGGTCACTGATATTGCGCCCCCTCCAGCCCTGCGCCCGGGGACAACTGTCTCCCCCTCGGTACGCCACTGTTGCAATCTAAGATGCATAGATATCTATGCTAAGATGTTTATGCCCCACTCATAAAATTCTGCCTGTGAAGATGAATTTGTTGGTGAAAATAGAATGGACATGGATATTGTTTCTTTTATCCCAAAATTATTAATCATAATAATTATTATTACTAACAATCTAAATATTGTTTCTTTGGGAAAGAATACCTACATACACTTAAGCTTCAGTGAAAAGCTAAAAAACCAAATGATTTATTGAAAGGACTAGCTTGAATTTTTTAATATTTGTCGCTTGTAACGATTGATAATATACTAACTTTTATGTAATATAATATAAAAAATATTGTTATGAGGTTTGATAAAAAAAATCCATCCTCTTCTTATTTAGATGCAGCCGGTTGCTTCAGTTTCAAAATGGCGACATCTCTGCAAAACAAGATTGACGATTTAGAGGCACGTTTCAAGGCAGAATCTTTAGAAGATGATGGTCGTTTAAAAGTTAATGATCTGGAAATTTTAACTAAGAGACCGGATCGGTCTTCAAAAGTTGTCAACTTCAGTTTGGCTAGTCCATCTCCCAGACGACCGAAGCCACGTAATAATTTAATTTAATTGATTTTTCGTACTGCTTTTTTCTTTAGTAATTTAGTTACAAAGTTTTTGCTTAAGCCATCAATTGGCTAGCTAGGTGTACACATCTTTCCTATTAATAAGTAATACGTTTTATTTTATATAATATAATGTCTTGGAGTAGAGTAGAGAGTAGATATTTTTAAATTGAAAATGCTATGCTCTATTTATGAATGTATGCTTATTGACTTTATTATTTATTATTGCAATAGCACTCACCACTTTAATTAATTGTAATTATTATATCAGTAGTTCTGTTAGTTCAGCCATTTTTTTAATCTTAAAAAAGTTTAAGTTTGGTAAAAAGGTTGTTTTGTTGTGTCATCAACCAGATTTAGATTGTTAGTAATAATAATTATTATGATTAATAATTTTGGGATAAAAGAAAATAAAACTATTTGTTTCATGCAATTTAGTTATCCATGTGTGAGCGGACTTACTTTAATTAATTTTGAATGTATTTTTCATTTTAGCTCCTAACAACATTGATTTTTCATCACTTCCTAAACCCATGCCTGCTTCTGTATCAGCTCCAATGAAGCTGCCATGCCTGCCATTTATAGACAACAACAACTCTCAACTCAGCCAGCACAACATGGACTTACAAAAACCATCTGCAATGCAGTTTCATCCAGGAACATCCCCAAAAGCATTTTCTCTCAATGGGAGTTTCAGTAAGTTCAGCCCCTCGCCAACTCATCCCGGTCTTTCTAATACATCGCCAAAGGCAACTTTTCATCTGGAAACTCCGAGCCCGGGCTCAGCAAACGAAATGGGCAGCAGTTGCATAGAGAATTGGAGAAGCCCGTCTTTAGGAAATGCATCGGCTCCTAAAGAGCTCACCAGGCCTGTGTCTGCTGGAAGCCTATGTTTTGGAGGTGGTAGGAAAAAAAAGATATTTGGCATGCCATATGCACCACCTCTTAAGTCTCTGGACAGGTAACTCTTGATATTTTCTTAGACTTTACTGTCTTCAAAATGTTTCTAATGTTATTTTAATTTGTTTATTAAAATTAAATTGTGGCTGGTTATTCATAAATTGGTTTGATTTTGCAACTAGAATTCCCATGAAAATAAATATTGGAGTATTTTATAACAAGATCTCTATTTATACAGCATTGAGATTGAACAGAAATATACTGAAATCATGAAGTCAGCTGGCAGACTTAACATCAATGGGAAGGTATTTGATTGTAATTTGTTTTAGTTTCGGTCGATTAAAATCTTAATTGGCATTTTTATTTTAGTTTCAAGAGTTTCATCGAGTTTATACATTTTTATAGAATTTGTTTTCTTTGTTGTTGTTGTATTTCTGTCCTCGTTTTGTTCTTTTTTTATTTAGCTTAATGACGTTTTTCACGGCAACATTACTAGTAGTACAAGATCTGCTATTTCTAAATGTATTAAATTTTATTCATTTCTTTGATCTCTGAAGGTCTATTAACGTTCTAATGATACAAATAGAGACACGTTAAACTTCAATTGTAGTCAGTCTTTAATTTTGTCTGGTTTTCCATCTGTGTGAAATGAAGTTCTGCATGTGTAGACATTGTGTGTAAATAGAAATAATTAAATCATCTAAAAATTCTTTTTTATTTCAAGATGGTACCAACAGATATCAAGGAGCTGGAGCCACTCGGTGAACTCGGCCACGGAACATGCGGCCACGTCATAAAGATGGTTCACAAACCCACATCCACTCTCATGGCTGTCAAGGTTGTTTTTCTCTCCTGCATGTCATCATCGTATAAAATTATATATAATGTATACCAAAAGACATTTACTTTTTTTTCAATGTAATATAACTGTAATTCATAAATCATTTTTTTCTACAACTGCGTTTATTTACGACCATCAGCAAATGAGAAGATCTGGCAACAGTGAAGAAAATAAAAGAATCATCATGGATCTTGATGTTGTCATGAAGTGTCACAGTTGTCCTTATATAGTCCTTTGCATCGGTACATTTATCACCAGCGTGAGTATCATGTAGTTCATTTTCTTGAGCCATTAACTTTCTTCCAATATTGTTTTACCACTTGTTAATTAGCATATTGTTGACCCTCATTTTATTGACCCTAAACGTGGCGGGTCGCAACGGGATTGTAAATCTTTTTCGAGGGTTGCAAGCTTTTCGATAATCTTGCAGACGGATGTGTGGATATGCATGGAAGTAATGGCTACCTGTTTAGATAAGTTAATGAAAAAACTCGTCGATCCATTTCCTGAGAAGATTCTTGGAAAGATTACAGTTGCAGTGAGGAATTATCTTATTTATAATATTAGTTATTATTTCATTAAATAAATTTTTTTTCGAATAGCAAATTGGGTTTTTTTCTCCATTTATTACAGACGTTGAATGCTCTGAATTATTTGAAAGAAAGACATGGGGTCATACACAGAGGTCAGGTGTTGTTAAACATTTTTGGTTTGTCAATGAATATTCTTTAAAACTTCATTCCTTTTTGTTTAGATATTAAACCATCAAATATTCTTCTGGACGAAAAAGGCGACATAAAACTATGCGATTTCGGCATCAGCGGCAGATTGGTCGACTCCAAAGCAAAGACTAGAAGTGCCGGATGCACTGCTTATATGGCTGTTAGCTGCACTTTTGTTTTGATTTCTTGAATTTTCGAGTAGCATGATATGCATGTGTTTATTATTATGTGTGCTATACATATGTCAATGTGTTTCTTGAATGGTTCAAGGTACCTCCGATTTGTATCTTCAGTTTTTTTGACTTTTGCACTATCTGAATCTACTGATATTATATTATTAATGTTGTTTTAATAATATTAGGTAAAAAATAGTTTAAATGTATGTGTTGGATTACTATAGAATGGTGAATCAATTTGTTTAATAGGTCAAAGAGAGATAGTTACAATGTGTGTGCAATTATATCTTTGTAAATCAGTTGTTGAATGCTTCATAATATACTAGGAGGTGTGTTTGTGTGGGTAGTATGAAATTGTATTTGAGTTCATGTCATGCTTTTAAGCCTGTATACAAAGTAATGACATTGTATTAGAATTCACGTCATGTTTGTATGCCTGTATAAATAGCATTGAAGTACTTTTTTTATTTTTTGCATGTTTGAAAGTTATTTATTAAATTTGTATTCATTTTTGTGCAATGAATTTTTTTTTATAAATTTTAGTTTTTGGTTTCGATTTATCAGTAACCTTTTTAAGAAGCACAAAACTTGAAATATCAGTGATATTATTGGTAACGATAGCTAGTAGCTACTTTTTTTTTAGCAGAATTTGTTCAATGTTTCATAATTTAGTAGTAATTTGTTCTTAATGTTACAATGTAATATATTATCCAACCAACAGCCTGAGAGAATAGATCCCCCTGATCCATCAAAACCGGATTATGATATCAGAGCTGACGTTTGGAGCTTGGGCATCACATTGGTTTAGTTTTTTTTGTCTTGTTTTTTATTGTTTTAACTGTAATGCAGATAAAGATATAACTATTCATT
The DNA here is from genome assembly GCA_963978895.1 of Erpobdella octoculata. Lineage (NCBI taxonomy): Eukaryota > Metazoa > Annelida > Clitellata > Hirudinida > Erpobdellidae > Erpobdella > Erpobdella octoculata. The sequence goes on along the minus strand of OZ022238.1, from coordinate 44,780,832 downwards.
GCACATATTTATTTTCAATTTACGCTCAATTATACGTAATTTTTTTAAAATCCCTAATATTAACTTCGCCACTGGTCTTACTTGCCTTCTTGGTTGCTTGATTGTGTTTTCAAACCTTTAAGAAAATATTAACTAACTTCCCATCATCCAATCAGCTGAAATTTGAAATATAGGCTCGCTCCTTATGACAGTGCATTCTATTAAAGTTTAAAAATTTTCTGAAAAAAATAATTATCTATGTTTTAAAACAAAAATAAATCAAACACAATTATATGGATGCTTACATGTCTAAATTTGAAAAAATGACGTTTTAAAAGAAAAATTTGCAATCAATCAAAAGCCGGCAAATCCTGAAATATAAGAGATTTGTAAAAAACCTCGTTTTTCACTGTTTACTTGTTGGTTTACGGTTTCATATGAGTATTTTGTAATAATAATTATTTGTAATTTTTTATTTATTTAAATGGAAGTTAATATGATAATATATTAATTGATTTAAAAAAATACTCAGGTTGAGCTGGCCACTGGAGAATTTCCTTATAAGGACTGCAAGACAGATTTTGAAGTTCTCACAAAAGTACTCCATGATGATCAACCACGTTTACCTGCTGCTCAGGGTTTCTCCATGGATTTTGAACATTTCGTAAATCTTTGGTATGCATTTTAGTTTCGTCGTGATTCTGGAATCCTTAATTGTATCGAATTGTAATACTGACTTCCTAATAATGTTTTTAATGTAATTATTTTTCTTATTTGTTTAAATAGGAGGTCATTTAAAATTAATAAATTACTGATTAAGTGGTTCTAATAGTTGTGGATTAATTAATGTTGTCTGCCTGTCAAGTGAACAGCTGGTTGAAATTGTCTGATTAATAATTAAGTTATCTGCAGCCACAAGTAGAGAAGGCTGGGAGGCTGACCAAGATAGGCATCTGCTTCAGCCATGCAATAAAACTAGATTAGAAAGAGATCATTTATATATTGAAAAGTCTCTTATAACCTTTTCTGTTTTTGGACTTTTTGCTTGTTTTAATGTCCTTCTGGGAAGTTTTTCTTCTTCTATTGTTTGCACCTCGTATGAAAGTGCTTGAGCAAGATGTTATAGGGTAATTGTAAGCATACAATTTTGTCTTAGAGCTTGTACAGCTCTACTTGTACTACTTGTATTATTTAAACCTCGGTTATTTAAAAAGGTTTAAATCGTATTTTATTTATTTTTAGCCTGGCGAAAGACTATACACTTCGACCAAAATATCGAAAGCTTCTGGTGAGTTAATTTATTTTATTTTGAAACCCACATTAAAATCTAATATCTATGTTTTTTTATAACGTCTTTTTTTTCACTTTAGGAACACAACTTTGTGAAGAGGTATACTGAATTGTACGTAGATGTTGCTGCATGGTTTGCTGAAGCATCACAGAAGATCAATGATGAAGCAAACAAGTTCAGCTCCATAAGAGTCATTCAACCTACTCTGATATCAGTCAATTCCCACCAGGTGTCACCTGTTGTCAGAAGGAGGCCGATGAGTGGTGGAAGGGCGGGGAAGCAGTTCATAGCTTCGGCGTATCCCAATCCGAATGCACAAGTTTCGAACAATGCGACTCCTGGTAGATCGCGATCATCTTCTGCCAAACCGCCCCGATCGTTCACAGCTCCTGGGGTATCTCACTCAGACACTTCGTCACCCATTTTTTCGTATCCCGACGTTAAAAAGTTTGATCCTCTGTGTTCAGACTTACCCACGCCTGCTTCCACCTCGTCTCCTTGGTCATCTCCTTCTTCGTGGTCTTCTCCATCTTCTTCTTCTTCTTACGGTCCACCGTCATCCGTCATGGTTTCCTATTCACCTCCTACCTCTTCTTTTCCTCAATCTTTCTATCCAAACTCAAGAATCTCATCTCCTTATAAATCTCCGCAGTCTCAATACAATGCATTGCAAAGGCTCAACCAGTCGTTCTTCAGTCAGCCTCCGAATCATTCACAAAATAACACTACTGCAACGTTTATTCAGAACCAGGTGATATTGCCTCCCCCGTTGGAACATCCCTATTCTGCCCCCTGTTCTGTTCCTCTGACTTTCAAAACCTCTTGCTCTCCTGAGGGTCCAGGACTTCGATACATGTCACCGTCTCTTGGTCTGACTTTTAATACATCTCCGCTGATTTCATCCAATACGAGCAAAGAGCAGAGATTTATTGCTAGACAAAATATCGTACTGATGCCCTATTCAGATAGTCTTACCAACAGAGCCGTGCTTACCACCGATGCTTATCCATCCCAGTTCAACGTTTCTTCACCACCGGATGTTTCTAATTCAAGAGGCCAAAGAAAGGAGCAAATTTCATTTATGTAAACCGTTTTAATAATCGTGATCTCAAATTTTTTTTCAACTTAGAAGGAGAATTTTTGTATTTTGGAATTTGTTCGAATTTAAATGAAACTTCTTTTTTATTGTTATCTGATAACAGTTGGATGAAAGTTATTCAGTTTTTTCGTGGCTCTATTTATTGAAATGGGTTAAATGTTTTTGTTTTAAGTTTTCATCGATAATAATAATAATTATAATTATTTATTGCCTATTTAGTTTTCTTTTATGTTGACATTCCAAAACATGCTGACAACTTAGCTATATATATATATATATATATATATATATATATATATATATATATATATATATATATATATAATTTCCTTCCCACTGCTTAAAAAAGGCTAAACTTTGCATCTTGGTTTTTTTCCAGGTTATTATTTGTGTTTTAGTATTTTCCTAAGAATATTCTTGGAGATGGTTAACATCTTAATGATGCGTAGGAACGTACTCTCTGTTTTTAAAATGTTTGTTTTATTTCACTTTACAAATATTTTTGGTGTGTTCTGTAGAGGTGTCTTTCATTTTTATTTTACATGCAATTTTTGTTTCATTGATCAATGAAATTAGCTAATTATTTTTGTTATTTTAATAGTTTTTAAGTACTTTTGTTTCACCCTTCCTGAGATTATTTATTTTTCTCAGGGACCAATCGGTTTGTTTCAATGGCTCTTCTTGCATGTTCACTTATTATTTCGAGTCTTTAAAAGTGAATTACTGTTTGTGTTCGATTTTATAACAATATATGCGAAATTACAACTTATAAAATGCTTATGTTGTCTAAAAGTTGTTGGGGCTTTTGATGGCTCATCAATCGACACAAAGTTCAGTGCTTTGAAAGTTAAAGTTTTTGAATGTTGTTCAACTCCGCCTTGCTTTTGCAAGCCAGTCCCAGGCCTGTAGAAAGGAAGAGGGAAAAGTTAAAAGGATCAAATTATGATCCACGACAGGAAGTACTTAGGTGCTTCCGTTCCAACATACAGCCATTACAGTCTTAAAACACTTGGTGTAAAGAACTAAGGACTATAAACTATTAAAAAAAACTTGAATGTTGTTAACTAAATAATAGTTTGGGCAGCATTTGCTTCAAAACTGGAAGCCTAATTCTTTGTTGGTCGGATCATTATTAACAGACTAGCAATAAATTAGCACGGCGTTATTGGGTTGAGTTTGAAGGTAGACAGGCCAGTATCCGACAGGACTAAATAGCTTTGTCCAAATGTATTGAACGCGACGGTGGTATTGTAGTAAGGCGTAGGTGGCTGACGGATCCGTGTGTGCCGTTGGATGGATGTCTGGCTATAATAGTGATGGGGAGAAACGCAGAAAGGTATCAGCAGGCATAGAAATTATTGCATTGCAAAATTATTTTGTACAAAACGTTAACTGAAATAAATCTTATAAAAGCTTTCACGAACGAATATTAAAGTTGACCGACATTCTAGTCTTGTTTACTTTTCTTCTCGCACACGCGAAATTCGAGACTGCGTTGTTGTTGGTTGCTCGCCTATGACTGTTGTGGAGTGGAGTCTCCGTTCGTTATCGCACATCGGTTCGCAATCGTTTTGTGTTTAACGTCTGCTTTTAAAGTAACGGAGCTTATAAAAACATTGCAAATGTCAATTTAATTTAGATTTGCGTAAGGTATGCTTTTTGGGAGGAGTTATAGTTTTTTGTTGAAAAGAATGAGTCCAAGATTTCCGAGGGCATATGCAATTTTTGCAGTGTTGACTGTGCTGCTACTTTCTTATTCAGGTAAATTAATTTATTATTATTTATTGAAACACTAACGAGTTTGATTTAAGATTTTATTATAAATAATAATTAGTTAATAAGACGTCTCAGGGCAGCCAAGTAGTGTCATTAATGAAAGATATAAAAATATTTTGTACCTTATAATTATTTTTAAATGTTATCCAGGTGAAATTTATTGCAGTTGTGTGTTGATTTATGAAATATTATTATAAACTATTAGACTTACAGAATTTGAGCTACTTTTATTTCTATCCACTTGAATATAAATTTATAAATAAATTAATTAATTAAAAAAAAATCTCATTAATTTATTTAATGATTAAAATTACACTAATCAACCATCTCAGATTTAACTTTATTCAAGTTTACATCAAGGTTAGCTTATTAAGGATTTTCCAAAGTTAATTTTGAAACCTGATTTATAAAGGTGTAAGAATAAATCAGATATTTTTCAGGATGTTTTTGTAAATTATAATTATCAAGTCAGTATTGATTTTTTGTTTAATACATCTTATTTTAGTGGTAATTAAAATTGAAGTTATATTCAAATATATATATATTGATTTTTCTGCCCCTCTCTTCAGTACATCAGGCCGTTGAATTCATTACTCCCCACAGCCACTGGCTTTTATTTCTTTGTTGCCTGGAAGACTTGTGACTTACATCAAGTAAATGAGCAATATCCTGTGAAATGAATCGATAGAAGGACGTATATGTTTCCTAGATTGTGTATATACGACCCACCGAATAATGCATTCGGATAATTCATTTTATGCAATGGCATTGCATATGTGAGTAGGTGTATGTTACTGTAGATTACACATGTGGAAATCTGTTTACGCATTTCAAAATTCATTGTGTGTGTGTGTAAGAAAGGTTTTGCAAGCCATGATAATGACTGTGATTATGTCTCAGTATAATTGTACATTTTAAATTTTCTTTATAAGAAATTGTGTTTACTTGCACATGACAGTTTTACCAGTTAGCTGGATTATCACGGTTGACAACAATGATGTGTGTGTGTGTGTGCGTGTATATTGTGGTTGCGTGCGTGTTCGAATAAAAGTTTGAAGTGTACAAACAGACGTGTTGACATGTGTCTGTTTATTAGTGTTTATGGTTGGTGCTGCTGATGATGATGGTTATGATGTAATATTGTTGAGTAACCGACTGAGTTCGCCAAAAACACAGAAGTTGTGATCATGATGATGATCCTCCGACAGAATAGTATTTTTCCAATTATTTTGTGTGCTCCACTGACGGCGTTGAGCTAGAAATTGCAGTAAAAATGCGTTTTCTCTTGTGGCCAACTGTCTATAATCCTGTACGCGTACAGCCCGGTACAGACGTACAGGATGATGTACAACTTCACGCTCACGCTTGTCTTACATTCAACCGGTTGGTTGAGTTACAGTTGAATTTATGGTGCTACTATTTTTTTTAAATGGTTTTATTGTAACGTTTGTCAAGTGTTTTTGTTCATTTTAGTGCTTTTATGGTCATAATTGACGTGATGCTTCAACAAGCACATTTAAAAAAACTGATGAAAGGAAGATGAATTGTCAGTTTGTGTGTGTGTATGTGTGTTTGTTAAGAATATATAAAAAAAACGATTTATATGAAAAAATGGAACTTTAAATTTAATTAAATTTTTTATTTGTGTTAACTTTAGCACTGATAAGGGAAATTTATACAAAAATGAAAAGCAATAAATTTCAAAAATTCCTGTTTATGACTCATGAATTAAATATGGTTTCATCAATCAGTTTACAATATTTTTTTTCGCGAATTATATTTGATGAATTAATGAAGGTTTGAAATAATTCACGATTGCTAGGGGACTTGGGATTTTCGTGCATTCTAGAAGAATGTGTGATCAATGCATTTGATTTATAGGTTCCATCTTATGCTTAATTTCATCAATCTTTCTTTGACATATTTCTCATCTTCTCCTCTATCTCTAATTACACTCTTGGTTCTTTTTCTGTCTCATATATCTCATATATCCTACTGGAGGCTCCAGGTCATTCACTGTTTCTCTCTCTCTCTGTCTCTCTCTCTCTCTCTCTCTCTCTCTCTCTCTCTCTCTCTCTCTCTCTCTCTCTCTCTCTCTCTCTCTCTCTCTCTCTCTCTCTCTCTCTCTCTCTCTCTCTCTCTCTCTCTCTCTCTCTCTCTCTCTCTCTCTCTCTCTCTCTCTCTCTCTCTCTCTC
>OZ022238.1:44744776-44774292 GCA_963978895.1 Erpobdella octoculata | reverse complement strand
TTTTCTACTTGAATGGAATTGAAGTGGAAATAGCTGAGCCAGTTTTTTTCTCTCAAATGCTTTTCATGCTGATCAACCGTGATGATGATGATGATGGTGATGTTGATTAATGTGGTTGTTGTTGTTGAATATCACATACTTCTTGTTTGGTTATAACTTGAAATGTGTTAATTTATTAGTTTTTTAATTAGTTAGCAACCAACATCATCTCCTGGCCAGACTTGATTGAAATACAAACACGTTGATAATAATAATAATAATAATAATAATAATAATAATAATAATAATAATAATGATAATAATGATGATAATAATAACAATAATGTATTTATGGCAACCACGTCTATACTCACTGGCCTGCAGACCTCCCCCCCTCCTCCCCGTCCTAAGAATACCACCCGGGATTTATTTATTTCTTCTGATTTTAGCCGAACAAAAAACCTAGAATTTAAGGATTTAAGGGCGCAACCGTTTTTGAAGATTTGCTATCTGGAGTGCTGCATTTTAGACTTTATTTACGAACCGGCTATATTTAAACAACCTGTTTGTTGCCTTTCATTGGTCAGTTGGCAGGACTTTTTAAAAAATTCCTGCATCTATTTTTTTTCCAAGAACGTATCTTTCCAAGCTCTCTTAAGGGAGATTTAGAGCTTACAACAATTCAAACAACAAAACACTTCGTAGATTGCAGCCCTTTTTTAGCGTTGTTGTTGTTTTTGTTTTTTGTTGTCAGAGCAATATCTCATGGAAACGGTTCCTAGGGTGATTAGAGCTACCCGGAGCAGTTTACTGTCCGGATGATTGATAATTTGGACGGCGTGGATGATCGTCTGACCCGCAGCCGAAATATTGAGAATTGATAAACCATTTGATAGAGCCATTATTCCTGGGGAATCCCATTATCGGGATTCAACTTGAAACAATGGGTCACGCAATTGTATACAAACAGGTACGTTTGCAAGTCACTGTATTGGAAAAGTGTCTTTATCTATTTCTATCTCTCTTTCTCTCTCCATCTCTATTCTCTTTTTTGAAGTGCACGGAAAAGCTTAAAGTGGTGATTTATGTTTCCCTGTTTTTTTTTGTTTAGTTTTCCACTTGGAAAAACAGTAATTCATTTCCATTTGTTACTTTTTCTCTTTCTTCTCTGGGTTTTGTAATTGTTTGGTCCGTTGTGTCTTGGTGTCCTTGTGTGTGGTTGTGTGTAGTTGTCGTTTGATGTGTGAGTGTCTCTTCTGTTCTTGCTGACCTTCTTGCTGTTCATCTGGTTACGGGGGGGGGGGGGGGGGGCGTCTGCATGCTGACAGCTTGCTCTTGTCAGCGTTGCTTGAAATAATTCTGATTGTTCTATTCAAATCATCCATTTTCGATGGTGTGTATTTTATAGATGAGATTTGTAGATTTAAAATAGATTGTTTGGAACCATGCGTCATCCCCGTCTTAGAAGCACATAGCCTTGGGGGGAGGTTCGCCCCGGTCCTCCACGGCTGCAAGTCAGTGATTTATGGTTGGACTACTCCAGGTGACTGATTTAGAAGAATGTTGAAGAGCAGAGCATTAATAGCTTTGTGTTCAGGTTAAATATGATGAATGATAACCACTGCTACCGAGGCTGCAAACATTTTGTTGAAAATATGAAGTATTTCAGGGGGCTGGTTAAGGGGTGGCCTGGGCTTTTATCTACTCGTTGGTCGTCGGGCCTTCCAATCTTGAGTGGCACTTAAGAGACAGTGCGATAACCATCTATCAACATGATGACGCCGTCATACTTAATATATAAATAAGGTTCTCTCTCTCTCTCTCTCTCTCTCTCTCTCTCTCTCTCTCTCTCTCTCTCTCTCTCTCTCTCTCTCTCTCTCTCTCTCTCTCTCTCTCTCTCTCTCTCTCTTCTCACTCTCCCCCCCATTATGCATTATGCAAGAATTCAATTTACAGGACAATTCATCTTGAGTTTAATGCTACCATGCTGAGTGTATTCTTGTAGATCATGAACTCCAAAGTTGTTCGATTTTATTGTTCTCCCGCTCTAATCCTCGAAAGGTAATTAATTTCATACGGACTGACATCTTTCTAATTCGACCTTGTCCACATATTCTACTTGCTCGAAGAAAAATACTATATATGTATATATATATATATATATATATATATATATATATATATATATATATATATATATATATATATATATATATATATATATATATATATATATATATATATATATATTGTTTACCTTTACGACAGTACAGAGCTTAGATTTTATTATTACTGTTTGTTTTATTACTTTCATTATGTAACACACGTACTTACATACATACAGACTTACAGACATACGTACATACTAGAGTACAGGGCCGGATTTAAGAATTGCGGGCCCCTGGGCAGTGCCATGCATTGGGCACCCTCCCATTGATGACATTGCAGGTTCAAGCATTTGCACTTAACCATAGGCGTAGGGGAACTTTATGCGGTTGAGGGGCATGTCTGGTCTGCCCGAAAAAATATTGAAAATCTATTGTTTGAAACCCCCTTTTTTCATTTTTCTTCCCAAAAAAAAGCTGATGACCAGGAGGAGGGGGGATAGTCGCAGATACTTTTCCCCAAAAATTTCCGACACTCTGCTTTCATATTTCTTCCCAGAAAATGACTCTTATTTTTTTTATATTGTTCTTATAGGTGCACGGCGAAAAGGACGGGGGGTAGTGGGAGGTTTATTCCAAGGTATTTTTCCCAGCATTTTTTACTCCGAAATTTTTATCGCTCAGTAATATGGCCCTGCTAGAGTACTGAACGGGTCGAGAATTTTTGTGTTAAGTATTGGAGTTTTAAGCCTATAAAAACGGGTCTGGAATTTCGGCCCGAGTTGCCACCGGGTCGCGAAAAATGGGCCCCGTGCATACTGTAATACAGACATGGATGTATTATATACATTGATTCCTTCCATCTCCAGTAGTTATACTTCTTCCAGTTTAAAAAACATCACCTGAGTAGCAATTAAGTTTCCAGAATATAAAAATAAAATTTAATTGAAAAAAAAAACTAATCATATTTCCACCACGTTTTCGCCTTAATTTTTCTTCTTTCTTAATTACTGGCGTGATTTATTCGTTTTACTAAAAAGATTAAAAAGATTACGTTCTGGAGATGTTTAATATGATGATGATGATGATGAGTATGATGAATAGTCACAACTATCTTCACACATGAGCTCTAAAAGATATCATGGACTACCATTTTCTTCTTCTTCCTTAAGCTCTTCTTCTTCTCCTGGCTAGTCTCTTTTATGAAGATGAAACGCTTTTAACTGTGAAATAAATGCCTTTGCACTGTTGTGTGTGTGATGAAAATATTTTGGATTTGAATATTATAATTCGATGGGTGAAGAATATAGAGTTCTCTCTCTCTCTCTCTCTCTCTTTCCCAATATGGTTAAGTAAGAATGGAAATATAGATAGATGCACACCTGTTACCCCACTCCTCCTTCCTCCTTTCAAATTTTCATCCCACTACTCCTCATATAAGCCATCTGACTTTAAAAGTTTCGGTGTAGAATTTTTTTTTGAGTAATCCATCGTCTAACTAGATAAAAATAATCTTGTAGTATTTTTTATGACATATTTGTTCCTGTCCTGCCATTATGCGGGTGTCCAGCTGTGTGTATATGTGTGAGAGGGTGCCTTGGTGCGTGTGGGTGTGTGTTTGGGTGTCCTGCTGAGTTGGCCTGGGTGTCCTATTGTGCTGCACTTGACAATCTAAAATGTTCTGTGTTGCTGTAAGCCTGTCTGCATTATAGCTGGGCTGCCGTGTTTTTCTGAACATTTTATAGATGACAGGTTTTTGGTCATCGATCATTTTTGAAAGTCTTCGTGTTAATAATCTTCAAACATTTCATTTCTTTCAATGTTTTCTAGCCGTTTCCCCTCTTTCTCTCTCCCACTCTCTCTCTCTCTCCAATTTTTTCCTTTTAAATTTCAAACTATTTCGCCATTGTTGGAAATACTTATTATCGTTTTTAATTGAATAAAAGAAATATCTTTTTTTTATCTCATCGTATTTTTTATTATTATTGTTCTTATAGGTGCACGAGGAAAAAAAGTTTGAACTCCTTTGCAAACAATCAATTTCCTTGAATTTATTGCATTGCTATGTTGTTTCTCATTTGTCAGACATCATTGGTAATTGCTTCAACCCGATGATGACGATGGGTGATGGTAATGATCATGGTAATGATTACGGTGATGATGGCGGTGATGATGATGATGATGATGATGATGATGATGATATGGGCCTATGTACCTGGTTGGTCCTGCTAGTAAAATTCTTATCTATATTATAGCTGCTTCTGTCGGCATTATTGATGTCCTGCATAGCTGGTCGTTTCAATGGCTCGTTTTCCAGTGGTTGAAGAAAAAAATTATTTCAGAATTTCTCGTATTCATTCATGAAGATATCTTTTATTTATCTATTTATTTATTTATCTATCTATTTATTTATTTATTTATTTGTTTATTTCATAGAATCACCGATAGAGTTTTATTTGACTAATAAGGTATTGTTAGTTCTATGAATTGGTTCCTAATCTTCGACTATCATCATGATCGTCATCCTTTTACCAATCCTGGCCCACTTAACTTTATACAATTTGAGTAATGCGAGTATACATTTTAAGTGGTGGTCGTGGTAGTATTAGTAGTAGTCATAAGTAGTAGTTGTAGTAGTAGTGGTATTGGTGGTGGCGGTGGCGGTAGCAGTAGTAATATTGAATTATCTCTCTCTCCAGACTCTAATTGATATATAATTTAATTTATTTATCATTTGAATATTTCTGAACTTGAATTTCTTAGCTTGGACAGCATGGCAGTTGTTAGTTATATGAGAAATTATTTATTCCCTGCCAATCTGGCTGCACAGGTTCATATTGAATTATTTATATTTAATATATATATATATATATATATATATATATATATATATATATATATATATATATATATATATATATATATATATATATATATTAGAAAGAAATAATTCAATTTAGAAGAAAGACTTATCTTTCCATTAAATAACTACGGGTATGTTTCCCACGATGCCTTAAATGTAAGTTTTTACTTTACGATGCCTTGAGCAAAAATGCCTAAAAATGGTCTCTGGTTTACTTCAGTGGTTATGCTTTGTTTCGGTGGTTGTGCTTCTTAAAGTTTTACTAACCTTCAATGACAAAATACCGTCAGCAGTTTTGAAAGTAAACCTGTTTATTAATTTATGGATCTTGTTTCTGACACTGTGTCCAATTTCAGGCTGTTTTATTGATCTCTATCGAAATTATACTGATCTGTAGAGTTCAGCACTGTACAATCTAGCTTACCAGATAGTTTGTATTTACAATCATCTAACTAATATTTATATATATATTAAATATCAAACTCCAACTTTTGAATTGGTGTGCAGGGAAGTTTTTTTTTAAATTCATATTTAAAAAACACGAAAACAGATGAAAAAGAATAAAAAGATGTTGAAAAATATTCGTGGCAGAAAAGATTTTTATTTATATTATTTATTCTTATTATGATAAATATTATTGTCATTATTAATTACGTTAGATTATATTCGTGAAAATTTCATGCGTAGTGTTGGGTGTATTTACATTAATAATTAATTTTATTTCTTATTTAGACTCGTGCTCATGAATAAATCAGTCAGATTAAATAAATTTCAACTACCTACATGTGCTTGTGTGTGTGTGTGTGTGTGTGTGTGTGTGTGTATGTGTGTGTGTGTGTGTGGGAATTTTCATTTTCTAGTTTCGTTGTTATGATTTGTGAGGCAATACTTAATCAATGCACACGATTACGAACACTGTACGATTTGTTTTTAAACAGAAACTCATCGTAGATAACATATAATAAATAACACGTGTGAAAATAACGCTTGGGTTATTCGCACATAATGAAACTAGCTCATGTTGAAATAACACATACGAAAATAACTCAGATGTAAAAATAACACATGTAAAAATAACACATGTAAAAATAACACATGTAAAAATAACACATGTAAAAATAACACATGTAAAAATAACACATGTAAAAATAACACATGTAAAAATAACACGTGTAAAAATAACACATGTAAAAATAACACGTGTAAAAATAACACATGTAAAAATAACGCATGTAAAAATAACACGTGTAAAAATAACACGTGTAAAAATAACACGTGTAAAAATAAAAATACGAAAATTACAAATGCTAGGTGAACCAACACATGTAGATTATTGTAGATCTAGATTCTAGAACTACATGACCAACAGCTATGAAATTAGCAGACGTATTAATTCCGCATTACAACACGTCGATAAAAAGAAAACGAGTTAGTGTAATAAATGAATACTATATAGTTGTACATAAATATATATTTATATAAAAATCTCTCTCTCTCTCCCCTCTCTCTCCTCACTTTGCTTCTCATTCAACATCTGTGTTTCCTTATTTACATTTGAGCCGCTTGCTGTTTCCAGAGCCAATGTGCACTGCTACGGATTGCTGATGATGGCGATGATGATGGCGGTGATGATGATGATGATGATGATGATGATAACGATGATTATGATGATGGCGATGATGATGATGATTATAATTATGATGATGGAGATGATGATGATGGTGAAGATGATGATGACGATGATGACGATGACGATGATGGTGCTAATAGTTTGTGATATTTCGATTCATCCTATTGGTGTGTGTTGATCTCTGTTCGAATGTCATATCTGTCGTGTAAACACGTCACATTTTCCCACATGTGAAAAAGAAAACATCTTTTCAAAAGCAGCACCGAAACAACTTCCGCGTTGTTTTAACGTGTTTTGATTTTTAAATTCTTTGTTTTGTTTCTCTCTTTTTGTTTCTGCTCGTTTCAAAAATTTGAAATTATTTCTCTCTCTCTAAAAACGAACTCTCAATTCATTCTGCGAACGAACCTTTTGGAAAGACTGCTTGAACGTGTACTGGAGCCAATGGAGGATCCCCAATCAGAGGTGCTAAGCACAATATAGATTTTCCCAGATTTCCATTCATACACATGATGAATTGCCAATCCATTGATCAATAATTTCAATGCAAAAGGCTTTTTGTTTCCTGTGAAATATGTATGTGTGTGTATGTATGTATGTATGTATGTATGTATGTATGTATGTGTGTGTGTGTGTGTGTGTGTGTGTGTGTGTGTTGTGTCCTGTGTGCGCTGCTGTGACACATCCACCACCACCACCACACATGCCTAACATGTCTCGCCGCCTTCTTTCTCTTTCAACGAAGTTATGCTTTATATCGTTGATGCTTTTTATACCTGATTATGTGATATTTATATGGTTGTTTATGACTGTTTATATTATATTTATATAGTTATTTATGCTGCAGTTATTTCATAATCGAATGCTTATACTCGAGTTTATCAGAAGATGAAAACGTCTGTTATATCATCAATAAAGGAGAGAGAAATATGAGATCTTTATTTAGCTGCAGGTTTTTCTCATGATCACGTGGTACGATAAGATCACAAAAATGTTTTTTGTGCTACTACTAGACTTTGATTCTTGGTACATTGAAAGAAACGGTGCATTGAAAGAAACGGTGCATGGAGAGAGAGAGAGAGAGAGAGAGAGAGAGAGAGAGAGAGAGAGAGAGAGAATGATATGCTCGTTTGACATGATGGACATCCAGTTATGTGCGTGTGACTGGGGACGCGCACAAATCTTGACACAACAACAACAGGCTGCAAGATAATCGGTTTCTTTTTTGTAATTTTTATTAAAACTTCATTTATATCTCATGAATCTCCATATCGGCCTGTCCGGAAATCTTTTTCGGCCGCCATTTTAAAGAATTTTATAAGGACGAGATCGTCCATTTTACTTTTCATTAGCACCAATAAATTCAGCAAATGTTACTTCTAATCTGCTTGAAAGCTTGTTCAAATAAAAGGTATTTCTACTTTTTTTTGTAGAAACTGTTTTCATGCTTCCGAGAAAGGTTCGCCATGATTGTGCTGTCCGGAACGTGTCGGTGTGTCTGTGTGTATATTTGTTTGTGTGTATGTGTATGTGTGCGTGGATTGTTGGATTACGGTAATGTCGTTGTCAGGGGGTTGCGTTGTTGGAATATTTAGAATGTAGTTGTTGTCGTCGTACCGCTGTTCTTGAAGGTGGCTGATGGAGTGTTCGTGTGTGTTCGTATTCGTGTGCGTGTGCGTGTCGCTATGGGTGGTGGTGGTGGTAGTAGTAGTTGTAGTGGTGATGATGCTTTTGTCGGTGGTGGCGGTGGTGGTGGTGGTGGTAGTAGTTGTAGTGGTGATGCTTTTGTCGGTGGTGGTAATATTGGTGATTATGATGATATAGGTTTGATAGTGATGATGATGATGATGCTGGTTGTGATAGTGGTGATGATAGTGATAGAGGTGGTGCAACGAATTGTGTGCTGAAAAAATGACCGTTTCGCTGGAAGAGCGATGTCGCAAATTTGGATATGGAGGTCAGAGTTTGGAAAATAAAGTGAGTCGTATTGGAGAGAATGCGATTGTGTTTTGAATTGCTGCCATTCAGATATGCTCCCCTCTCTCTCTCTCTCTATCTCTCTCTCTCTCTCTCTCTCTCTCTCTCTCTCTCTCTCCCTCCCTTTCTCTCTTTATCTCTCTCTGTCTCCCTCTCTCTCTTTCTCTCTCTCACGTGTGGTGGACGAGGGAGATTGAGACTTCCTGAGTAAGATTGCGAAAATAATTGTGGCTGGATGCGTTTGTTTCCAGTTTATGTTCTGTGTACGTGTATATATATATATATATATATATATATATATATATATATATATATATATATATATATATATATATATATATATATATATATATATATATATATATATATATATATATATATATATATATATATATATATATATATATATATATGTCTTATATACAAACCCAAACCGTTGGACCAATTTAAAAAAAATTTGGCATGGAGGTTGATCTCACAGAGGAGAAAGTATATAGGGTGGGGTGGTTTTTAATTTTTTAATTTTTGTATGGCTAAAAAACTTTCAAGGCCAAAATTGCCTTTGTACGAACATCAAAGGTTATTGCGTTAAAAATTTTAAATTTAATTCATGTAACAAAGTTTGAAGGTTTCAAGCAACTTTTAACTATTTAACAAATCTCTTTTACGTTTTATGAGCAAAAAATAAGTTAGGAGTGAGTGGAAGAAAGAAAAGGAGCGGGAAGCAAGCGGAAGAACGAGCGGGAGCGGTGGAGCGAGCGGGATTTGGAAAGCAAGTGAGAGCGGGAGAACGAGCAGGAACGGAAGAGCGATCGGGGATAGAAACGGGAGCGAGAGGGAGAGAAAACGTGTGATAGAAAAACCTCTAAAAACCCCGGGCAACGCCGGGTACCCCGTTAGTATATAAATATATATTATATATTTGGAGACAGGACCTGTCTAATGTGTATGCTTGTTTCTCATTAGCTGATTTACGAGTTAATTGAATAAAACGCTTTCTTCTTTTTTGCTCTGCTTGATGGAGCACTGCAAACGTATTTACACTATTTATCATCATTGCCTGATTACACAGAGGTCGCAAAGTGATTGTAGAGATACGCGCAATCCTTTTTTTCCAGTAGAAATGTGAAGGCATTGATTGGATCTTGTTAGGTGTTATGGCACGCCGGTGGACCTTTGTACCCCCAGCTGGTTGTCATTAGTCATATTACGGGGCATCTTCTGATTTTTGATTTATTGCAGCAGCTGAGACCGGTTGATTCTTCTTTCCTCCCTGGAAGTTCTTTATACGTATATAACATACGCATATTATATTTTCGTATGCTGCAATACCACATACGCGTATACATGTCAGCAATGGCATACACATCAGCGTTAATATATTTGTCTTTATAGCTGTCAAAAAAGGGAGTGGGGGGAGGGGGGAGGAGATAGTACCCGTTACTCTTTTTTGTTGAAATTTATGTCAGTTTACACACTTTAGTTGTTTGCATTGTTTCTCGTGTGCGCATGAATTATCGACTTCACTGAAAGTGGACTCCTCCTGTTAGTTTTTATTTATTTTGAAACTCGAGTTTAAGTGGCGCTTGGTCCCTTTCCATTAGGGATGATACGCTTGTGCCAGGAACTCCCACGCAGATGAAATTTATGGTTATTGATAGTGTTGATCGTATTCTGTAAAAACGTCAGTTCTCTTGTTTGTAAATAATTCTTATAAGAATTTTCTTTAAAATTATTAAAATATAAAAAAAAATCGTTGAGAGATGATTTGATGCCGCAAAAAAAGTTATAACGAGTATAAAAAAGAATGATGAACTGTCATCAGCTGTTCGTCATCAGCTGTTAGCATGAGGAAGTCACGTGTTTTCTAAATAATCGTTGGTTCTTTGTTATTATTATTTTTTTTATTCTGAAATGCCATGATGAGCGATATTACGTAGTTTTTCTATAAAATGTCATCGGTTTTAGTTTTCTGCTTTTTTCTCTAAAAATATCATAGTTTTTAGTTTTAGTTTTTTAGTTTTCTACTTTTCGTACTTGTTCTCCAACAACGTGGCAATCATACTTCAGATGTTATAAAAATATTTCTTCGATGTTTTTAATTTATTTATTTTTTCGGGGTGGGAACGATTTTTCGTTCTGTCTCCTCCCCCCAATCCGTCCATCTGGCACGGGCAGGTTCTTGGCGGACGACGAAACCTGCCTTGAAGACAACGTCCTTATTGTTGGTGTTGTTCTTCTTGTTCTTGTGACCGTCTTCCCGGGCGATTGTCGTTCAATATGGAATTTCTCATCGGGAACGATTCATTTATTTATTTATTTATCTATTTATTTATTCATTTATTATATTATTTTATTGTTTGCATTTGTTTCCATTACCTGCGAGTGATTGATGTTTATTACAATTGCTCCATTCAATCGCCAGGTGTTAAACACTTTAACGTGTCACTTGCTTGCTTGCTTGAATGACTGGCGAGTGAATTCGGAGGGGAAAGTGAAAAAAGATATTTATTAATGGAAATTGAAACAGAAGTTGAATTTGCGTCCAATTTAGTTGGCTTAATTTCTCGCGCCATGTTGGAAGATTGTAGGTGATGAAATCTGTGATGATGATGATGATGATAATGTCGATATTAATGATGATGATAGTAATGATGATGATAATGATGACAATAATGATGATGGTGATGATGATGACAATAATGATGATAGTATTGATGGTGATGATGATAATAATGATGATGATAGTAATGATGATGATAATGATGACAATAATGATGATGGTGATGATGATGACAATAATGATGATAGTATTGATGGTGATGATGATAATAATGATGATGATAGTAATGATGGTGATGATGATGATTAGATTGATGGAATCCGAGTTGATGGATTCATTTTTGCATTTTCCTGATGAGGTTGTTCTTCTGGATCAATCCATCATGGCTGAGAGACAGCTTCAAGAATAACTTGAAACGTTCATTGTTTTGCCTCAGTCGAGAAATTCGGCTTCTGTTCGAGGCACGATTTTGATTCTGGAATAAAATTTAAAATTTTTTTGTTGTAGCTGCATATTGAAACCAGCTACGATGCATATTGAAACCCGCTACGATGCATATTTCATTCTATAATGGCTGCCTGTCTCGATTCATGCATGCTTTCTTTATGCGAATAAAATAAAACAAAACAAAAAAACTTTTACTTTCGAGACAGAATTCTTTCAAATTTGATTTTATTGCTTTGAGATTTGAAATGTGCCTAACTGCGTGCTGTAGAATCGCAACCGAGAGAGAAGAGAAGAGAGGTGGTCACGTGGTCACATTGATTATTTCATAGCATTTACAGCTGAATAGTGGTGAATGTTTATTGATATTGAATGAGGAATTCCCATGTATCGTGGCATCGCATAACTTCAAATTGCAATTATTGCATCTCATGTTCATATAGCAGTGCATCACTGTACATCACATTACAATTGCAATTGCATTGATCAGCATTACTTAAACATCGCACATGCATTGCACGGCATCACACCGCAGAGGTTGACATGGATTGGGTTGACCCCTGGGTCGGGTCGGGTTGAAAAAAAACTAAAAAAATTTTAATTAGAAAAATTAACTGGGTTGGGTTGAGTTGGGCTGGGCCGGAAAATTTAATATTTCAGGTGGTTTGGGTTGAGTTGAGAAAATGGTGGGTTGGGTTGCCAAAAATGGACTAGTGTCCACCTCTGTCACACCGCATCGCACAGCATTGCTTTACATTACATCGCATTGCGCAGCATTATAGCGCATTGTACAGCATTACATCGCATTGTACAGCATTACATCGCATTGTACAGCATTACATTGCATTGTACAGCATTACATCGCATAGTACAGCATTACATTGCATTGTACAGCATTACATCGCATTGTACAGCATTACATTGCATTGTACAGTATTACATCGCATAGTACAGCATTACATTGCATTGTACAGCATTACATCGCATTGTACGACATCCCATGACATCGCACCTCTTCGCGTGTAACAATCCCGCCTGATTCATGATGGCGACAGTTCTGCTTCTTTGCTGCCAGTTACTTTAGTTACAAATGCTGTAAAGCGACCGTCTGCGCTCCGTATAGAAAGGAGTCCGTTGTTTTGTATGGATCGTAAAGTAGAATTTACCGTTGCAATAAAGCTGATGTTAATGAATCAATACTGCCCCATCAACTATCATGATTCTCTGCTTCTCCCATCAAAACATTCACTTTTAATCATATTACTTAACCATTCCCCCGGGCAATCCGCGGCTTTATTACTCACTTTCATAACCTAATTTCACGCTATAATTTAAGCCCGCGACAATAAATTTTCTACGTCGATTAGTAGTTTCCAGGTTGCCAGGTGTCGAATTTGAATGCCGGTTGAACCTCAGTTGTACACTCACTTATGGATTATTATGGAATGCCAGCAAGCGAGCAGAAAGGAAAACGAAAGTGGTTATTTCTGGAATTTCTTTTCCTCTGTGGAGAAAAAACTAACCAACACCGGCGGCAATACAAAGAAGCAGACATGCTGGATTTAAATTCAACTTTAAAGCTTTTTTGTTTTTCTTTTATTCAACTAGATTAGTTCCACTCGCGCGTGTTTTGTCCCCCCCCACTCCCCGTGTACGACCGTTCCCCTGCCCTCCCTCACCCTCCCCTCCCCACCCAGAAGCACACTGTGGCACGCTAATCTTTGTGGCCGTGCCCGGGAGCAGAGCAGGGGCTTATGAGCCGGTGGGTGAATGAATCCTCGCAATAATCTTCTCTTGGCTTTCAATATATCAAATGGATGGGCGTACGGATGGACCGGCAGCCGGCGTTTTTCCCGTGGTGGCACAAAGAAAACAGGATTAAATCATCCGACTTCCAGTTCCTGGACTATAAGCTTTAATTTGAATTTTTTTGCAGCCCAGTCGGGAGAAAAAAAAGTTTTAGTGGCTTATTTGCATTTTGATCAGACGTGGACGGGTGGGGTGGGAGGCGGAGGTGGGGGGGGGGGGGGGTAAGGAGTGGGAGGAGGGTTAATGGGAAAGTTGATTTGAAGAATGCGATGTTTATTTCGGGGCATTTGCCGGTGAAGAATAAATTGCGATCACCTGGTTCTGTGGTTGGTTGTTTGGAGTGAAGTCGTGTGTGATGACCTGAGCATGGATGCCATTTGTTTCTCAGACCGTGACGTCGAAAGCGATGCTGGCTGGGACAGTTTTGATTTTCTATTCCTTCTTATTTAGAGATCGCTCTTTTTTTATTTTATTTTTTATTTTTCATTTCGTTGGTTTTTTTATTTATCTTCATTGTTGTCTGTCTTTTTGCTTGTTGTTATGCTTGCTTGCTTGTTTGTTTGCTGGTTTGTATGTTGGTTTGTAGATTTGTTGGTCTGTTTGTTGGTTGGTTTGCTGGTTGGTTTGTTGGTTGGTTGGTTTGTTGGTTGGTTGGTTTGTATGTATGTATGCTTGTTATTGTTCAGTTGGCTGCCAACGATAACGTTCACTCTTATTTTATTTAATGAACAGTTCGCTTACACGCAATCAGAGTAGGACATACTGTGTATTTACTAGTATTTAGATATACATGACGATGATGATGGTGGTGGTGATGATGGGTGACCCGTCAAATGGGCCTCAGACAAAAGGGGCCCGACATTACAGCCCCGACAAATGGCCCCCGTCAAAACAGCCTCGTCAAAAGAGCCCCGACAAAAAGGCCCCCGACATAACGAACCCCGCCAAAACGGCTCCCGACAAAAGGGCCCCCGACATAACGACCCCGACAAAAGGGCCTTTACTTTTTAGTTTACATCAAAAGAGCTCTGTGTATTAGGCACTTGCGTTTTTTCCAAGGTCAGATCAAAATGCATAGTTCTTAAGTTTAATTATGTTATACAATGTAGGGTCAGCTGTTGATCAAATGAAACAAAAATGTCCTTACTTTTAAGTTTACATCAAAATAGCTCTGCGTGAGCATTTACGTTTTTTTACAAGGTCAGATTAAAGTGGATAGTTTTTGTTTTTACATGTTTATAATAATCATATTATTTTCTGAAGTTTAAATATGTTATACAATAAATAGTCAGCTGTTGATCAAATTAGCGCGTGCAGGCGTGTAATAAAAGTAATCACATTGAATATATATATTTTCAGATCTGTTTTAAATACGTTTTTGATTATCAAAACTATTAAGATAAATTTATGTTTGATAATTGGAAATGGAATTTTTTGTTTTTAGGGATCTTTAATAATGCAGTTTAATATATTTTTTGCTTTATAATATTTATTATTTTTCCGTTAATAAATTTTTGTTAAAATTACAATTAATCATAAAAAGAATAATTACTAAAAATTATTTTAAATAAATAACTTAAAGAAAGCGACTATTAAATATGATATAAATAAATATACATATGTAATATGTACACTAATATACAGAAAATCACGGCTATAGATAGTAAGCTTTAAGCAATGCCGGCCCCTTGGTCGGGTTCCTTATGTCGGGGGCCGTTATGACGGGGGTCGTTTTGTCGGGGGCCCTTTTGTCGGGGCCCATTTTAGGGTACCGGTGATAATGATGATGGTGACAATGATGATGATGATGATTATTATTATTATTATTATTATTGTACAGATTTTTTTCTTTTTTCATGGTCCGCGAGACATTTTTGTTCTCGATATTCACACTATTCTCTTTTTCCGACGTTAAAGTTTGACGTTTCCATTATGGAGATGGAATTGATGAGACTGCTGCTGCTCCTTATAATAATAATAATAATAATAATAATAATAATAATAATAATAATAATAATAATAATAATAATAATAATAATAATAGTAATAGTAATAGTAATAGTAATAGTAATAATAATAATAATAATAATTATTATTATTATTATTATTATTATTATTATTATTATTGTTATCGTTATTGTTATTGTTATTGTTATAGTTATTGTTATTGTTATTGTTATTGTTGTTATTAATATTATAGTGATAATAATGGTAATGATAATGATTAATATTTCAATTATGATAATATAAATAACTCATAAGCGCATATCCAGTTCCACTTGAGTCTCGTTCTGCATGCAATGCAAGTAGCAGTGTAGAAGAAAAGCTCTCAATCAATTTATGATTGGTGAGCCATTTGATAAATGAATGAGAGATTTTTATTGGGATCAATATTTATGATTACTTTCTCTGAAATGGTCGGTCATCAGTAATATAAGAGCTTTCTTTCTTACCGGGGTCATCCGAACGAACGAACGAACGAGTGAACGAACGAACGAATGAACACTGACGTAGATTTCGTGTTCATAAACGAACATTTTGCGCATAGCACCATCCAGAATAGCTTGTCGACACATTTTTAAGACTCTAACGAGATTCTTTCTTCATTTATGTTTCTAGTAATTTATTTTATGCTTCTAGTAATTTATTTTATGTTTCTGGTAATTTATTTAACCTTTCCAACACAAAAAACGATAGTTTATTACACTGCAATGGTATTTTAATTTACTCCAATTGTTTTACTGTTACTGTGCTTTGTATGTGATTTAATTTTCTCAATTGAGCCAGGGGCGTCATTTCAACAAAACCATGATGGGAGCAAAATTTTTCAAATACCCAAAAATTCTAAAATTTCTCCTACTGATGCTCAACTTTTGTTCTCAAAAATTCCACAACCCAAAACCTTATACACTTTTGCCTCCAAGAATCCTTGAGAGGGCAATCGCCGCAAATGACCCCTCCTGTATTAAGCAAATATTTTATCAAAATTTACCAGCTCTTTACAGTTTACCATTTGCGATTGTAACTGTACAGTAATGATATAGTCTTATATACTATAATTAATAGATGAATAAAATGTATTATTTAAGATCTTACAATTCTTCACAGTACACTATATATTATATGTATTATAATATTATAATATTATAAGCCTACTATATACGTATATATAATGTAACTTATTGTAACAAACTAAACCTCATTTCAACTCTGCATGTAATTATAAATATAAAAACAAGTACTTTTAAATGTAATCTAATTTAATATAACGAGCTAAAATTATTTGAGATTTTATAACTCTCTACAATAGGCATAATTATAATAAACAATTGATGGTTGTAATCGTACTGTGAATGTAATATGAAGTACTTATGGTTGTAACCGTACTGTGAATGTAATATGAAGTACTTATGGTTGTAACCGTACTGTGAATGTAATATGAAGTACTTATGGTTGTAATCGTACTGTGAATGTAATATGAAGTACTTATGGTTGTAATCGTACTGTGAATGTAATATGAAGTACAACGACAAACGAATTCGTTGTATTTTCTCTAACTACTTTTTTTTATTTTTTTTTAGAATCAGGACTGAACTGCAACAAAGCATTTTACGGCAACTACGGACACAGGGGAGCCATCACAAGTTATAACTTTCCATTTGACTACCGGCACAATTTGACTTGTATAAACAGGATCTTCATACCGCCTCCGGTCTCCAATGAATCGAGAAATATCTGCTTCGTCTTCAAGTCTTTCTTCATGGAGAGCTCCTCCCCCTACTGCTCCTTCGATTCGCTCATCATCGGCGAGACGAGCAAGAACAAGTACTGCGGCCAAGGTCTCTGGCACTATGGCATGGAGCAGAAGGGGAACAGTTTATCTAATGTTTGGTCCCAGGACTTTTGCTGTGAGTGTTTTCAGTTACATGTTTCTGAAACTTATTGCCTAGAAAGGCAGCCATAAATTCTTGTTATGTTGTCAGAAAAGATATGGCCCTCTCACTCTCTCTCTTTCACTCTCTCTTTCACTCACTTTCACACATGTGAGCACAGAGCAAAAATCCCCTTGATGTGTATACGCACACAAACACAACATGCGGCATGCCATCACCATGGTAACTCATGCATGCATCATGTGAACATGACAAATTTCGTGGCTCTCAACTGGAATGTAGGTTTAGTGTTTTTAATCTAAAAGCGGAAAAAGTGAAAAGAGAGAGAGAGAGAGAGAGAGAGAGAGAGAGAGAGAGAGAGAGAGAGAGAGAGAGAGAGAGAGAGAGAGAGAGAGAGAGAGAGAGAGAGTTGTCATTAAAGAGGAGTTTGCTTTTTTCTTGGAAGAGTCTTTCCATGTACAGGCTGAAAAGTTTTAATTCGAGATTAAGTTTTCTTTATTTTTTTAAACCGATTATTATTGGTTAATAAGTTAATTGATTGGCTTATTATCTGTATTCAATATTTAAATTTATTCTATTTATATTTGGCTATTTATGCTTGCTCTTGAAAATTAATGATTTATTAAAGCTTTGGGACTTGAAACATTCTCAGATTAATCAGCCTGGTTGGTTGTATATTGAAAACTTTTGAACGACATTTTGAATTTGTTACTTTATTTCTCTCTCTGTCTCTCTTTCTCTCTCTCTGTCCCTCTCACTCTTCTCTTTTCCTTTATCTGTCTCGCAGATCAAGAAATTTTGCAGTTTTTCTTCGTGTTAAAAATTCAATTTCATTAGTTTCTGAAGGAACTTTCATCCTCTTCACCGACCAATCACATTGGAAACAGCTGTGCACGTGTGCTGTGTGCGTGCGTGCGTGTGTCGTCTTTATTGAATTATGCATAAATTTCGTCTGGAAAAGTCACACGGAAAAATAAGAAAGGAATTGTTCTGCATCGTCTTTATCTCAACTTAATTTTTTCTCTCTTTGGGTGAACATTTGTTATACAACTCTATAGGGGAATGATGGAATGAAGATTAGCTGGTACTCATAGGATTTGGCAGTTTTCTTTTCCGTTTCGGCTGAGAAGATGTATTTTTGGCGCGATCATCTCTTTTTCACTCCTCTTTCTATCTCACTGTCCATCTTTTTTCTCTTTCTACTTTAAAGTAAATAAATAAATAAATATGTAAATAAATAAATAAATATGTAGATAGATAAATATATAAATAAATAAATATATAAATAAATAAATATTTAAAAAATATGTAAATATCCACTATGATTTTTTATTTAATTTCCCATTAAGACTCAACCTCTTATTGAATGAAATTCGTTCAGTTGAACCATAACAGAATTTCTCTACAAAATCAGCCTGCCTCTCTATCTTTCAAGTTGCCTTTCCAAATTATTTGTACACGAACAAGCCCTTCGTCGACCGCTTCTCCAGTTACTCATTTCCAGCCCACCAACGATACGCGATGGCAGATCTGAGGCTTGCATACAGGATGGAGGTTGACGTATCACACTGTTTATAAGTCTGCCACGTCTGAACAAATTGAAAAGCCATTATAGAGAGAGAGAGAGAGAGAGAGAGTGAGGATTTTGTGCTCGTAGGATCGAGTGTATAGTACTGTAGGTACGCTGAAGCATTGTTGTTGAGTGAGTATTATGTATGTATGTATGTATGTATGTATGTATGTATGTATGTATGTATGTATGTATGTATGTATGTATGTATGTATGTATGTATGTATGTATGTATGTATGTATGTATGTATGTATGTATGTATGTATGTATGTATGTATGTATGTATGTATGTATGTATGTATGTATGTTTGTGTGTATGTATGTATGTATGTATGTATGTGTGTATGTATGTATGTATGTGTTTGAAGTGTGCGTGTGCGTGTATGTGTATGTGTATGTAGCTATGTAGGTATGTACGTATGTTTGTAGGTATATATGTACTGCACACTAGTGTGGTGTATAGGGGTGGTGCTGTGCTTAATGTAGTGTACATCTGCTGGTACGAAATGTCACGTGGAGGAAAGTTATTAGGTAGAGGGCGAGCGAAATATAGTTTTCTCCTTTTTATGATTAATCTATGGCACATCAAATTCAATCTGACCCATGCATTACATCGATGGCCGACTGCCTCACTAGTTTCGCTCATCAATTTCCAGGACTCAATCAACACCGGAGAGAAAAATTATTAATAAGCCAGCTATCTTTTACTTTCTTCGAGAGACGAGACGAAATTAAAGCGATTCGTCTTATTTCGTAGAAGAATAGAATGTTGTTAAGGATAAATGACATTTTGCGTGTGTTGTCCTCCTTCTTCAACTGTTTAACATACCTGGGTTTCTGGGAAAATAAAGTTATTCATGGGTGGGCTTGGCTGAAAGGAGGGGCCTGTGATGCTGGACTTGCTGGAAAGGAGTTGTTTGAAATGAATCTAAATAACGAGATTTCTTCTTTCATTTCTTTCTTACAATCTTTTGCCTGCTTGTTGTTTTTTTAGAATTTATTTTTTTCTTAAACACGTTGTTGTTGATGATTTTCTTGAAAGTATCTTCAATCCTTCCTCGTCATCGTCATCACCTACATCTTCATCGTCATCACCTACATCTTCATCGCCATCATCTACATCTTCATCGTCATCACCTACATCTTCATCGCCATCATCTACATCTTCATCGTCATCACCTACATCTTCATCGCCATCATCTACATCTTCATCGTCATCACCTACATCTTCATCGCCATCATCTACATCTTCATCGTCATCATCTACATCTTCATCGTCATCACCTACATCTTCATCGCCATCATCTACATCTTCATCGTCATCATCTACATCTTCATCGTCATCACCTACATCTTCATCGCCATCATCTACATCTTCATCGTCATCATCTACATCTTCATCGTCATCACCTACATCTTCATCGCCATCATCTACATCTTCATCGCCATCATCTACATCTTCATCGTCATCACCTACATCTTCATCGCCATCATCTACATCTTCATCGTCATCACCTACATCTTCATCGCCATCATCTACATCTTCATCGTCATCACCTACATCTTCATCGCCATCATCTACATCTTCATCGTCATCATCTACATCTTCATCGTCATCACCTACATCTTCATCGCCATCATCTACATCTTCATCGTCATCATCTACATCTTCATCGTCATCACCTACATCTTCATCGCCATCATCTACATCTTCATCGTCATCATCTACATCTTCATCGTCATCATCTACATCTTCATCGCCATCATCTACATCTTCATCGCCATCATCTACATCTTCATCGTCATCACCTACATTTTCATCGTCATCACCTACATCGTAGAGAATCATTATAGAAATGCGTAATGTCTGAAAGGGAAAATATTTTATTAAATTACGTAATAACTTTTAAAAAGATAATAATAATAATTTGACATTTTTACGTGGCATAATGTCATTTAGACTTCTAGGCCTGGAACAAATGCGTCTTTAAACTCTTTCGAAATTTTTTGACAGTCGCTGAGTCATTGATGGTGGTCCTTAGCTCGTTCCAAAATCTGGTACCGGCAACGGCAAACATGAGGTCACAAGTCGTCTTCAATCTAGTCTTAGGTAAATGGAGTGAGGTCGAAGATGAAGATCTTAACCTCTTTCTAGTCGAGAAGTCAGATATCTGGTTTATCGAGGAAGACAGATAGCCAGTGGCCTGTTTATTTAGTGTTTTGTAGACCAGTAAAGCCAACTCGAATTTAATTTTTTCATCCACTGGCAGCCAGTGTAGGTAGGCAAGAACTAGGTTGATGTGTTTGTTTGGGTGGACCAATCAGGATTGAGTTTCCATAGTCGAGTTTGGTTAAGAAGAGGGAAGTAACTTAATAATTGTCG
Source organism: Erpobdella octoculata (assembly GCA_963978895.1). NCBI lineage: Eukaryota > Metazoa > Annelida > Clitellata > Hirudinida > Erpobdellidae > Erpobdella > Erpobdella octoculata. The sequence continues at coordinate 44,753,075 of OZ022238.1, read as the reverse complement.
TGAAGATGTTGAGAGAGAGAGGTAACCACACTTTTTTTATATGTCGGTCGTAGTGCATTGAAATATGCACAAACAGTGTTTTTGATATGTGTTTTTGGTGACAAATCAGTATCCAGTTAAGAGGCCAAGATTTCGAACAGACAGTCAGGACCTATTCGAACCGATTCTTTTGGACAGTGAAGTGTCTGGCGTCTGGTCGTAAACAAGAATGCTTCAGATTTTTGCTGGTCCAACGTCGTCTATACAGGCAGAGTTGGTGGTTTGGAGTGCCGTACTCTCTCCAGGCCGACAATAGCCGTAGATTTGAGTGTCATTGACAAAAAAGTGACTTCTGAAACTTCTAGTGCGTGAATGGCAATTTTGTTTTCAAGTTCGCTGGTGTACATTACTGTACATTATGAAGAGCATCGGGCCTAGGACTGACCCCTGGGGTACGCCACAGATAATAGGTGTTTTTAAAGATGTGTTCTTGGTTATGTTTAACAAGTTTCTGTAATTCTGTTGTCATTATTATCGATAGACATTAGCGTACGAGCCGGGGCGAGGGGGATGCAGCCCCCCCAGTTTCGGGCAAAATGGGCTGAAAATTTGGGCAAAACAGTTTAATTTTTTTTATTTAAATGTCACAAACACTTAAATCTCAAAGTTTGGCCATTTGGTCATGTAGATGTGAATCAGTAAAAGCCGTGATGGAGCAGTTGCCTAATATCACAACGGCCTTGCTTACTTTGACAGATGATCACGATCCCAAAACGTCTATAAGCAGTACAGCCTTACTGACTGCAATAATGTGACTTTGATTTTTTGTTTGGTCTGGTTGTGTTAAAAATAATACTATCAAACACAAATAGTCTCAGCAGATATTTGCAGGGAAAAACTGTCGACGTGATAACAGCCAAGAAAACAGCCACAGACACAAGAGACACTCTCCATCAATGTAGAAATGAATAAAACTTTGAAAATGTTTGGATCTACACTGATAGACTTGCGCAAAGTGTAAAGACAGTTATCAATATCTACGGCACACGATTCTCGTTCAAAAAAGCAAGAGTTGGAAAGAAAAGACAAGTTTCTCGTAGAAGCCAACCCCTAGTTGGCGATAAGCCAGCAACAGACGCTCAACTATATCAAACTGCCAAAAACTCTCATAGAATATCGGCGTAGTATTTTTGTCTGGATAAAGTTATTGGCGAATTAGACTCCCGATTTAGTGGAAACGACCAAAACATCATGTGCTCACTATACAAAAATTGCCTCGCGGAATGGACTTGATCACGACTTGCTTAAGACAGAAAAGGTAATTTACTTTGAGTTTCTCACTGATCACATTCCTAAAGCAGGTTGACAAGCAGCAGCCGCCGATGTTGTTTCAACCCTTTACAACAATGACCTTCATGTTGTTCTACCAGTTTTCAATCAAGTTGCTAATATTTTGGCCGCAATTCCAGCCACATCTTGTTCTGCCAAACGTTCCTTCAGCGCACTCAGACGCATTAAAACATATTTACGGAGTACAATGGGCCAAACACGACTAAACAGTGTGGCAATTTTAAATATTGAACGAAGATATTCTAATATAGTGACCAAATTATTGACATTTTAGCTTCCAGGAAATTCATAAATCAATATTTTTTTGAATGTTTTAATAAAAAGGTTTCGTTACTATTAAAGTTTTTTTTATAAATATACAGACAAAAATAGCATTGATAAAAAGGTAGTTTATTATAACGCCCATGTTCATTTATCCTTATTTTTTGAAAACTTCCAGCATTCGGGCAAAAATTATTTCCAGCCCCCCCCTTCGATTAGACCCGTACAGCTATGTCGATATATATATATATATAATTATTGATGCATACTGATGACATTCATTTTCATAATAGCATTATGATGATGTTTTTCCTGTATTATTATTACTATTATTATCATCATTATTATCACCTGCTTTTGTCTGGAAATTCTAGTGGTTTTTTCTTTTTAATTTTCAATTATTTTGAACTTTTTCCATAACATTTGAGATTTTTAAAGGAATTGTTATGGAAATAATTTGTGTAATTTTCTTTTTTCTAGACTTTTTGGAGCACCAAAGTAGAAATTGTCTTGTTAAAAGAAATAAGCTGCATTGGTGGGAATAGTGTAGGTGCATGGATGAAATAGATGCATGGATGAAAGTAGTGCAGGTGCATGGATGAAATAGATGTATAGATGAAATAAATGTATGGATGAAATAGATGTATGGATGAAATAGATGTATGGATGAAATAGATGTATGGATGAAATAGATGTATGGATGAAATAGATGCATGGATGAAATAGATGTATAGATGAAATAAATGTATGGATGAAATAGATGTATGGATGAAATAGATGTATGGATGAAATAGATGTATGGATGAAATAGATGTATGGATGAAATAGATGTATGGATGAAATAGATGTATGGATGAAATAGATGTATGGATGAAATAGATGTATGGATGAAATAGATGTATGGATGAAATAGATGTATGGATGAAATAGATGTATGGATGAAATAGATGTATGGATGAAATAGATGTATGGATGAAATAGATGTATGGATGAAATAGATGTATGGATGAAATAGATGTATGGATGAAATAGATGCATGGATGAAATAGATGTATGGATGAAATAGATGCATGGATGAAATAGATGCATGGATGAAATAGATGCATGGATGAAATAGATGCATGGATGAAATAGATGCATGGATGAAATAGATGCATGGATGAAATAGATGCATGGATGAAATAGATGTATGGATGAAATAGATGCATGGATGAAATAGATGCATGGATGAAATAGATGCACAAATAGATAATTAGGTGCATTATGGGAAGTAGTAATGGTACATAATCAATATTATTGCATGGCTAGGAATGCATGGATTGAAATAGCTGTACTGATGGGAATAGATGAATTCATGGGACTAGCTGTACTAATAGAAATGGAGACATGATAGGAAAATAGATGCATGGATGGAAATAGCTTCATAGGATGGGAATAGCGGCATGGGTTGGAATAGCTGAACTGATGGAATTAGATGCATGGATTGAAATGGATCACTCCCTGCAAAAATAATGGAACAGCTCATTACTTAGTAATAACCAATTGGAAATTAATTTCAAATTGTAATTTTCTGGACATTTTCAAAGACATTTATGTCTGTTTAACTGTGAATTTGTAATTTTAAAAATGCCCATAAAACCTATTTTATACTCTGGCTGTCAAATCTACATGATTTATTGTTGGCTTTGTGCTTCACATTCTATGGCACTTTTTATTGATTTTATCCCAGATTAAAATTTTCTTTGCAGAACCTTCAGCTCACTTTCCTTTCTACCAAAAGTTTTTTTTAAATAGGCACAAGTGTTTTTTATGTTGCTTGTGAATAAGTATTTTTATGTTGGGTGTGCATAAGTATTTTTATGTGGGTGTGCATAAGTATTTTTATGTGGGCATGCTAAGTATTTATAAGAGGGTGTAATAAGTATTTTTATGTGGGCATGCTAAGTATTTATAAGAGGGTGTAATAAGTATTTTTATATGGGTGTGCATGAGTATTTATTTGTATGTGGATGTGCATAAAAATGTGTTTGTGGAGTCGGTAGAAGAATTTTTATTTGGGAAAAGATATTTTTATGAGGGAAGATGTATTCTTAGGTGAGCAGAACTGTTTATATGTGGGCATAACTGTTTATATGTGGGCAGAACTGTTTATATGTGGGCAGAACTGTTTATATGTTTTTTTTTATAATAGTTTATAGTCCTTTACACCAGGTGTTTTAAGACTGAAACGGCTGTATGAAGGAAGCACCTAATTACTTCCTGTCGTAGATCATATTTGATCTTTTTAACTGTCCCTCATCCTTTATCCAGGCTTGACTGTTTATATGTGCAAGAACTGTTTATATGTGACCAGAACTGTTAATAGGTGAGCAGTTTTCCCAATTCCCATTACATTGATTCCCACTCCAGCTGCAATATTTCCCATTTCCATGCAATACCCATAAAATGTTCAGTTATTTTTCCCATTCCCGTAAGATTCCCAAGGGTCCCATGGGAATGGGATACAATTCACACGTCTAGTCTGAGGTGTTTGACAACTTTTCTACTGATGCCAATGAGGCAGAGGCTCAAATGGGTGTGCCTGGGATTTTATGGCGGAACAAAGGAAAACAGCTGAAACATGAGAAAGTCGGACAGTTCTGCGTTGGTGTGGGTGTTCGTTTAAAAGGTCAAAAACGGCGGGGAGGGCCAGAGACATCGGAAAGAGCAAACATTTTAGTTTAGATCCACAAACACCACTGGCAAACAAAAGCCAGATGCAAAAAGTTTTGTAATTTTTCTAAAAAGTAGTCAATTTTTCTTCTAAATTTTGTCAATTTGAGCTTTTTCTCACTGATTACTGGTTTTAAACGGCATTTCATGTATTAATATTGTTATAATTTTTTTAGTATCTGAAAATTTATTTTGAAATCTATGGGAGGACCATGGCCCTTCCCCTAGATCCGCCACTGTGTGTGTGTGTGTGTGTGTGTGTGTGTGTGTGTGTGTGTGTGTGTGGGCTCACCTATGTTTTTTGTTGACTTCAGCGTTGTTCCGATTGAGAGAAATTAGACTGCATGGACGAACGTGGATTCAATCAATTTGCTGTAAATCGATTTTTAATGAAATTCCACGTCATTGTCACTACTGGTGCGTGTCTGTGTCAATTCCTCACATTCAGCATTCGCAGGTTTTGCACCAGCATGATGAAGTTGGAGAGCAATAATAACAATATCAAAAGAAATTCTGTAACATCAGAAACAGCGATATCAACTACTGGCATAACAAAGCGTTTTTAAATTGAAGTTGATTTATTATTTGCCAGGGAAAGTCGAGTCGGGATCGACATTCGATGTAACATTCTCAACCGACAACAGCGTCAATGGAACAGGATTCATGGCCACCTATGAAGTATTTTCTATCCCCTCTTCCTCCTCCTCATCGTCATCGTCGTCGTCGTCGTCTTCTTCATCGCCATCATCTCTTCCACAAACCTCTGGACACGGTCAGTTGGTTTTGATGTACGCAATTGTCTGCGCTTTTTTCTCCGTCCGAGAAGGCACGGGGTTTTCTGCTTTCATCTTCAAAAATGTCATCCATTATTTTCCTTGAATAACTTGAATAATTTAAAAAATAAATACGAATTGTTCAGTCGGTGGGCCTCGGGAGGTTTTTTTGTAGGAATAAAGAAAAATAAGCACATGCAAAATCACATGTCACTGTCTGGCGAGGATTTAAAGCGCTGTTGATTTCCAGTACAAATTAATTATCACTGATATTTGAATCGTAGATTGGATTCCTTATTTTAATCGTAGGTGGGATTCCTTATTTTAATCGTTGGTTGGATTCCTTATTTTAATCGTAGGTGGGATTCCTTATCTTAATCGTTGGTTGGATTCCTTATTTTAATTGTAGGTGGGATTCCTTATTTTAATCGTAGGTTGGATTCCTTACTCGTTGTTTCTTCATTTCCTCTCCTTACAGAGTGACCTTGAAATTTATAAGAAATTGAAACTAAGGTCGGTGGAAGAAAAATCGGATAAGGATAAAAAAAAGAAAAGTGTGCAGCATGTGCTGCTTTTAAAATTAAACGCTTCCTCGCTTGTGCTAGCCACGCCTGGTGCTGCGTGTGACAAATAACGAAATTTTTTTAACACGGCCATTGGGTTGCTCCCCAAATGTTTGTTTCTGTCTTTCTATTTGTGTGCCTGCTTGTGTGTGTGTTTGTATGGATGGGTGCGTTTTAGTTCTTTAATTATTCACAAGGCGCATTGAAATGATAAATTTGAAAGTAGTGACATTTATAACGACGGTTATTTTTAATTTAAAAGCTCAATTTATTTATTTAATTTATATTTTTCCCTCCCCTCCCAGCTCCGTGTCGACCCGAAGAATGGTCATGCGCCTGGGACCGCAAGTGCATTCCTCAGAGCAGGTTGTGCGATGGCAGGCGAGATTGTACAGATGGATCTGATGAGACGTTTGCCTTCGCCAGGTGCAAAGGTTCGCATTTCAATTAATACCATATGCAAATTTCCCAACAGCCTGCCTTTATTTCTTTAAAATCCTTCTTGTCCATTTCCTATTTGAGGCGGATGCGTTTTATCTCTTGTTTTTTTCCCGTTTCAGTTTGTTTTTTCTTTATATATATATATATATATATATATATATATATATATATATATATATATATATATTTATATATATATTTATATATACACAATAATATACATATAATGTATGTATGTATGCATATGTTGTTATCCTACTTTTCAGAGACTGTGATTGTTCATATGCAAGCCATCGTGGTGGTGTTGCAGTTATTGGTGACCTGAACTGCTCTGAGAATCATTGTATTAGAATGATGACACTTTTGCATGACATGGCAGAGAAATTGTTTGCAGCCATCTATCAAACTTGAAAGAAATGCTCAGTCATTTATGAATTTCCTGTTTGAGATTTCACCTGGAAGGAGCAATTAGCGATATTAGATTTGAGGTTTTTTTTTATCACAGAATGTTCCAAGAAAAGGAAAGTCTTCGTCGGTCCCAATGTTCCTCTGCGTTGCCAATAAAGCTTGACATGCAACCTCTCCTTTATCTCATTCACTATCTCTCCATTTCTTTTTTCTTATTTTAGCAGCTCAACAAAGCAAACATTATTTATTCCCAGGATATGATGAAATGCTACCGTTTCATTTTATAGACATGTCTTCCTAGATGCAGATTCATAAAAAATATATATAAGTATATTTTATGAGGCTTTTGTTATTGTGCATTTATTGTGCATTTATGATGGTGTTTTTAATGTTTTAGATGGTGTTTTTAATGTTTTAGATGGTGTTTTTGTGAAAAGCATTTCCATTGGATAAGATTGGCTTTGTGATATTATGACAGGCTTCTTTCCTGGGCCATAATTTATAATATAATATAATATATATTATATTATATTATATTATATTATATTATATTATATTATATTATATTATGTTATGTTATGTTATGTTATGTTATGTTATGTTATGTTATGTTATGTTATGTTATGTTATGTTATGTTATGTTATGTTATGTTATGTTATGTTATTTTATGTTATGTTAGGTTACGTTACGTTACGTTACGTTACGTTGCGTTGCGTTGTGTTGGGTCATATAGTTCTAGAACTACGTGGTTGGGTTGTGTTGTGTTAATTTCTCTTCCCTTTATTTTCAACCAATGATTTCCAACTCCATCTTAGATTGATTTTATCTTAAGTCCCTTTCTAGTTATTTCATATTTACTACCGACGGATTCATTTAAAACTCGATAATATATTACGTGAACTCATTTACTCCATTAGACCTTCTTAGTGCATAATTTGAAAATAATTTCAGATGAAATATTTATGCACATCATTATTATGGAGACATTAATTTTGATATGTATTGATTATTTTACTCCAATAACATGTTCAATTTCCACTCCCAACTTATCACTATCTCATATCTTCTTCCTGACTCCCATGGAAAATTGCCTGTCATAAACTTTTGCTTTCCCTTGATATCCAGTACATGATTTGAAAAATAGTAATATATATATATATATATATATATATATATATATATATATATATATATATATATATATATATATATATATATATATATATATGCAACTATCTAATATTTTATAATTACCTATTATATAATAGAAATTATTGATTATAATATTACAATTTATTTATTCACGAAACAGGTCAACAGAATTTCATGTCATGTGACTTCTCAAACGACAACGGGTAAACAACATCTGATTTTGTTCTGTTTAAATAATTAATCTGAATTCATTTAAACGCTGCTTGTTGTCGGGGCTTAAACGATTGTATGTACCTGCAACGCGTAGTACATGTGTACATCGGGGGGGGGGGGTAGTGGGGGTGGGGGGCTGTGTTGTGTATTGAAGAAATTATAAGTATGTATTTAAGCCGGGTGGCTGACATTTGAATTATAAAATTATAAAAGATATCTTTAATTCTACAAGTTGGGATTGATATCAGCAATCTGACTTAAGCTCGTTTATCCGTTTCAGGACGTCTGCTGACATGTGTGCCTGTGTTATATATATATATATATATATATATATATATATATATATATGTATATATGTGTGAATATATGCATGTGTTGTATGTGAGTGAGGCTGTGTAGGAGCATTTACATTTATAGACGTGCACTGGAGAAATAGCTGCTGCAAT
>OZ022238.1:44737276-44739776 GCA_963978895.1 Erpobdella octoculata | reverse complement strand
GTGTGTGTGGGGGGGTGCTGTAGTGGCCTATCTTCTCGTACGACGTTAATGAACAAAAAATGACATTTTTGATAATTTTCCAGACCGGATTTCTCTCAACTCCTATAAGGAGAGAAAAATGATAAAAATGTTTCCAAGCGATCCGTCTCATTCCGTCTGGTATTCCATCAGCGATCCGGCTCCGTGTGTTGTGTCGTGTTGAGACCTTTATGATGCATTTATTACCGCCATAGCCCATTGAACAGTTTAATTTTCTCGAATTACTTTTCCTGAATGGCAATCTTATTGTTGTTCGTGACGCATTTTAAAACTCCCGCCTTGAGGCCGATTCCATGAAATTCGCGCGTCCGGAAGATTTCTAATTTTCTCTCATCTCCCTCTCCCTCACCTCTCTCTCTCTCCCTCGCTCCATTCGCGCCCCTCTCCTCCTCCTCCTCCTTCTCTCGCTCCGTTTTAATTGGATGTTTAACTACTTTGTGATAGAATTGTACACTCTGTTTTCTTTCACAGATGGACACTACATTCGAACTACAAGATCATCGGCACAACTGATGGGTCCGCAAACAAGCCTTCTGCCAAATTCATCGTACTGCCTCAGATTCTGGTACTTATTATCTGGAAACCTATCGCATCTATTTCTGGCTGCCTACATCATGTACGATCAAGCTGGCTTCAGGCCGGAGTGGTTCATCAATCCCGACACCATGCCGGCATACGCTGGTCACCAGTACAGGGGTAGGAAGGGCTCCCGATACTCTCAGGACTGGGACGGCAGCGGGTGGAGGATGGCAGAGATCGTCGTCGACCTGAAGTCGAGTTCGTTCCAATTTCTGTTGGCCGCCAGGAGGGAGGTCTTAGCGGCTAATCAGGGATCACCTGATCTCGAATCGGTCGAGCAAAGGGAAATCGATGGAAGAATGAAGCACTCTGGTGGTGCCATCGTTGCGTTGGATGACATAAGTCTACTTGAGGGACCATGCTCAGGAGGTTTAGTGAACGAATTATTTGGTTTTATTCTTTTTTCTATTTCTATTAATCTTATTGATTATTAATTATTTTTATAATTTATAGTTATTACATGTTTTATGTTTAGACGATTATATTAAACAAAAATGTGTACTTTAAATAAGAAGAAAAATGGAGTTTAAATAAAATGTTTGTACAGTTTGATGTTATTTTGCAAGTAAGCCAATTTGTCAATATGTCTTTCTTCTTTTGTTTTTAAATTTCTCCAGCGTACGACTATCCTGTATTTCTCTCTTTCTCTCTCTCTCTCTCTCTCTCTCTCTCTCTCTCTCTCTCTCTCTCTCTCTCTCTCTCTCTCTCCGGCTCGACTATCGTGCATACAATTGCTCAGTACTTGTGCCGATTTGATAATTGTTTTCCCTGGAAAGAAAATTGGAACGGCCTCTGAATTGCAGCTTTATATTTCTCCAGCTGCTCCTCCAACGACCACTTTCTTTCTCCTTCTCTTTTTTACATATAAACACTCGACCGGTCTCCTTGAATGGCGATTTGATTTTTCGTCTGTAATTCTTTTTTAAGTATTATTATTTATGAATTGTCGCCAGAGCTCCGAGGTGAATTTAATTCAATTAAATTATAATTATAATTGAATTAAAAAACAAGGATGAATTATATGAATATAAAGCACCAAAGATATAAGAGCATTTGGGACAGTTTTTCTTCTCTCAACCAAGATCTTAGGAAGTTTTTTTGTCCTAGAAACCTGCTCTAACTTTTTATTAATATTTGATTTAAATTCTAGAATTTTCGCAATTACGATTCAATGCATGATGCATCTCTATCCGGTTATATGCATGATGCATCTCTATCCGGTTATCCGATTTGATGCATATCCATCCGATTTTATACATATTCATCCGATTTTATGCATGTCTGTCCGATTATATGCATATCCATCCGATTTTATGCACATATATCCGGTTTTATGCATATTCATCGATTGTATGCATTTATATCCGGTTTTTTGCATATCCATCCGATGGATGCATATATACCCTGTTTTATGCAAATCCATCCTATGTATGCATATATATCCGGTTTGATGCATATCTATCCCGACTGGATGCATATCCATCCATCACTTTATAATAAATGCGTCGAGCAAAGGAGGGTTTCCGATCAATTTCCTGGCGTAGTAGCATTTCGAAATGTCAGCAATCTTGTGACACAGTCATTTCTCACTCACACTAGGACGAAGACTACACGTCAACATGCTGTTATGTCTATTTTTTTCCTTATATGGTCATCGGCGGCAGCGGCGGCTCAGTTGCATGATTCCATACATCATCAAGACTAATTTAATTCTTTGGCAACATGTGCCACTCTGACAACCCATTTTTTCTATTTTCTGAATTCGATTTTCAAATAAAAAAATCGTTTATTTACTTATTAATTTTTTATTTTTTTTGTGTAATCTTTTTTTACACTGATTATGATTATGATTATAAGTATGATTATGATTACTCACGCATTT
>OZ022238.1:44634776-44732276 GCA_963978895.1 Erpobdella octoculata | reverse complement strand
GTAGTGGTAGTAGTATTTGTAGTAGTAGTGGTGGTGGTAGTGGTTATATAGATAGAGGTACTGAGTATCAGTATCACTAAGTAGTAGTAGAGTATTAGTAGTAATAGTAGCAGTAATGTCGTTTTACTAGTGTGTGGAGACTTGTTGTAAATGCTATCGACAGGGAATGTGGAGAGACTATGTGCAAGTTCATCTCATTCCAGATGCATGACGTCATTCACACCATAAAAACCAAGTTCCTTCTCATGTCGGGCAAGCAAAACTGCCAAAGTTGTCTCAGAGAAATCCATCGCTACTGCTCTCTCTCTCTCTCTCTCTCTCTCTCTCTCTCTCTCTCTCTCTCTCTCTCTCTCTCTCTCTCTCTCTCTCTCTCTCTCTCTCTCTCTCTCTCTCTCTCTCTCTCTCTCTCTCTCTCTCTCTCTCTCTCTCTTTGTAAAATTAGATAAAATAATTGCTTGACTGTTTGTATGTCTTGAGAAGTCTACTCCATCCAGGATCGTCGGATTTGTGGAATGTGGAATTTGCAAACGGGGTTGCTGAATTTGATTTGTCGTGTCGTGCTTTATTAAGGCCCGTGGCACAAGGGGAGTGGAGGTAAGGGGTGATAGGGTACGGGGGAGTGGGGGAGGGGGTGAAGTGTGGTTAGCCTTGAGAATATTTTTCTTTTTCACGAGTGATGAATTACGTTGTTGTTGTTAAGTTGTCACTGTTGATGTTGAAGCTGGCCTTGTTGAAGAGAAATATCGTAATTGTGAGCAAATGAAGAACACCTGTTTAACTGAAATACTGTTTTCTATGCTATGGAAGAGAGTTATATATATATATATATATATATATATATATATATATATATATATATATATATATATATATATATATATATATATATATATATATATATATATATATATATATATATATATATATATATATATATATATATATATATTCCTAGCCGCTTATTAACCCCTTGCAGTGCGATGATGATGATGATGATGATGGTGATGATGATGATGGTGATGGTGGTGATGGTGATGGTGATGGTGATGGTGATGATGATGACGATGACAATGATGATGGAGAATTTCACGGAATTCGTTCAATTGGAGATTTTTTTAATATATTTTTTACACATCCTGTTATCGATTTCTTGTGTGTGTGACGTCATCTGCGGACCATCTCATGCCAATTCTTGCCGGGCAATTAAAAGCATGTTTTCCTGTTTATGTAATTAACTTTCCTGGAATGGAAATGCTGGTTAGCTAGTTTGCCTGGCTAGTTGGCTGGTTAGTTGGCTGGTTGGTTGCATCTTGAAATTGAAAGAGAGAGAGAGAGAGAGGTGGGGGGGAGAGAGAGAGAAAAGAGAGAGTGGGGGAGGGAAAAGAGAGAGCGATGGCGTAATATCTGGGTTTGTTGGCCTTATTCGGTACACCACAGCCAACACGTGACTGAATATTTGAAACTAAGAATATCATTATCATCATCATCACTAAAGGAGAAGATGATGGAAGCAATCAGTTGAGCAGGTATAAAGTGGCCATATAATAGTGGTGGTTAGTATTGGTGGTTGTGTCCCTACACATGGCCGACGAACATACTACTACTACTACTAAACACACACGCACGCACAGTGACACAGACAATGTGTTTAGTGTGTTTACATGTTGCAAGTTCCTCTTTCTCTGTTTGTTGTCACCCTCTTTTGCAGTCTCAGTCTCCATCGATTTCCTCCTCCTAATTATTTTCCAGTTATTTTTGAGGACACGAGAAAACAAAAATTCTTCCTCGTTTTGTCTTTTACTACTTGAAATGTTCCAAGCGGGATTTTTTGTTGCTCGTCTCCTTCCTTCCACTTCCATGCTCGTCTCCTTCCTTCCATGCCGTCTGCAAATTTGCTCTCCGCTGGAAGTGCCGAGGCTTTATAACTTTCTCTTAATTTTTACGTCTGCCCATCCTCGTTTGAGCACGAAAGTGGCTGCTGCTGTTGTTGCTTCTTCTTCCTCATCATGCCGGTGGATACTAGTGGTGGTCATATTGACGGGCCGATGAAGGCCCTAATTTGTCGGCAGGAGTAGAGAAAGGCCATTCGGTCATGCAACGTCCGTGTAGCTGGCAGCCAATTGTATTGTTTATCTGTCACTTTGGTTTTGTGGTCGGCGTGCGGCTGGAGTTGAATTAGAACTGACAGTCAGCATGCCACCCCCTCCTCCTGCCCCTTCCCTCCACATCCCCTACCCTTCCCCTTGCTGCATGTCTCTGTCACGTCGGGAAGTCAATTCATTCAAAAATATGCTAATATAATAAAATAATAAAAATTATACTGATGATGATGGTGGAGGTGATGATGACGATGATGATGATGATGATGATGATGATGATGTTTACGGTGATGATGATGATGTTAATGGTGGGGTGGTGGTGATAATGATTTTCGACCATTTCGTTTTACTTTCCATGGCACACACACACACACACATCGACTGACTGTCATGTGCATAACATTGCAACGATGTTGTATACGATTGCTTCTTCTTTTTTAGATGACTCGTTGAACTGAGTGAAAGAATGAAAAATATAGTTGGATATCAACATCTCATTAAACATTCACACCTTCATTCAATCCAGGTATCGCAAGTTTCACCTCAGCACGTGCCGTCTGAACGTTTTAAAGATGTCATACGAGGGCCACCTGTCCGGATCGCTGTGGTCCGAAGAGATGTTGGGGGAGACGGGGGACAGTGGAGACCAGCATGCCAGTTCAAAGGATTATTGGGTACAAGTCAAGGTGAACATAACTGCAGACGGACCCTTCAAGGTATGCTTGTTTGTTTGCTTGTTTACATTTATCTTCTGCTCAAGTTTCTCGATGATTTACATGTAAAATATTGTAAACATCTGCTGCTTCCTATCTTTCTCTTTCTAGTCTTAGTAGTAGGCAAGCCAGCCCTGCAGCAGGAACCTTGTCACGGTTTTATTGTCATTGTATGGGACTGTTTTATCAGTTGCCAGCAGTAACTCATGCAGCAAATGACTGGAGCTCAACAAAGTAATAATTCCCGAATCCTCCAAGATTTATGACTCCTTTTCTTCATGGATCTTCTTATTTCTCTTTCTCTCTCTCTCTCTCTCTCTCTCTCTCTCTCTCTCTCTCTCTCTCTCTCTTTCTCTCTCTCTCTCTCTCTCTCTCTCTTTCTCTCTCTCTCTCTCTCTCTCTCTCTCTCTCTCTCTCTCTCTCTTTCTCTCTCTCTCTCTCTTTCTCTCTCTCTCTTTCTGTTTATGTTTATGTTTCTTTTTCTGTTTCTTTTTCTGTTTCTGTTTCTCTGTTTCTTTTCTTTCTTGTTCGCAGTTTCACTTCGTTCTCTATTCTGGCTTCTTCTTTAATTTCATCTTCTTTTCCAACTTCCACATGACAAACAGCACCACCACGTCAAAGGAGCAGTGGTCGCCTTGAACACATGTTATTATTATTGGGAGTGGGAGTCGTAAATTCTTTCGCAACAATCGCCATAAATACGCGTAAATACCTACATCAGTCACCTATTTATGAATAAATATCATCAATAATATCGTCGCAAATAAATATTTCATTCATATTTTTCTCCTCGACGTTTTATTAATAAATAATTAATATATCTCTTATGAATTATTTTTCTTTAAATCAGAAATGTGCCGATTATTATCGCGGACAAATAATCGGCCGATTGTTGAGTTTTTTTCTAGCTTATGAATAAGCCTAGTGTATTGTCGAATGATGAGTGTTATTGCACGGTTCCTGGGTTGGTGTTCACACTCGAAAGTTTCAATTTTGTTCATGCAAGCTCCTCATGCAAGCCCTCATAAAAGCCCATCATGCAAGCCCATCATGCAAGCCCTTCATGCAAGCCCATCATGCAAGTCCATCATGCAAGCCCATCATGCAATCCCATCATGTAAGCCCAATATGCAAGCCCACCATGCAAGCCCATCATGCAAGCCCATCATGCAAGCCCTCAATGCAAGCCAAAACATACTTGTAATGTGTTAATTATCGTGTGCATAGCTGCTTCTATGCACACGATGTTACCCACCTTTGCTGTTCTGGTCTATTTCAATTTAACTCAATACAGCATATGCATGCCTCAAATTATTGTGGCGCCAACGACTCGCCACCACTACAAGCGCGCCATTTCTTTGTAAAAAGGACATTTATTAACTAATCATCGGCTAATTCGCATTTTGTTTGAATTTATGTTATAATATCAGTAAAGAAGGTTTTTTACATTTAATAATAATATTAATAATATTATTATTATTTATGCGTCATCTGCATAGATTATATTGGACGCATCGAGAAGTGAACCGTTTGAGTCCTGCGTGATAGCTGTCGACATGATCAGGCTCGACAGGCAACTTTGCATACCAAGTTTGCATTTTGTTTTGTATTTTTTTATCTTCCATTTTATATCTCCCTCTCTATCTCTGTATTTCTGTTCATCTCTGCGCTTGTATCTCTCACTACTTCTCTCATGTCTATCTCACTTGATGGGATGAAAACAATTTCTTGTGTGAGAAATGCTTTTTCATTCGTTGCACACAAATGGTCGTTGGTCATGAATGTTGTTGTTGATGATGTTGGTCTGTCTATGTTGGTCTATGTTGGTCTATGCTGGTCTATGTTGGTATGTGTTGGTCTATGTTGGTCTATGTTGGTCTATGTTGGTCTATGTTGGTCTATGTTGGTCTATATTGGTCTCTCCTTTTCTCACGGCCAGGTTGCATGTCCAACGAGTTCCAGTGTACGGACAGGAGTTGCATCCCAGTGGAGATGAGATGCGATGGGAAGGCAGATTGCGATGATGCTTCCGATGAAGATCACTCCTCTTGCTATCCCAAAAACAGTTTAGATATATTTTTATTCTTATTTGTTCCCATTCTCGTTGTTTTTGCGTGGTTTTATTTATTTTGTTCATGAAAAATTTACTTATACATTGTAGTATTAAATGAAAATTATATCTTTTATTTCAATTCATATCTTTTATTTCAGTTCATACCTTTTATTTCAGTTCATATTTATAAATCTATAAATATATATTGTACGGTTATTTGGATTTAAATTCAAAATGATTTATTCTAGTTCCTTTCATAAATTTTATTTTCTTTTTTTGCATGCTTTTGTGTTGCTCATTCTATAACAACCGCTATTGATTTTCCTGAAAGTTTGCCTAATTGAGGATTGCATTTTATGCTCTGCTGGCTATGATTTTTGACAGTTTCAAATGACTTTTTGCTTTTCAACTTTCCGTTCGGATTTCGCTTTGACGTGCTGTAAACTCCTCAAGTGACTTTTTCTCTTCCTTTTCATGATGACGCAGACTCGTCACATGCAGACCAGCAGACCGGCATCTTGCTGTCACCGTCCGATTGTGACATGTTCTGTGACGACAAGGTCTGCATCAACAAGAAGTGGCTCTGCGACAAAATCTTGGACTGCCTCGATGGAACCGACGAGGACAGTTGTGAGTTGTTTTCATTCTTCATTTGATCGTCATCGTCATCATCATTATCATCATCGTCGTCGTGGTCGTCATCATCATCATTATCATCATCGTCGTCATAATCATTATCATCGTCGTCATCGTCGTCGTCATCGTCGTTGTCGTGTAATGGTGTTACATCATGCATGTGTATTCATCCATATCTCATCTGACACGGATACTTGTTTCTTCCAACTGTAGCTTATTGGAATTAATTTTTATTTATTTCCTCTGTCAGGTTATGACGACAATCCTTCATCACAACCTGACGACCAGAGTGCCGAGGAGTCTGTCAATCCAGAAATGCAAGAAGAAAATGGAAACAACGTAGATGACAATTATAGTTTGGACGAATGTCAGCCTTCCAAGTTCACGTGCCTATCAAACGGCAAATGCATTGATGGTACTTCTGTATGCGATGGTCTTCACGACTGCACGGACGGATCTGACGAAGATAACTGCACTATGAGTCTGCACTCATTCAATTATTTCACTCTCATTCATTCATTCATTCATTCATTCATTCATTCATTCATTCATTCATTCATTCATTCATTCATTCATCCACTCATTCATTCACACACACAGTCATTCATTCACATTCATTCACTCATTCATTCACATTCATTCACTCATTCATTCATTCACACAGTCATTCATTCACATTCATTCATTCACTCATTCATTCACATTCATTCATTCACTTGTTGATTCATTCGCACATGATCAATCTAAATCATATCGGTTTTCTCTGTTCTCTTCAGTTATCTTGTGGTTGAAATGAAAATAAGTTTCTGCTGGACTTTCATTTGAAGTGCTGAAGTTTTGAATCAAATTTTCAGTTGCAGACCTCTCAATCCTCGGCTGCCCGCCGGACTTCCTGGTGTGCGTCGAAGGCCATCCCTGTGTCACCCGTGAGATGTTCTGCGACGGTCAAATGGACTGCCCCGACGCCTCCGATGAGCTGGAAATTAACTGCATCAAAATAGCAGGTCGTTAAATATGCTTGAATGTTAGAAATTTCATATTTCCTGGTGCTAGCGGAAAACTTCGCATTAAATTCTGCAGCAAAGAATTGCATTGTTATGTTCGAATGTGTGTGTTTCAGTGGTGCTAAGTTCTTCTCCTTTATTTGACATTCATTATGGCTGACCATTTAATTAGCATTCATATATTTATTATTTGTTTACTTGTAATTGCTCTTATTAACACTTTTAATTATCTTATTATCATAATTCCCTGGTAGTATTCAATTATCATTCATTTATTCATTTATTATTATCGGGCTTGCAAGTTTCTCATTATTATATATGCTTATAAATTTTCAACCAAAATCATGTGGCGACGTAAATAAGCAATTAAGCAAATATTTATCACGCATACAAACGTGTAGGCTCGTTCATAAATAAATAAATATACATGAACGCCTTAAAATATGTATCATCATGCATAAACATTAACAGCTAAGAATAAATATGTATATTGTATCATTAACAGCTAAGTATAAATATATATATACAGCTATATATATATATATATATATATATATATATATATATATATATATATATATATATATATATATATATATATATATATATATATATTGTATCATTATGTATCATGAACAGCTATGAATAAATATGTATATTGTATCATTACGTATCATTAACAGCTAAGGATAAATATATATATTGTACCATTATGTATCATTAACAGCTAAGTATATATATATATATATATATATATATATATATATATATATATATATATATATATATATATATATATATATATATATATATATGCATATTTGTTCTCACAGTTGCGTAATTATGCATAAAATTGCATAATCTTAAATAAGTTACACATTTAGGCATCTAATCGGCATTCATTATGAGTATCTCATTAGTATTCATGTGAACATCTCATTAATATTCGTGTAAGCATCTCACTAATATTCATGTCAGTATCTAATTAATATTCATGCAATCACGTGAGCCTCTCATTGATATTCATGTTTGTTGTTTGTTTGTTTGCTTGATTGATTAACGTATGTATCTGTCTTAGACAATTTAGACGGGATGTATGTTTGAGTGTTCTGTGTTGTGATGTGAGCCATTGATATTCATACATTTGTTGCTGTACTTATAATCATCTCCAAAATTCACTGCTCTAGTGCTATCGTTTACGTTAATTATGTATTCCATTAAAATTCATTGTTGCAGTCGTAAATAACTCTTCAACATTCCTACATTGTTGTTTTATTTCGGTGTTTACCATTCGCAAAAAATCTCATAACGGTTGTAGGGATTCGATGGAGGTAATTATAATACAATAGCATGCCTGTAAGACTATTGCATTAATAGTAATGCTTTTACAAAAATCAATATGATAATGTGGCCAACACAATCTGCAACAATAGACATTTGTATATACGTTGGTAGTAGTTGGTACATTGATCAAGTATTTATAATTTGAATATGAAAAGAATATTTGAAGGCGGTCCAATTTTTTAGGTCTTTTAGAAAAGTCCGTTTGATGAACTATAAAATACGATAGCTGTGTTGAGAAGATCGTGTAGGAGAGAAAGAAAATTGGTCATATGAGGAGTAGAGAATGCTTTTAATGATAGGTGGAATGCTTAATCTGGAATGGTTGAAGAAGTTGGAAGAAACTCTTTGCCGGATGACCCGGCGACCTTTAGCAGTTATTCTCTTGTTTAAGTTACTTTTGAATCATTGGAAATTTGCTCTGTTTAATGTAAATTTTTTTCTGGAAATTTGCTGCTTAAAACTTTAAAAGAGTTTTCTCCTCTTGTTTTGATGTATGGATGTTCTGAAGTTTCCCTGGAATGGGACGAGACGTGTCTTGTTTCCAGTGCACTGATTGCATAGATGGGAGGATATTTTGGGGAGCTCTCTCTATAATAAGCTTTCATGAATGACATTATTTCTGTTCTGTGTTGTAAGCTGTAGCTCATTGTTCATGCAGTAGTAGTACAAGTTGTGTTTTTGTAGTAGTTGTATGTGTAGTAGTTGTATGTTGTATGTGTAGTAGTTGTATGTTGTATGTGCAGTAGTTGTATATTGTATGTGTAGTAGTTGTATATTGTATGTGCAGTAGTTGTATATTCTATGTGCAGTAGTTGTATAGTGTATGTGCAGTAGTTGCATATTGTATGTGCAGTAGTTGTATAGTGTATGTGCAGTAGTTGTATATTATATGTGCAGTAGTTGTATAGTGTATGTGCAGTAGTTGCATATTGTATGTGCAGTACCTAGTTGTATATTGTAATTGTATGTGCAGTAGTTGTATATTATATGTGCAGTACCTAGTTGTATATTGTAATTGTATGTGCAGTAGTGTACGAAGAGCCATTTTTTTATATTTTTTCATAGTCTCACTTAAGCGGTTTTGAATTAAAAGTTGTTGAAATCGATACCGCGCCATAATCAGAGACTGCATTGCATATGAAATTAACTTTTTTGCTTGGTTTACTTGAGTGCATATTACTCGTGTCTCGTATTCAGTTTCATAAATCATCATCCACAACACAGCGCTTTTAAAATCGAACTGCTCTTCTATTTCATCTTGCAGAATCTGGTGGTAGGGCAGCCTCGGTGATCATAGGAGCCATCTGTGCCATCGTTCTCGTCCTCTTCATCACCGTCCTCGTCGTCATCTGCTTCGTAGTCGCCAAGAAACGACAGAAGAGATGTCACAGTCGACGTCGACCCAACCTCCCCCCACCCACGATGACCAGCATCGCCACCATCTTCAATTCTCCTGATTCTCAAAGTCCGTCATCTCTCTATTTCTGCGTTATATATTTTTCTATATACGAGAATTTCTATTTTTTACGCGCGTTACTGTTGTTTACGTTTTTTAATATGAGCTACTTTTTCGCGTCGTTACCACTGTTTATTACGACTGTTCCCACTACAGATCACCCACCTCCCAGCTATCACGCCAATCAGCAGAAAGTCCCGCCCAGTAATAGCAGCATGACTTACGACGACGACTCGATGAGATTCCAACCGGAGGACCCCCCACCGTCCTACGACCCCCCCACCGCCGTTGCTGTTGTTCAGCAACAAACCTTCGTGAGTGGTTTTTTTTGTTTCTCGTTTCAAACTCGTATAAAAAACGCGTTTGTGTTCTGATCCCGAACTGTTGTTGTGACACAGCTTTCAGAAATTTGCTGGTTTGCTCCCAATAATCGTTTACATGTAAATCATTGAAAAATCATTGAGTGGTAAAGAGCAAAGATCGTTTTTTCTACGTGGCCGTACAATCCCTAATTCACGCATATAGTATATAAATATAAATATCTATATCTAACATTAGTTTTTTAATAAAGCAACCAGCAGGTGACGAGTTGGTATCCATGTGATTGGCTCATATTGTACAGCTATGTAATATTATATTATGCATCGTTTACAGTATACAGACGTGTTGTACTTGAATGCTAATCTTTACAGAGTTTCTAAATTTACATTCTAAACATTTCATTTAAAATGTATCATTTCATGCATGTACAGCAGCCGTCTGGATCATTTGAGAGGTTGGACTTCAATCCCGAACAGCAAGTCGATTCTCGAATTACTGGCAACTTCGTGGGTAACAGCGTGGCTGCTCACCAGGTCCAGGTGGTCCCCTCGACGAAATCATCGGGTGGGACGTTGAAAAGGAGGGAAACGTCCCTGAAGGAAAGACTCAGTTCGAATGGGGATCACATTTATGAAGAACCATCTGGTCTGCTTGCTCTCATGAGTCACAATGCTTCACAATCACAAGATGAATGCGGTCGGTTGTAATTCATAATTCATTAGTTAGCATTGAAAGGGTTGAGATAATTTGTTTCTTTTCAGATTATTACTGGTTATCTTGCTATGCTCTATAATTAATTATTCAAACATAACCACTCCAATCCATTTTATGAAAGAAAATGAAAATGAAATCACATTTGATACTTCATCATATACATTTAAGCACGTTATCACATCGCACATATGTTTGTATGCCTTCCAGGGTCGAGATTGTCTCCCGGTCTGTCCGGACGCTCTATGATTCCCATGCATCAATCCAGAAACCCACGCTCTTCCATTGTTTCTCCAACTGCTTCCTCTGCCACATGTCAGCGAGTGTCTCGAATCAGATTGGGAACAACTTCACTTCATCCTCGGGCCGGCTCGGTGGAAGGCGGTTGGGCCACTGGTAGTGGTGCGGTCGAGAATAGGGGTCACGCCACCATGGGTCGACCCACCCGAAACCACCACCACCCGTCCGTCATGGCAGGTCGTCGACGAAGCGGTGGTATTGACGTCGAAAGAACCCCATCCTCCCCGGCCACCCCGCCTCCGTTTTTTGGGGAACATTTCATCTCATCGGACCTGAACAGGGTAGTTGGAAGCGGTATAGAAGAAATGATGATGCAGGTCGCCTCTAAAAGTTCTACTCCTGCCGACAGCAGCAATTCCAGCAACAGCGGCAGCAGCAACACCAGACTGCTTCCTTCTTCTGCCAGCTGCCAGCAGTTCCTCACGGCCGCTGCCAACAACCACCTGCACGGTCGCAAGAATCAGAAACTGATCAATGCCGGGAGACAAGCCCAGGTGGACAGGATCCCGCTCGGCATCTGCTACTCTTCCGACCAGCAAGCGTTTCCAGACGTGTTCCCGTCGCGACACCACAACGACAGACAACTACTCACGTCGCAGCAACTTCGCGGACAAAAACTTACATCGACTCCATCGCCGCATACGAACTCTTTCCAGCAAAGGTTTACACTTCTTTTTTCTTTGTTTACTCTGGTGTTGGCCTTGCGGTGCTGATGCTGATGATGGAGGTGGTGGTGATGATGACGAGGATGGAGGTGGTGGTGATGATGATGAAAGGAACCGTTGCAGCGTGCACTGAATGTTTACTCAAATGGGAGGCTTTAAACATCTTCCGCAAGTTTTTTTTTTCTTCCAACAAGTTATCAACTTACACACATTTTAATAAATAAGCAATTTGTCTTATTTAAGATTATTTTTTATTATATAAAAATATTGTTTTCGCAGATATTATCTACTTAATTGCTGTCATCATCATCATCATCATCGCCCTTTCTTCTAAGGTTCTTGCTATCATCTATGCATATAATTTTCTGCGTTTACTACTACCTCGTGTGAAAATTCTAATTTGCTAGGCAGTCTTTTTCAAGTGTTCAGTTTGAACTCTGATGGAATTATATCTAGCACTTATCAAATGTTTACTCTCACTCTACATTGACATTATCGGCTCTTTCTCTCTCTCTCTCTCTCTCTCTCTCTCGTTCCAGTACATTTTAGTTGCCTTCCTGCTACTGCTGATGCTGACGACGGAGACCCGGGTGCATGATGCAATTTACTATCAGGAGCATTAAGAGGATTTGAGCGAGCAATTTCAAATCCCTTCATCATTTCATGTTCTGATGGATGATTTTTGAAGCTACGTTTAAAACGGATTTTTAGTTGTTGTTTTTTTTTCTCATTCTCTAAATTTAAATTCCATCTAGGCATCATCTGCTGTCCTCCAACCTGGTGGACTCCTACGAAGTACAACAGCAACACGCCCCCCCTCCTCACAGAATCAACTCGAGCAAGCATGCCCTCGTGCCGAACGGAACCTCCAGCAAGTCCTCCCGACTGAAGCAGGACTCGTTCGACGATCCGACTCCATCCTCCCCGCTCCTGCAACACCACGTCATCTGTGGGGATGAATTCCTCAATCCCACCTGTGTTTGAGGATGTTGCTTCTTCCCCCCTCCTGAGCGAGTGTGTCGTCGTCAAACGTCGATCGTGTCTGCTTCTGCTGGTGTACTGCTGCTGCTGTTCATCTTCCTTTCGACCGTCCTTGTCGTTGCTGGACTGCCAATCTTCTCTGGATGTTTGAGATTCAATGGGTGTCTTGGACGATCTCTTTTCTTTATCATCATCATCATCATCATCGTTATCATCATCACCATCGTTATTATCTATGAATGAATTGTTGTTCGCTGGATCGCTTTGTCGAATTTTTTTAATTTTAATTCCAAGTTTTGTTTGAACTTTGTGTCTGGGACTATTGTCCCTTGTTGAACAGAGGACTAACCCATATCTTCTGATCTCTCCTACACTCACTCACACACATTCACTCACACACACACACTCACTCACTCACTCACTCACTCACTCACTCACTCACTCACTCACTCACTCACTCACTCACTCACTCTTTCTTCTTTAAACAGTTTGAGCATGTGGTCCACATAAAATTATTTCTTATACTCGTCTTATTAATCATCTTTTAATAATTGTTATGTTCTATTTCATTATTATCATTGTTATGTTTTATTATCGTGAACATCTTCTTGATTGATATCTGTTGCGCAGGTAGTAGAATTATGATTCGTTTTCTTGTTTTCTTCTTCTCCCTCATCTTGTTTCGTCTTCCCTGTTCGTCTCGAGAACAATTTTTTTTAGAAGACAAATCACAGAGATTTTCGTGGCATTTTACCGGCATTCCCAGAATGAACGTAAACATACAAGCCCATAGAATGGAATGTTCACCAACACATTTTAATGTGAAGATGGAAAACCCTATGAAACATCGAAAAAACTATGAAACTTAAAAAAACTATGAAACTTAAAAAAACCCTTTATGAAACATCAAAAAACATGTTAAACGTTACGAAACCCCACATAGTCCACTTGAAGCTCTTAGGATCTGTTCCGCCTGCTGAGTGTGGTTTGCTTCGATGAAATTGCTTTCTGAGATTACAAACCAACCATATTTTAGTATTTAGTATCATTCGAGATTTTCGAGCAACTCGTTAGGGGGCTCGGGCGATTCGTTCGGGGCTCTGGCCCCTTTTCTTGTCTGTTTCTTGTTCTATTCTATTTTGACCACACGAGCAGAAGATATTTTGACGAGAACACTACAGCAGAATGGTGAAAGTTTGGAGTAAGAAGCAGTTTGAATTTTTCTGATTGTGCTATTTGCTTTTAATTTTTTTTTCGAAAATCTATTTATAATAATTATTGTTTTGATACGACTCCTCCCATATTCGGAATTCCCACGGATGATTGATCGATTCGTTGTATTCTTCTTCGTGCATGATTTTTCTTTCATTCACTCGTTTTTCTTCTCGACAAATCTCCGGAAAAAAAGTATTTTAAAGCATTCAATAAAATCGGAAGTTGTTAATTTCGTTCATTTTATTTGTAATTTGGGTGATCTATGCAAAAAAGTTTCTGCAAATACAAAATACTATTTTCCCATTTCCACTATGGTGTCGTGTTACAACGCTTTCACTATTTAATCATGACTAAACAAAATAACCTGTATCACCGATTCATTTGTTTTGATATCAACAAACGGTTTTTTTTCGATGTAAATTGAACCATTTGAACACGACAGGGTTGCAATGTTATCATCATCATCATAACTCACGTGTTTAACCATTTTGTTAACAATTTTCTTCGATATGACGATGTCAGATGTTTAATATTAATTAATTAATTAAAAACAAACAAACGAACAGAAATAAGTTGATGGAAAACAAAACGCGTCCACGCCTCCTGGCGACGACGTCAACAGCGAACTTTCGAAGAATCGAAAAATATCCTCGACGATGTCATGGCGACGAAAATGAAAATATCAAAGCAGCCGTTCGAACGTTGCGTGGCGTCGCTCTTTCTTGCGGGGTTTTGCCGGGACGACGAAAAAAATTGTTGGTCCCTGGACGACGGGGGGGAGGGCCGTTCTATGCCGTCGCTTTGTACGATTGAAGGCAAATAAGATGAACCTGCGTCCTTGGTGTGCTCGTTGCTGCGAACGTTGGCTCGCTCTCGGCATTTTTCTGAAAAGAGAAATTCTATGTTAGGATGAGTAATATGATACCAGTGGTCGTTATGCTGGACGTTGATTGAATGAAGGCGATCATTCTTTGATCGATTTTTGTGTCAGATTGTTTGTCGAGTAGCTTGTCTGGTGGTCCAAGTGAGCTGGTGAAACGATTTGAGGTTTAATAATATAATTCCTATTCCGACGCCGTAGTATAAGTGATCGCAATTTCCCTACGTTTTTCCGCCTCAAAAGTCTCATTTGGCAATTTCATTGATACATACCAACATAAGATGAGCGAATTAGCTGAACAATTATGTCTGAATCTATTTATTCCAAATTAATCTCCGGTTAGGTTAGGTTGTGAATTGTGATATTAGTTTTCTGTCTCTTAACATCGTTAGAGTGAGAAATAATTTCTATATCATAAAAAAATACATTCGTTAAAAAACAACGTTTTCGTGCGTTAAAATTATAAAATAATATTCCTATAATTCATATACAACGAAAAAAGTTACGGGCGCATTATATATATATATATATATATATATATATATATATATATATATATATATATATATATATATATATATATATATATATATATATATATATAATATTTTATTATAAATAAACCGGGAGCGGGAAAGTGACCGGGAACGGCAAAGGCACAGGGATCGGGAAAGCGACCAGGAGCGGGAAAGCGACCGGGAGCGGGAAATCGACCGGGAGCGGGAAAGCGATCGAGAACGGGAAAGCGACCGGGATATACGAATTGGTTTTACTCTACATAGTTTCTGAGAGTAACCCATGACAAAAGGAATCATTGTATTGTCGTCCAGAATAAAGCTTTCCTGAAAGTTTTAGAGCTCTAGGTGGTCGAAAAGTGGGAAAGCGACCGGGAGAGCGTGAGAGCAAGCGGGAAAGGAAACGGGAGCCTGAGAGAAAAACCTCTAAAAAGCCCGAGCAACGCCGGGCACCCCGCTAGTATATATATATAAACTAAAAAAGAGAAAATAAAATATTTAAAAAAACTTTTAAAAATACTACGTTTTTGTGAACTTAAAAAAAAATAATTTTTCTCTGGGCTGTGTCAGAAATGTCTTGATGAAGGCATGCGTTAATTGTGGACATTCATATAACAAACAAGCCATACATTTTCAACACTTAAAACGTGGGGCGCCATTTATATTCAAAAAAGCATTCTATCTTGTTTAAAAATTAGCTGATGGTTAGTTTGAGTAAAAGGCGCCTCACGCTTTAAGTGTTGAAAATTTATGGCTTGTTTGTTATACGAATGTCCACAATTAACGCATGCCTTCATCAAGACATTTCTCACACAGCCCAAAAAAAAATATTTTCTTTTTTAAGTTCACAAAAACGTGGTATTTTTAAAAGTTTTTTTTAAATATTTTATTATACTTTTTAGGGCGCAAGAAAAACGTTTTTTAACAAATGTATTTTATGATGTAAAAATTATTTTATACTTTTTCGTTTTTGATGGGTAAAATTTTGTAAGCATTTGAGTTTTTTAGTTTTTTTTCACCAGGCGCATGTTAAATTTAAAATCTTATAACTTTTTTACCTTTTTTGCTAGGTGGTAATATATGATGAATCGGGTGCATGTTTAAAAAA
Organism: Erpobdella octoculata; assembly: GCA_963978895.1. NCBI lineage: Eukaryota > Metazoa > Annelida > Clitellata > Hirudinida > Erpobdellidae > Erpobdella > Erpobdella octoculata. The sequence goes on along the minus strand of OZ022238.1, from coordinate 44,716,275 downwards.
ACACCATTGTTAGGAATTTGCGGACAGAAGAAATCTCAAATAAACAGACAAGAAAGAGACCTAATAAAAACGTAAAATATATAGCGAGGAAGGTGTGAGTGTGCTAGCGTTTTCAATCAAGAACAAGTTAATATTTTGGTTTACGGAAAGTTCGCCCCTGGCTTTTCGTCCCCGTCTTTTCGCCCCCGTCTTTTCGCCACCGGTAAAATTCGCCCCTGGGAATGTTCGCCTCCACGCTTTTCGCCCCTGGGAGAGTTCGCCCCCGGTTTTTCGCCCCCGTTTTATCGCCCCCAATTTTTTGCTCCCAGTTTTTGGTTTTCAGTTTTTTGCCCCTTAGAAAATTTGCTTCCGGTTTTTTGCCCCCGGTTTTTTACCCTGATTTATTCGCCCCGGTTTTCATTCCTGTTTTTAATTTTGAAAGGTTTATCACCTTTTTATAATTTTTTGCACGTTTTTCTTATCAGACGTTAGTTCCTGGGGTTTTCGACTTTTTCCTTCCTACAACCCTTTATCATTGGAAAAGTAATAATAACCCCTGTAAAATAGAGCAAACCACTGTGGACAAAAACCAGAACTAAAACCCCGGGGGAAAAAAGAGGTGAAAAACCGAAGGTAAAAAACCGGGGGAAAAACGGGAGCAAATTTTACCAGAAGTGAAAAACTAAGAGCCAAAGCCGGGGGCGAAAAGACGGGGGCAAAAAGACGGGGGCGAAAAACCGGGGGCGAAAAACCGGGGGCGAAACTTCCCGGGGCGAAACTTCCCCAGGGGCGAAAAAACGGAGGCGAAAAGATGGGGGCGAAAAGACGGGGGCGAACTTTCCGCATCCCAATATTTTAGCCTTTTAAAATCAATTTACTCTTTTTACCAATGCTTTTATTAACTTGTCGTCTCTGTTTCTCTGTCTGTTTCAAATCTTGCAATCAATTTTTGAGTCACTTCCTGATGATAGATTTTTTTCAAATTTTGCATACATGCTCAAAATAGAAGACAATGCAATATTCAATTATTAGTTTTACAACAAGTCAATTAATTTAGTTAATTTTAATTAATTTCGATATTTCAATATAATTAAGTATTTCGACTTTAATATAAAATAAAAGAGTAATATAAGAAAAAATTGATTGCAAAATTTGTGTTTTAATTACATATAAGAGCATTGGTTTTAAAAATTCGTTTTTAATTTACTTGTCTTATAATCAGCTTCGTACCCCATTAAGACATATAAGTTAATTTTGATGAAAAAGTAGCTTAGGACTTAGGTAGGTAGTTTAGGACTTCTTAGAGGCCAATAATTTGTATGGTGTTAAGTGTGGTTTCTTTTACAGAACTAGCAAGTAAAAGTTTGGCTCGCATTTTGAACCACTAATCACATTTAGCATGACACAGCGTCTGGCTCCATGGCTTAGTTGGTTAAAGCGCCTGCCTAGTAAGCAGGAGATCGTGGGTTCGAATCCCACTGGAGCCTAAACTGGTCAGCTTTATTTTGCAGTTATTTTGCGTTACTATTACTTATTTAAATAAGCTTTTTGTTTGCAACGCTTTTTATATGCTGTCATAATTTAAATTGTGATGAACTTATAATCAATGCAGCGCTCCTGGCTTCTTAGTTTATATATCCTCCGCGAAAGCACTCAACTATGAGCAGCTCACCCATACATGGAGATCTCCCACTCTTCATTTTTATCTGCCACCGTTCTGTGTGAAATCAGAATGTGCTATGCTAGTCCATAATCACTCCGGACATGAAACTGGTACGCGCCTGTCTATAACGCAGACTGAACCGTAAGAGTGGACTGCTTGACAGCCCATGGGAGTCATGTGATGCGGCGAGATTTTTCCTTTTCTACCACGGCAATTGAACAGTTTATAATAACAACTCCGCCTTGCATTTGCAAGCCAGTCCCAAGCCTGGAGAAAGGAGGAGGGAAAAGTTAAAAAGAACAAATTAAGATCCACGACAGGAAGTACTTAGGTGCTTCCTACATACAGCCATTTCAGTCTTAAAACACCTGGTGCAAAGGACTATAAACTATTAAAAACAAAAAACAGTTTATAAGAGTTTAGGGTCTAAACATTAAGCGTGGCATCGGTGGTTCAGTGGTAGAATGCTCGCCTGCCACGCGGGCGGCCCGGGTTCGATTCCCGGCCGATGCAAATTTTACAAGGTTGTTATGGACCGCAACCGAACTGCCCCATATCATACACTCACTCCGATAAATATTATGTTTTACTTTAGATTTAAAAATTAAATATTAAGATGTTTTTTTTCGCCTTCTGTGAAGCAGTTCAAATCCTGGATAAAAGAAGATGGAAAATTAAAAGAGAATCAAATTATGAGCTGAGTCAGTAACTACTCCGGTATTTCCAACTTTCCTACATACTGACATTTCAGTCTTAAAACACAATGCGCAGAAGACTATCAGCTATTTTAAAAAATGAGTTTTTTAAAATTAATGTATGAAGGCAGTAAATTTCATAAAGCTCAAAGTTGCTATGAGAGGGGTCAAGGAGGGACAGATGTTCCCGGGGCCCGAGCAATACCTTCAGGGGGTGCCAAAAAGGTTAAATATAGACAAATTTAAACTGTGTGCATAAATTTTCTTTAAATGCTATACCAAGTTGAATTTCGAATGGATGACTGATGATAGCAAATTGTTTATGAAAATAAGTAACAGGTACCAATCATGGATCATTTATGGAAGCAAAGTTGACTATTATTATTATTATTATTATTAAATGTAAATTTATAATGCGCTTTTTTTAAAAAGTCACAAAAGCGCATTAGCTTTGACAGAAGATATGAACTATTTCGGGGTTTTCTTGAATAGTTGACCTACATGTCAGTTTCGCCTTCTTCTCACCCCAAGAAAATAGCAACTCGAAGATTCTGACATGTAGAAGATTGGCCGTTTTAGTACTTTTTCACTTTCTACGTCTCTGATTAAGCTTATTTGTTTTGGAATACAATTTGAACCAGACAAAATATCGGGTTTAAGTACGTTTCAAAAATGAAGAACTCTGCAGTTGAAACAACTGCTAATTTTTTTTGTGTATCCTTGACATATGGTAGAACCTACCAGGTACATGGCCAGCTAGGACGTTGCGGTCGGTTGAAGCATGGGCAACTCTACAAGATCATCTCGGGGAGACACTGTGTGTCCAGTACATAAACACACTTCGCGCAGAAAGCGTGCGCAAAATGCTGTTATTTGTTAAATTGCTACTTCCAATGGGAAAAAACATACAACGAATTGTCAGAAGTGGGATTTGAACCCACGCCTAGAAAACTATACTGCGACCTGAACGCAGCGCCTTAGACCACTCGGCCATCCTGACAACTGTTAATTTTTCTTGTGTATCCTTGACATTTGGTAGAACCTACCAGGTACATGGCCAGCTAGGACGTTGCGGTCAGTTGAAACATGGGCAACTCTACAAGATCATCTCGAGGAGACACTGTGTGTCCAGTGCATAAACACGCTTCGCGCAGAAAGCGTGCGCAAAATGCTGTTATTTGTTAAATTGCTACTTCCAATGGGAAAAAACATAAAACGAATTGTCAGAAGTGGGATTTGAACCCACGCCTAGAGAACTAGACTGCGACCTGCGGTCAGTTGATGCATGGGCAACTCTACAAGATCATCTCGGGGAGACACTGTGTGTCCAGTACGTTTCAAAAATGAAGAACTCTGCAGTTGAAACAACTGCTAATTTTTTTTTTGTATCCTTTACGCATGGGCAACTCTACAAGATCATCTCGGGGAGACACTGTGTGTCCAGTACATAAACAGGCTTCGCGTAGAAAGCGTACGCAAAATGCTGTTATTTGTTAAATTGATAATGATACAACTCAACGCTTATAGTATCTTTGCTACTTCCAGTGGGAAAAAACATAAAACGAATTGTCAGAAGTGGGATTTGAACCCACGCCTAGAGAACTAGACTGCGACCTGAACGCAGCGCCTTAGACCGCTCGGCCATCCTGACAACTGTTAATTTTTCTTGTGTATCCTTGACATTTGGTAGAACCTACCAGGTACATGGCCAGCTAGGACGTTGCGGTCAGTTGAAGCATGGGCAACTCTACAAGATCATCTCCGGGAGACACTGTGTGTCCAGTACATAAACACGCTTCACGCAGAAAGCGTGCGCAAAATGCTGTTATTTGTTAAATTGCTACTTCCAATGGGAAAAAACATAAAACGAATTGTCAGAAGTGGGATTTGAACCCACGCCTAGAGAACTAGACTGCGACCTGAACGCAGCGCCTTAGACCGCTCGGACATCCTGACAACTGTTAATTTTTCTTGTGTATCCTTGACATTTGGTAGAACCTACCAGGTACATGGCCAGCTAGGACGTTGCGGTCAGTTGAAGCATGGGCAACTCTACAAGATCATCTCGGGGAGACACTGTGTGTCCAGAACATAAACAGGCTTCGCGTAGAAAGAGTACGCAAAATGCTGTTATTTGTTAAATTGATGATGATACAACTCAACGCTTATAGTATCTTTGCAACTTCCAATGGGAAAAAACATAAAACGAATTGTCAGAAGTGGGACTTGAAACCACGCCTAGAGAACTAGACTGCGACCTGAACGCAGCGCCTTTGACCGCTCGGCCATCCTGACAACTGTTAATTTTTTTTGTGTATCCTTGACATTTGGTAGAACCTACCAGGTACATGGCCAGCTAGGACGTTGCGGTCAGTTGAAGCATGGGCAACTCTACAAGATCATCTCGGGGAGACACTGTGTGTCCAGTACATAAACAGGCTTCGAGTAGAAAGAGTACGCAAAATGCTGTTATTTGTTAAATTGATGATGATACAACTCAACGCTTATAGTATCTTTGACACTTCCAATGGGAAAATACATAAAACGAATTGTCAGAAGTGGGATTTGAACCCACGCCTAGAGAATTAGACTGCGACCTGAACGCAGTGCCTTAGACCGCTCGGCCATCCTGACAACTGTTAATTTTTCTTGTGTATCCTTGACATCTGGTAGAACCTACCAGGTACATGGCCAGCTAGGACGTTGCGGTCAGTTGAAGCATGGGCAACTCTACAAGATCATCTTGGGGAGACACTGTGTGTCCAGTACATAAACACGCTTCGCGCAGAAAGCGTGCGCAAAATGCTGTTATTTGGTATATTGCTACTTCCAATGGGAAAAAACATAAAACGAATTGTCAGAAGTGGGATTTGAACCCACGCCTAGAGAACTAGACTGCGACCTGAACGCAGCGCCTAAGACCACTCGGCCATCCTGACAACTGTTAATTTTTCTTGTGTATCCTTGACATTTGGTAGAACCTACCAGGTACATGGCCAGCTAGGACGTTGCGGTCAGTTGAAGCATGGGCAACTCTACAAGATCATCTCGGGGAGACACTGTGTGTCCAGTGCATAAACACGCTACGCGCAGAAAGCGTGCGCAAAATGCTGTTATTTGTTAAATTGCTAATTCCAATGGGAAAAAACATAAAACGAATTGTCAGAAGTGGAATTTGAACCCACGCCTAGAGAACTAGACTGCGACCTGAACGCAGCTCCTTAGACCGCTCGGCCATCCTGACAACTGTTAATTTTTTTTGTGTATCCTTGACATTTGGTAGAACCTACCAGGCACATGGCCAGCTAGGACGTTGCGGTCAGTTGAAGCATGGGCAACTCTACAAGATCATCTCGGGGAGACACTGTGTGTCCAGTACATAAACAGGCTTCGCGTAGAAAGAGTACGCAAAATGCTGTTATTTGTTAAATTGATGATGATACAACTCAACGCTTATAGTATCTTTGCAACTTCCAATGGGAAAAAACATAAAATGAATTGTCAGAAGTGGGACTTGAAACCACGCCTAGAGAACTAGACTGCGACCTGAACGCAGCGCCTTAGACCGCTCGGCCATCCTGACAACTGTTAATTTTTCTTGTGTATCCTTGACATTTGGTAGAACCTACCAGGTACATGGCCAGCCTGGACGTTGCGGTCAGTTGAAGCATGGGCAACTCTACAAGATCATCTCGGGGAGACACTGTGTGTCAAGAACATAAACACGCTTCGCGCAGAAAGCGTGCGCAAAATGTTGTTATTTGTTAAATTGCAACTTCCAGTGGGAAAAAACATAAAACGAATTGTAAGAAGTGGGATTTGAACCCACGCCTAGAGAATTAGACTGCGACCTGAACGCAGCGCCTTAGACAGCTCGGCCATCCTGACAACTGTTAATTTTTCTTGTGTATCCTTGACATCTGGTAGAACCTACCAGGTACATGGCCAGCTAGGACGTTGCGGTCAGTTGAAGCATGGGCAACTCTACAAGATCATCTCGGGGAGACACTGTGTGTCCAGTACATAAACAGGCTTCGCGTAGAAAGAGTACGCAAAATGCTGTTATTTGTTAAATTGATGATGATACAACTCAACGCTTATAGTATCTTTGCTACTTCCAGTGGGAAAAAACATAAAACGAATTGTCAGAAGTGGGATTTGAACCCACGCCTAGAGAACTAGACTGCGACCTTAACGCAGCGCCTTAGACCGCTCGGCCATCCTGACAACTGTTAATTTTTCTTGTGTATCCTTGACATTTGGTAGAACCTACCAGGTACATGGCCAGCTAGGACGTTGCGGTCAGTTGAAGCATGGGAAACTCTACAAGATCATCTCGGGGAGACACTGTGTGTCCAGTACATAAACAGGCTTCGCGTAGAAAGAGTACGCAAAATGATGTTATTTGTTAAATTGATGATGATACAACTCAACGCTTATAGTATCTTTGCAACTTCCAATGGGAAAAAACATAAAACGAATTGTCAGAAGTGGGACTTGAAACCACGCCTAGAGAACTAGACTGCGACCTGAACGCAGCGCCTTAGACCGCTCGGCCATCCTGACAACTGTTAATTTTTCTTGTGTATCCTTGACATTTGGTAGAACCTACCAGGTACATGGCCAGCCTGGACGTTGCGGTCAGTTGAAGCATGGGCAACTCTACAAGATCATCTCGGGGAGACACTGTGTGTCAAGAACATAAACACGCTTCGCGCAGAAAGCGTGCGCAAAATGTTGTTATTTGTTAAATTGCAACTTCCAGTGGGAAAAAACATAAAACGAATTGTAAGAAGTGGGATTTGAACCCACGCCTAGAGAATTAGACTGCGACCTGAACGCAGCGCCTTAGACAGCTCGGCCATCCTGACAACTGTTAATTTTTCTTGTGTATCCTTGACATCTGGTAGAACCTACCAGGTACATGGCCAGCTAGGACGTTGCGGTCAGTTGAAGCATGGGCAACTCTACAAGATCATCTCGGGGAGACACTGTGTGTCCAGTACATAAACAGGCTTCGCGTAGAAAGAGTACGCAAAATGCTGTTATTTGTTAAATTGATGATGATACAACTCAACGCTTATAGTATCTTTGCTACTTCCAGTGGGAAAAAACATAAAACGAATTGTCAGAAGTGGGATTTGAACCCACGCCTAGAGAACTAGACTGCGACCTTAACGCAGCGCCTTAGACCGCTCGGCCATCCTGACAACTGTTAATTTTTCTTGTGTATCCTTGACATTTGGTAGAACCTACCAGGTACATGGCCAGCTAGGACGTTGCGGTCAGTTGAAGCATGGGAAACTCTACAAGATCATCTCGGGGAGACACTGTGTGTCCAGTACATAAACAGGCTTCGCGTAGAAAGAGTACGCAAAATGATGTTATTTGTTAAATTGATGATGATACAACTCAACGCTTATAGTATCTTTGCAACTTCCAATGGGAAAATACATAAAACAAATTGTCAGAAGTGGGATTTGAACCCACGCCTAGAGAATTAGACTGCGAACTGAACGCAGCGCCTTAGACCGCTCGGCCATCCTGACAACTGTTAATTTTTCTTGTGTATCCTTGACATCTGGTAGAACCTACCAGGTACATGGCCAGCTAGGACGTTGCGGTCAGTTGAAGCATGGGCAACTCTACAAGATCATCTTGGGGAGACACTGTGTGTCCAGTACATAAACACGCTTCGCGCAGAAAGCGTGCGCAAAATGCTGTTATTTGGTATATTGCTACTTCCAATTAGCAATTTAACAAATAACAGCATTTTGCGCACGCTTTCTGCGCGAAGCGTAGTATCTTTGCTACTTCCAGTGGGAAAAAACATAAAACGAATTGTCAGAAGTGGGATTTGAACCAGTGCATAAACACGCTTCGCGCAGAAAGCGTGCGCAAAATGCTGTTATTTGTTAAATTGCTAATTCCAATGGGAAAAAACATAAAACGAATTGTCAGAAATGGAATTTGAACCCACGCCTAGAGAACTAGACTGCGACCTGAACGCAGCTCCTTAGACCGCTCGGCCATCCTGACAACTGTTAATTTTTTTTGTGTATCCTTGACATTGACCCAAGATCATCTCGGGGAGACACTGTGTGTCCAGTACATAAACACGCTCCACGAAGAAAGCGTGCGCAAAATGCTGTTATTTGTTAAATTGCTACTTCCAATGGGAAAAAACATAAAACGAATTGTCAGAAGTGGGATCATCTTGGGGAGACACTGTGTGTCCAGTACATAAACACGCTTCGCGCAGAAAGCGTGCGCAAAATGCTGTTATTTGGTATATTGCTACTTCCAATTAGCAATTTAACAAATAACAGCATTTTGCGCACGCTTTCTGCGCGAAGCGTAGTATCTTTGCTACTTCCAGTGGGAAAAAACATAAAACGAATTGTCAGAAGTGGGATTTGAACCAGTGCATAAACACGCTTCGCGCAGAAAGCGTGCGCAAAATGCTGTTATTTGTTAAATTGCTAATTCCAATGGGAAAAAACATAAAACGAATTGTCAGAAATGGAATTTGAACCCACGCCTAGAGAACTAGACTGCGACCTGAACGCAGCTCCTTAGACCGCTCGGCCATCCTGACAACTGTTAATTTTTTTTGTGTATCCTTGACATTGACCCAAGATCATCTCGGGGAGACACTGTGTGTCCAGTACATAAACACGCTCCACGAAGAAAGCGTGCGCAAAATGCTGTTATTTGTTAAATTGCTACTTCCAATGGGAAAAAACATAAAACGAATTGTCAGAAGTGGGATTTGAACCCACGCCTAGAGAACTAGACTGCGACCTTAACGCAGCGCCTTAGACCGCTCGGCCATCCTGACAACTGTTAATTTTTCTTGTGTATCCTTGACATTTGGTAGAACCTACCAGGCACATGGCCAGCTAGGACGTTGCGGTCAGTTGAAGCATGGGCAACTCTATAAGATCATCTCGGGGAGACACTGTGTGTCCAGTACATAAACAGGCTTCGCGTAGAAAGAGTACGCAAAATGCTGTTATTTGTTAAATTGATGATGATACAACTCAACGCTTATAGTATCTTTGCTACTTCCAGTGGGAAAAAACATAAAACGAATTGTCAGAAGTGGGATTTGAACCCACGCCTAGAGAACTAGACTGCGACCTGAACGCAGCGCCTTAGACCGCTCGGCCATCCTGACAACTGTTAATTTTTCTTGTGTATCCTTGACATTTGGTAAAACCTACCAGGTACATGGCCAGCTAGGACGTTGCGGTCAGTTGAAGCATGGGCAACTCTACAAGATCATCTCGGGGAGACACTGTGTGTCCAGTACATAAACACGCTTCACGCAGAAAGCGTGCGCAATATGCTGTTATTTGTTAAATTGCTACTTCCAATGGGAAAAAACATAAAACGAATTGTCAGAAGTGGGATTTGAACCCACGCCTAGAGAACTAGACTGCGACCTTAACGCAGCGCCTTAGACCGCTCGGCCATCCTGACAACTGTTAATTTTTCTTGTGTATCCTTGACATTTGGTAGAACCTACCAGGTACATGGCCAGCTAGAACGTTGCGGTCAGTTGAAGCATGGGCAACTCTACAAGATCATCTCGGGGAGACACTGTGTGTCCAGTACATAAACACGCTTCACGCAGAAAGCGTGCGCAAAATGCTGTTATTTGTTAAATTGATGATGATACAACTCAACGCTTATAGTATCTTTGCTACTTCCAGTGGGAAAAAACATAAAACGAATTGTCAGAAGTGGGATTTGAACCCACGCCTAGAGAACTAGACTACGACCTGAACGCAGCGCCTTAGACCGCTCGGCCATCCTGACAACTGTTAATTTTTCTTGTGTATCCTTGACATTTGGTAAAACCTACCAGGTACATGGCCAGCTAGGACGTTGCGGTCAGTTGAAGCATGGGCAACTCTACAAGATCATCTCGGAGAGACACTGTGTGTCCAGTACATAAACACGCTTCACGCAGAAAGCGTGCGCAAAATGCTGTTATTTGTTAAATTGCTACTTCCAATGGGAAAAAACATAAAACAAATTGTCAGAAGTGGGATTTGAACCCACGCCTAGAGAACTAGACTGCGACCTTAACGCAGCGCCTTAGACCGCTCGGCCATCCTGACAACTGTTAATTTTTCTTGTGTATCCTTGACATTTGGTAGAACCTACCAGGCACATGGCCAGCTAGGACGTTGCGGTCAGTTGAAGCATGGGCAACTCTACAAGATCATCTCGGGGAGACACTGTGTGTCCAGTACATAAACAGGCTTCGCGTAGAAAGAGTACGCAAAATGCTGTTATTTGTTAAATTGATGATGATACAACTCAACGCTTATAGTATCTTTGCTACTTCCAGTGGGAAAAAACATAAAACGAATTGTCAGAAGTGGGATTTGAACCCACGCCTAGAGAACTAGACTGCGACCTGAACGCAGCTCCTTAGACCGCTCGGCCATCCTGACAACTGTTAATTTTTTTTTGTGTATCCTTGACATTTGGTAGAACCTACCAGGTACATGGCCAGCTAGGACGTTGCGGTCAGTTGAAGCATGGGCAACTCTACAAGATCATCTCGGGGAGACACTGTGTGTCCAGTACATAAACACGCTCCACGAAGTAAGCGTGCGCAAAATGCTGTTATTTGTTAAATTGCTACTGATGATGATACAACTCAACGCTTATAGTATCTTTGCAACTTCCAATGGGAAAATACATAAAACGAATTGTCAGAAGTGGGATTTGAACACACGCCTAGAGAATTAGACTGCGACCTGAACGCAGCGCCTTAGACCGCTCGGCCATCCTGACAACTGTTAATTTTTCTTGTGTATCCTTGACATCTGGTAGAACCTACCAGGTACATGGCCAGCTGGGACGTTGCGGTCAGTTGAAGCATGGGCAACTCTACAAGATCATCTTGGGGAGACACTGTGTGTCCAGTACATAAACACGCTTCGCGCAGAAAGCGTGCGCAAAATGCTGTTATTTGGTATATTGCTACTTCCAATGGGAAAAAACATAAAACGAATTGTCAGAAGTGGGATTTGAACCCACGCCTAGAGAACTAGACTGCGACCTTAACGCAGCGCCTCAGACCGCTCGGCCATCCTGACAACTGTTAATTTTTCTTGTGTATCCTTGACATTTGGTAGAACCTACCAGGTACATGGCCAGCTAGGACGTTGCGGTCAGTTGAAGCATGGGCAACGCTACAAGATCATCTCGGGGAGACACTGTGTGTCCAGTGCATAAACACGCTTCGCGCAGGAAGCGTGCGCAAAATGCTGTTATTTGTTAAATTGCTACTTCCAATGGGAAAAAACATAAAACGAATTGTCAGAAGTGGGATTTGAACCCACGCCTAGAGAACTAGACTGCGACCTGAACGCAGCTCCTTAGACCGCTCGGCCATCCTGACAACTGTTAATTTTTTTTGTGTATCCTTGACATTTGGTAGAACCTACCAGGCACATGGCCAGCTAGGACGTTGCGGTCAGTTAAAGCATGGGCAACTCTACAAGATCATCTTGGGGAGACACTGTGTGTCCAGTACATAAACACGCTTCGCGCAGAAAGCGTGCGCAAAATGCTGTTATTTGGTAAATTGCTACTTCCAATGGGAAAAAACATAAAACGAATTGTCAGAAGTGGGATTTGAACCCACGCCTAGAGAACTAGACTGCGACCTGAACGCAGCGCATAAGACCACTCGGCCATCCTGACAACTGTTAATTTTTCTTGTGTATCCTTGACATTTGGTAGAACCTACCAGGTACATGGCCAGCTAGGACGTTGCGGTCAGTTGAAGCATGGGCAACTCTACAAGATCATCTCGGGGAGACACTGTGTGTCCAGTACATAAACAGGCTTCGCGTAGAAAGAGTACGCAAAATGCTGTTATTTGTTAAATTGATGATGATACAACTCAACGCTTATAGTATCTTTGCTACTTCCAGTGGGAAAAACATAAAACGAATTGTCAGAAGTGGGATTTGAACCCACGCCTAGAGAACTAGACTGCGACCTGAACGCAGCGCCTTAGACCGCTCGGCCATCCTGACAACTGTTAATTTTTCTTGTGTATCCTTGACATTTGGTAAAACCTACCAGGTACATGGCCAGCTAGAACGTTGCGGTCAGTTGAAGCATGGGCAACTCTACAAGATCATCTTGGGGAGACACTGTGTGTCCAGTACATAAACAGGCTTCGCGTAGAAAGAGTACGCAAAATGCTGTTATTTGTTAAATTGATGATGATACAACTCAACGCTTATAGTATCTTTGCTACTTCCAGTGGGAAAAAACATAAAACGAATTGTCAGAAGTGGGATTTGAACCCACGCCTAGAGAACTAGACTGCGACCTGAACGCAGCTCCTTAGACCGCTCGGCCATCCTGACAACTGTTAATTTTTTTTGTGTATCCTTGACATTTGGTAGAACCTACCAGTTACATGGCCAGCTAGGACGTTGCGGTCAGTTGAAGCATGGGCAACTCTACAAGATCATCTCGGGGAGACACTGTGTGTCCAGTACATAAACAGGCTTCGCGTAGAAAGAGTACGCAAAATGCTGTTATTTGTTAAATTGATGATGATACAACTCAACGCTTATAGTATCTTTGCTACTTCCAGTGGGAAAAAACATAAAACGAATTGTCAGAAGTGGGATTTGAACCCACGCCTAGAGAACTAGACTGCGACCTGAACGCAGCGCCTTAGACCGCTCGGCCATCCTGACAACTGTTAATTTTTCTTGTGTATCCTTGACATTTGGTAAAACCTACCAGGTACATGGCCAGCTAGGACGTTGCGGTCAGTTGAAGCATGGGCAACTCTACAAGATCATCTCGGGGAGACACTGTGTGTCCAGTACATAAACACGCTTCACGCAGAAAGCGTGCGCAATATGCTGTTATTTGTTAAATTGCTACTTCCAATGGGAAAAAACATAAAACGAATTGTCAGAAGTGGGATTTGAACCCACGCCTAGAGAACTAGACTGCGACCTTAACGCAGCGCCTTAGACCGCTCGGCCATCCTGACAACTGCTAATTTTTCTTGTGTATCCTTGACATTTGGTAGAACCTGCCAGGCACATGGCCAGCTAGGACGTTGCGGTCAGTTGAAGCATGGGCAACTCTACAAGATCATCTTGGGGAGACACTGTGTGTCCAGTACATAAACACGCTTCACGCAGAAAGCGTGAGCAAAATGCTGTTATTTGTTAAATTGATGATGATACAACTCAACGCTTCTAGTATCTTTGCTACTTCCAGTGGGAAAAAACATAAAACGAATTGTCAGAAGTGGGATTTGAACCCACGCCTAGAGAACTAGACTGCGACCTGAACGCAGCGCCTTAGACCGCTCGGCCATCCTGACAACTGTTAATTTTTCTTGTGTATCCTTGACATTTGGTAAAACCTACCAGGTACATGGCCAGCTAGGACGTTGCGGTCAGTTAAAGCATGGGCAACTCTACAAGATCATCTCGGGGAGACACTGTGTGTCCAGTACATAAACACGCTTCACGCAGAAAGCGTGCGCAAAATGCTGTTATTTGTTAAATTGCTACTTCCAATGGGAAAAAACATAAAACGAATTGTCAGAAGTGGGATTTGAACCCACGCCTAGAGAACTAGACTGCGACCTTAACGCAGCGCCTTAGACCGCTCGGCCATCCTGACAACTGTTAATTTTTCTTGTGTATCCTTGACATTTGGTAGAACCTACCAGGCACATGGCCAGCTAGGACGTTGCGGTCAGTTGAAGCATGGGCAACTCTACAAGATCATCTCGGGGAGACACTGTGTGTCCAGTACATAAACAGGCTTCGCGTAGAAAGAGTACGCAAAATGCTGTTATTTGTTAAATTGATGATGATACAACTCAACGCTTATAGTATCTTTGCTACTTCCAGTGGGAAAAAACATAAAACGAATTGTCAGAAGTGGGATTTGAACCCACGCCTAGAGAACTAGACTGCGACCTGAACGCAGCGCATAAGACCACTCGGCCATCCTGACAACTGTTAATTTTTCTTGTGTATCCTTGACATTTGGTAGAACCTACCAGGTACATGGCCAGCTAGGACGTTGCGGTCAGTTGAAGCATGGGCAACTCTACAAGATCATCTCGGGGAGACACTGTGTGTCCAGTACATAAACAGGCTTCGCGTAGAAAGAGTACGCAAAATGCTGTAATTTGTTAAATTGCTACTTCCAGTGGGAAAAAACATAAAACGAATTGTCAGAAGTGGGATTTGAACCCACGCCTAGAGAACTAGACTGCGACCTGAACGCAGCGCCTTAGACCGCTCGGCCATCCTGACAACTGTTAATTTTTCTTGTGTATCCTTGACATTTGGTAAAACCTACCAGGTACATGGCCAGCTAGGACGTTGCGGTCAGTTAAAGCATGGGCAACTCTACAAGATCATCTCGGGGAGACACTGTGTGTCCAGTACATAAACACGCTTCACGCAGAAAGCGTGCGCAAAATGCTGTTATTTGTTAAATTGCTACTTCCAATGGGAAAAAACATAAAACGAATTGTCAGAAGTGGGATTTGAACCCACGCCTAGAGAACTAGACTGCGACCTTAACGCAGCGCCTTAGACCGCTCGGCCATCCTGACAACTGTTAATTTTTCTTGTGTATCCTTGACATTTGGTAGAACCTACCAGGCACATGGCCAGCTAGGACGTTGCGGTCAGTTGAAGCATGGGCAACTCTACAAGATCATCTCGGGGAGACACTGTGTGTCCAGTACATAAACAGGCTTCGCGTAGAAAGAGTACGCAAAATGCTGTTATTTGTTAAATTGATGATGATACAACTCAACGCTTATAGTATCTTTGCTACTTCCAGTGGGAAAAAACATAAAACGAATTGTCAGAAGTGGGATTTGAACCCACGCCTAGAGAACTAGACTGCGACCTGAACGCAGCGCATAAGACCACTCGGCCATCCTGACAACTGTTAATTTTTCTTGTGTATCCTTGACATTTGGTAGAACCTACCAGGTACATGGCCAGCTAGGACGTTGCGGTCAGTTGAAGCATGGGCAACTCTACAAGATAATCTCGGGGAGACACTGTGTGTCCAGTACATAAACAGGCTTCGCGTAGAAAGAGTACGCAAAATGCTGTAATTTGTTAAATTGCTACTTCCAGTGGGAAAAAACATAAAACGAATTGTCAGAAGTGGGATTTGAACCCACGCCTAGAGAACTAGACTGCGACCTGAACGCAGCGCCTTAGACCGCTCGGCCATCCTGACAACTGTTAATTTTTCTTGTGTATCCTTGACATTTGGTAAAACCTACCAGGTACATGGCCAGCTAGGACGTTGCGGTCAGTTAAAGCATGGGCAACTCTACAAGATCATCTCGGGGAGACACTGTGTGTCCAGTACATAAACACGCTTCACGCAGAAAGCGTGCGCAAAATGCTGTTATTTGTTAAATTGCTACTTCCAATGGGAAAAAACATAAAACGAATTGTCAGAAGTGGGATTTGAACCCACGCCTAGAGAACTAGACTGCGACCTTAACGCAGCGCCTTAGACCGCTCGGCCATCCTGACAACTGTTAATTTTTCTTGTGTATCCTTGACATTTGGTAGAACCTACCAGGCACATGGCCAGCTAGGACGTTGCGGTCAGTTGAAGCATGGGCAACTCTATAAGATCATCTCGGGGAGACACTGTGTGTCCAGTACATAAACAGGCTTCGCGTAGAAAGAGTACGCAAAATGCTGTTATTTGTTAAATTGATGATGATACAACTCAACGCTTATAGTATCTTTGCTACTTCCAGTGGGAAAAAACATAAAACGAATTGTCAGAAGTGGGATTTGAACCCACGCCTAGAGAACTAGACTGCGACCTGAACGCAGCGCCTTAGACCGCTCGGCCATCCTGACAACTGTTAATTTTTCTTGTGTATCCTTGACATTTGGTAAAACCTACCAGGTACATGGCCAGCTAGGACGTTGCGGTCAGTTGA
Organism: Erpobdella octoculata; assembly: GCA_963978895.1. Lineage (NCBI taxonomy): Eukaryota > Metazoa > Annelida > Clitellata > Hirudinida > Erpobdellidae > Erpobdella > Erpobdella octoculata. The sequence goes on along the minus strand of OZ022238.1, from coordinate 44,699,924 downwards.
AGCATGGGCAACTCTACAAGATCATCTCGGGGAGACACTGTGTGTCCAGTACATAAACACGCTTCACGCAGAAAGCGTGCGCAATATGCTGTTATTTGTTAAATTGCTACTTCCAATGGGAAAAAACATAAAACGAATTGTCAGAAGTGGGATTTGAACCCACGCCTAGAGAACTAGACTGCGACCTTAACGCAGCGCCTTAGACCGCTCGGCCATCCTGACAACTGTTAATTTTTCTTGTGTATCCTTGACATTTGGTAGAACCTACCAGGTACATGGCCAGCTAGAACGTTGCGGTCAGTTGAAGCATGGGCAACTCTACAAGATCATCTCGGGGAGACACTGTGTGTCCAGTACATAAACACGCTTCACGCAGAAAGCGTGCGCAAAATGCTGTTATTTGTTAAATTGATGATGATACAACTCAACGCTTATAGTATCTTTGCTACTTCCAGTGGGAAAAAACATAAAACGAATTGTCAGAAGTGGGATTTGAACCCACGCCTAGAGAACTAGACTACGACCTGAACGCAGCGCCTTAGACCGCTCGGCCATCCTGACAACTGTTAATTTTTCTTGTGTATCCTTGACATTTGGTAAAACCTACCAGGTACATGGCCAGCTAGGACGTTGCGGTCAGTTGAAGCATGGGCAACTCTACAAGATCATCTCGGAGAGACACTGTGTGTCCAGTACATAAACACGCTTCACGCAGAAAGCGTGCGCAAAATGCTGTTATTTGTTAAATTGCTACTTCCAATGGGAAAAAACATAAAACAAATTGTCAGAAGTGGGATTTGAACCCACGCCTAGAGAACTAGACTGCGACCTTAACGCAGCGCCTTAGACCGCTCGGCCATCCTGACAACTGTTAATTTTTCTTGTGTATCCTTGACATTTGGTAGAACCTACCAGGCACATGGCCAGCTAGGACGTTGCGGTCAGTTGAAGCATGGGCAACTCTACAAGATCATCTCGGGGAGACACTGTGTGTCCAGTACATAAACAGGCTTCGCGTAGAAAGAGTACGCAAAATGCTGTTATTTGTTAAATTGATGATGATACAACTCAACGCTTATAGTATCTTTGCTACTTCCAGTGGGAAAAAACATAAAACGAATTGTCAGAAGTGGGATTTGAACCCACGCCTAGAGAACTAGACTGCGACCTGAACGCAGCTCCTTAGACCGCTCGGCCATCCTGACAACTGTTAATTTTTTTTTGTGTATCCTTGACATTTGGTAGAACCTACCAGGTACATGGCCAGCTAGGACGTTGCGGTCAGTTGAAGCATGGGCAACTCTACAAGATCATCTCGGGGAGACACTGTGTGTCCAGTACATAAACACGCTCCACGAAGTAAGCGTGCGCAAAATGCTGTTATTTGTTAAATTGCTACTGATGATGATACAACTCAACGCTTATAGTATCTTTGCAACTTCCAATGGGAAAATACATAAAACGAATTGTCAGAAGTGGGATTTGAACACACGCCTAGAGAATTAGACTGCGACCTGAACGCAGCGCCTTAGACCGCTCGGCCATCCTGACAACTGTTAATTTTTCTTGTGTATCCTTGACATCTGGTAGAACCTACCAGGTACATGGCCAGCTGGGACGTTGCGGTCAGTTGAAGCATGGGCAACTCTACAAGATCATCTTGGGGAGACACTGTGTGTCCAGTACATAAACACGCTTCGCGCAGAAAGCGTGCGCAAAATGCTGTTATTTGGTATATTGCTACTTCCAATGGGAAAAAACATAAAACGAATTGTCAGAAGTGGGATTTGAACCCACGCCTAGAGAACTAGACTGCGACCTTAACGCAGCGCCTCAGACCGCTCGGCCATCCTGACAACTGTTAATTTTTCTTGTGTATCCTTGACATTTGGTAGAACCTACCAGGTACATGGCCAGCTAGGACGTTGCGGTCAGTTGAAGCATGGGCAACGCTACAAGATCATCTCGGGGAGACACTGTGTGTCCAGTGCATAAACACGCTTCGCGCAGGAAGCGTGCGCAAAATGCTGTTATTTGTTAAATTGCTACTTCCAATGGGAAAAAACATAAAACGAATTGTCAGAAGTGGGATTTGAACCCACGCCTAGAGAACTAGACTGCGACCTGAACGCAGCTCCTTAGACCGCTCGGCCATCCTGACAACTGTTAATTTTTTTTGTGTATCCTTGACATTTGGTAGAACCTACCAGGCACATGGCCAGCTAGGACGTTGCGGTCAGTTAAAGCATGGGCAACTCTACAAGATCATCTTGGGGAGACACTGTGTGTCCAGTACATAAACACGCTTCGCGCAGAAAGCGTGCGCAAAATGCTGTTATTTGGTAAATTGCTACTTCCAATGGGAAAAAACATAAAACGAATTGTCAGAAGTGGGATTTGAACCCACGCCTAGAGAACTAGACTGCGACCTGAACGCAGCGCATAAGACCACTCGGCCATCCTGACAACTGTTAATTTTTCTTGTGTATCCTTGACATTTGGTAGAACCTACCAGGTACATGGCCAGCTAGGACGTTGCGGTCAGTTGAAGCATGGGCAACTCTACAAGATCATCTCGGGGAGACACTGTGTGTCCAGTACATAAACAGGCTTCGCGTAGAAAGAGTACGCAAAATGCTGTTATTTGTTAAATTGATGATGATACAACTCAACGCTTATAGTATCTTTGCTACTTCCAGTGGGAAAAACATAAAACGAATTGTCAGAAGTGGGATTTGAACCCACGCCTAGAGAACTAGACTGCGACCTGAACGCAGCGCCTTAGACCGCTCGGCCATCCTGACAACTGTTAATTTTTCTTGTGTATCCTTGACATTTGGTAAAACCTACCAGGTACATGGCCAGCTAGAACGTTGCGGTCAGTTGAAGCATGGGCAACTCTACAAGATCATCTTGGGGAGACACTGTGTGTCCAGTACATAAACAGGCTTCGCGTAGAAAGAGTACGCAAAATGCTGTTATTTGTTAAATTGATGATGATACAACTCAACGCTTATAGTATCTTTGCTACTTCCAGTGGGAAAAAACATAAAACGAATTGTCAGAAGTGGGATTTGAACCCACGCCTAGAGAACTAGACTGCGACCTGAACGCAGCTCCTTAGACCGCTCGGCCATCCTGACAACTGTTAATTTTTTTTGTGTATCCTTGACATTTGGTAGAACCTACCAGTTACATGGCCAGCTAGGACGTTGCGGTCAGTTGAAGCATGGGCAACTCTACAAGATCATCTCGGGGAGACACTGTGTGTCCAGTACATAAACAGGCTTCGCGTAGAAAGAGTACGCAAAATGCTGTTATTTGTTAAATTGATGATGATACAACTCAACGCTTATAGTATCTTTGCTACTTCCAGTGGGAAAAAACATAAAACGAATTGTCAGAAGTGGGATTTGAACCCACGCCTAGAGAACTAGACTGCGACCTGAACGCAGCGCCTTAGACCGCTCGGCCATCCTGACAACTGTTAATTTTTCTTGTGTATCCTTGACATTTGGTAAAACCTACCAGGTACATGGCCAGCTAGGACGTTGCGGTCAGTTGAAGCATGGGCAACTCTACAAGATCATCTCGGGGAGACACTGTGTGTCCAGTACATAAACACGCTTCACGCAGAAAGCGTGCGCAATATGCTGTTATTTGTTAAATTGCTACTTCCAATGGGAAAAAACATAAAACGAATTGTCAGAAGTGGGATTTGAACCCACGCCTAGAGAACTAGACTGCGACCTTAACGCAGCGCCTTAGACCGCTCGGCCATCCTGACAACTGCTAATTTTTCTTGTGTATCCTTGACATTTGGTAGAACCTGCCAGGCACATGGCCAGCTAGGACGTTGCGGTCAGTTGAAGCATGGGCAACTCTACAAGATCATCTTGGGGAGACACTGTGTGTCCAGTACATAAACACGCTTCACGCAGAAAGCGTGAGCAAAATGCTGTTATTTGTTAAATTGATGATGATACAACTCAACGCTTCTAGTATCTTTGCTACTTCCAGTGGGAAAAAACATAAAACGAATTGTCAGAAGTGGGATTTGAACCCACGCCTAGAGAACTAGACTGCGACCTGAACGCAGCGCCTTAGACCGCTCGGCCATCCTGACAACTGTTAATTTTTCTTGTGTATCCTTGACATTTGGTAAAACCTACCAGGTACATGGCCAGCTAGGACGTTGCGGTCAGTTAAAGCATGGGCAACTCTACAAGATCATCTCGGGGAGACTGTGTGTCCAGTACATAAACACGCTTCACGCAGAAAGCGTGCGCAAAATGCTGTTATTTGTTAAATTGCTACTTCCAATGGGAAAAAACATAAAACGAATTGTCAGAAGTGGGATTTGAACCCACGCCTAGAGAACTAGACTGCGACCTTAACGCAGCGCCTTAGACCGCTCGGCCATCCTGACAACTGTTAATTTTTCTTGTGTATCCTTGACATTTGGTAGAACCTACCAGGCACATGGCCAGCTAGGACGTTGCGGTCAGTTGAAGCATGGGCAACTCTACAAGATCATCTCGGGGAGACACTGTGTGTCCAGTACATAAACAGGCTTCGCGTAGAAAGAGTACGCAAAATGCTGTTATTTGTTAAATTGATGATGATACAACTCAACGCTTATAGTATCTTTGCTACTTCCAGTGGGAAAAAACATAAAACGAATTGTCAGAAGTGGGATTTGAACCCACGCCTAGAGAACTAGACTGCGACCTGAACGCAGCGCATAAGACCACTCGGCCATCCTGACAACTGTTAATTTTTCTTGTGTATCCTTGACATTTGGTAGAACCTACCAGGTACATGGCCAGCTAGGACGTTGCGGTCAGTTGAAGCATGGGCAACTCTACAAGATCATCTCGGGGAGACACTGTGTGTCCAGTACATAAACAGGCTTCGCGTAGAAAGAGTACGCAAAATGCTGTAATTTGTTAAATTGCTACTTCCAGTGGGAAAAAACATAAAACGAATTGTCAGAAGTGGGATTTGAACCCACGCCTAGAGAACTAGACTGCGACCTGAACGCAGCGCCTTAGACCGCTCGGCCATCCTGACAACTGTTAATTTTTCTTGTGTATCCTTGACATTTGGTAAAACCTACCAGGTACATGGCCAGCTAGGACGTTGCGGTCAGTTAAAGCATGGGCAACTCTACAAGATCATCTCGGGGAGACACTGTGTGTCCAGTACATAAACACGCTTCACGCAGAAAGCGTGCGCAAAATGCTGTTATTTGTTAAATTGCTACTTCCAATGGGAAAAAACATAAAACGAATTGTCAGAAGTGGGATTTGAACCCACGCCTAGAGAACTAGACTGCGACCTTAACGCAGCGCCTTAGACCGCTCGGCCATCCTGACAACTGTTAATTTTTCTTGTGTATCCTTGACATTTGGTAGAACCTACCAGGCACATGGCCAGCTAGGACGTTGCGGTCAGTTGAAGCATGGGCAACTCTACAAGATCATCTCGGGGAGACACTGTGTGTCCAGTACATAAACAGGCTTCGCGTAGAAAGAGTACGCAAAATGCTGTTATTTGTTAAATTGATGATGATACAACTCAACGCTTATAGTATCTTTGCTACTTCCAGTGGGAAAAAACATAAAACGAATTGTCAGAAGTGGGATTTGAACCCACGCCTAGAGAACTAGACTGCGACCTGAACGCAGCGCATAAGACCACTCGGCCATCCTGACAACTGTTAATTTTTCTTGTGTATCCTTGACATTTGGTAGAACCTACCAGGTACATGGCCAGCTAGGACGTTGCGGTCAGTTGAAGCATGGGCAACTCTACAAGATAATCTCGGGGAGACACTGTGTGTCCAGTACATAAACAGGCTTCGCGTAGAAAGAGTACGCAAAATGCTGTAATTTGTTAAATTGCTACTTCCAGTGGGAAAAAACATAAAACGAATTGTCAGAAGTGGGATTTGAACCCACGCCTAGAGAACTAGACTGCGACCTGAACGCAGCGCCTTAGACCGCTCGGCCATCCTGACAACTGTTAATTTTTCTTGTGTATCCTTGACATTTGGTAAAACCTACCAGGTACATGGCCAGCTAGGACGTTGCGGTCAGTTAAAGCATGGGCAACTCTACAAGATCATCTCGGGGAGACACTGTGTGTCCAGTACATAAACACGCTTCACGCAGAAAGCGTGCGCAAAATGCTGTTATTTGTTAAATTGCTACTTCCAATGGGAAAAAACATAAAACGAATTGTCAGAAGTGGGATTTGAACCCACGCCTAGAGAACTAGACTGCGACCTTAACGCAGCGCCTTAGACCGCTCGGCCATCCTGACAACTGTTAATTTTTCTTGTGTATCCTTGACATTTGGTAGAACCTACCAGGCACATGGCCAGCTAGGACGTTGCGGTCAGTTGAAGCATGGGCAACTCTACAAGATCATCTCGGGGAGACACTGTGTGTCCAGTACATAAACAGGCTTCGCGTAGAAAGAGTACGCAAAATGCTGTTATTTGTTAAATTGATGATGATACAACTCAACGCTTATAGTATCTTTGCTACTTCCAGTGGGAAAAAACATAAAACGAATTGTCAGAAGTGGGATTTGAACCCACGCCTAGAGAACTAGACTGCGACCTGAACGCAGCGCATAAGACCACTCGGCCATCCTGACAACTGTTAATTTTTCTTGTGTATCCTTGACATTTGGTAGAACCTACCAGGTACATGGCCAGCTAGGACGTTGCGGTCAGTTGAAGCATGGGCAACTCTACAAGATCATCTCGGGGAGACACTGTGTGTCCAGTACATAAACAGGCTTCGCGTAGAAAGAGTACGCAAAATGCTGTAATTTGTTAAATTGCTACTTCCAGTGGGAAAAAACATAAAACGAATTGTCAGAAGTGGGATTTGAACCCACGCCTAGAGAACTAGACTGCGACCTGAACGCAGCGCCTTAGACCGCTCGGCCATCCTGACAACTGTTAATTTTTCTTGTGTATCCTTGACATTTGGTAAAACCTACCAGGTACATGGCCAGCTAGGACGTTGCGGTCAGTTAAAGCATGGGCAACTCTACAAGATCATCTCGGGGAGACACTGTGTGTCCAGTACATAAACACGCTTCACGCAGAAAGCGTGCGCAAAATGCTGTTATTTGTTAAATTGCTACTTCCAATGGGAAAAAACATAAAACGAATTGTCAGAAGTGGGATTTGAACCCACGCCTAGAGAACTAGACTGCGACCTTAACGCAGCGCCTTAGACCGCTCGGCCATCCTGACAACTGTTAATTTTTCTTGTGTATCCTTGACATTTGGTAGAACCTACCAGGCACATGGCCAGCTAGGACGTTGCGGTCAGTTGAAGCATGGGCAACTCTACAAGATCATCTCGGGGAGACACTGTGTGTCCAGTACATAAACACGCTTCACGCAGAAAGCGTGCGCAAAATGCTGTTATTTGTTAAATTGCTACTTCCAATGGGAAAAAACATAAAACGAATTGTCAGAAGTGGGATTTGAACCCACGCCTAGAGAACTAGACTGCGACCTTAACGCAGCGCCTTAGACCGCTCGGCCATCCTGACAACTGTTAATTTTTCTTGTGTATCCTTGAAATTTGGTAGAACCTACCAGGTACATGGCCAGCTAGGACGTTGCGGTCAGTTGAAGCATGGGAAACTCTACAAGATCATCTCGGGGAGACACTGTGTGTCCAGTACATAAACAGGCTTCGCGTAGAAAGAGTACGCAAAATGCTGTTATTTGTTAAATTGATGATGATACAACTCAACGCTTATAGTATCTTTGCTACTTCCAGTGGGAAAAAACATAAAACGAATTGTCAGAAGTGGGATTTGAACCCACGCCTAGAGAACTAGACTGCGACCTGAACGCAGCGCCTTAGACCGCTCGGCCATCCTGACAACTGTTAATTTTTCTTGTGTATCCTTGACATTTGGTAAAACCTACCAGGTACATGGCCAGCTAGGACGTTGCGGTCAGTTGAAGCATGGGCAACTCTACAAGATCATCTCGGGGAGACACTGTGTGTCCAGTACATAAACACGCTTCACGCAGAAAGCGTGCGCAATATGCTGTTATTTGTTAAATTGCTACTTCCAATGGGAAAAAACATAAAACGAATTGTCAGAAGTGGGATTTGAACCCACGCCTAGAGAACTAGACTGCGACCTTAACGCAGCGCCTTAGACCGCTCGGCCATCCTGACAACTGCTAATTTTTCTTGTGTATCCTTGACATTTGGTAGAACCTGCCAGGCACATGGCCAGCTAGGACGTTGCGGTCAGTTGAAGCATGGGCAACTCTACAAGATCATCTTGGGGAGACACTGTGTGTCCAGTACATAAACACGCTTCGCGCAGAAAGCGTGCGCAAAATGCTGTTATTTGGTAAATTGCTACTTCCAATGGGAAAAAACATAAAACGAATTGTCAGAAGTGGGATTTGAACCCACGCCTAGAGAACTAGACTGCGACCTGAACGCAGCGCATAAGACCACTCGGCCATCCTGACAACTGTTAATTTTTCTTGTGTATCCTTGACATTTGGTAGAACCTACAAGGTACATGGCCAGCTAGGACGTTGCGGTCAGTTGAAGCATGGGCAACTCTACAAGATCATCTCGGGGAGACACTGTGTGTCCAGTACATAAACAGGCTTCGCGTAGAAAGAGTACGCAAAACTCTGTTATTTGTTAAATTGCTACTTCCAATGGGAAAAAACATAAAACGAATTGTCAGAAGTGGGATTTGAACCCACGCCTAGAGAACTAGACTGCGACCTTAACGCAGCGCCTTAGACCGCTCGGCCATCCTGACAACTGTTAATTTTTCTTGTGTATCCTTGACATTTGGTAGAACCTACCAGGCACATGGCCAGCTAGGACGTTGCGGTCAGTTGAAGCATGGGCAACTCTACAAGATCATCTCGGGGAGACACTGTGTGTCCAGTACATAAACACGCTTAACGCAGAAAGCGTGCGCAAAATGCTGTTATTTGTTAAATTGATGATGATACAACTCAACGCTTATAGTATCTTTGCTACTTCCAGTGGGAAAAAACATAAAACGAATTGTCAGAAGTGGGATTTGAACCCACGCCTAGAGAACTAGACTGCGACCTGAACGCAGCGCCTTAGACCGCTCGGCCATCCTGACAACTGTTAATTTTTCTTGTGTATCCTTGACATTTGGTAGAACCTACCAGGCACATGGCCAGCTAGGACGTTGCGGTCAGTTGAAGCATGGGCAACTCTACAAGATCATCTCGGGGAGACACTGTGTGTCCAGTACATAAACACGCTTCACGCAGAAAGCGTGCGCAAAATGCTGTTATTTGTTAAATTGATGATGATACAACTCAACGCTTATAGTATCTTTGCTACTTCCAGTGGGAAAAAACATAAAACGAATTGTCAGAAGTGGGATTTGAACCCACGCCTAGAGAACTAGACTGCGACCTGAACGCAGCGCCTTAGACCGCTCGGCCATCCTGGCAACTGTTAATTTTTCTTGTGTATCCTTGACATTTGGTAAAACCTACCAGGTACATGGCCAGCTAGGACGTTGCGGTCAGTTGAAGCATGGGCAACTCTACAAGATCATCTCGGGGAGACACTGTGTGTCCAGTACATAAACACGCTTCACGCAGAAAGCGTGCGCAAAATGCTGTTATTTGTTAAATTGCTACTTCCAAAGGGAAAAAACATAAAACGAATTGTCAGAAGTGGGATTTGAACCCACGCCTAGAGAACTAGACTGCGACCTCAACGCAGCGCCTTAGACCGCTCGGCCATCCTGACAACTGTTAATTTTTCTTGTGTATCCTTGACATTTGGTAGAACCTACCAGGCACATGGCCAGCTAGGACGTTGCGGTCAGTTGAAGCAAGGGCAACTCTACAAGATCATCTCGGCGAGACACTGTGTGTCCAGTACATAAACAGGCTTCGCGTAGAAAGAGTACGCAAAATGCTGTTATTTGTTAAATTGATGATGATACAACTCAACGCTTATAGTATCTTTGCTACTTCCAGTGGGAAAAAACATAAAACGAATTGTCAGAAGTGGGATTTGAACACACGCCTAGAGAACTAGACTGCGACCTGAACGCAGCGCCTTAGACCGCTCGGCCATCCTGACAACTGTTGATTTTTCTTGTGTATCCTTGACATTTGGTAAAACCTACCAGGTACATGGCCAGCTAGGACGTTGCGGTCAGTTGAAGCATGGGCAACTCTACAAGATCATCTCGGGGAGACACTGTGTGTCCAGTACATAAACACGCTTCACGCAGAAAGCGTGCGCAATATGCTGTTATTTGTTAAATTGCTACTTCCAATGGGAAAAAACATAAAACGAATTGTCAGAAGTGGGATTTGAACCCACGCCTAGAGAACTAGACTGCGACCTTAACGCAGCACCTTAGACCGCTCGGCCATCCTGACAACTGCTAATTTTTCTTGTGTATCCTTGACATTTGGTAGAACCTGCCAGGCACATGGCCAGCTAGGACGTTGCGGTCAGTTGAAGCATGGGCAACTCTACAAGATCATCTTGGGGAGACACTGTGTGTCCAGTACATAAACACGCTTCGCGCAGAAAGCGTGCGCAAAATGCTGTTATTTGGTAAATTGCTACTTCCAATGGGAAAAAACATAAAACGAATTGTCAGAAGTGGGATTTGAACCCACGCCTAGAGAACTAGACTGCGACCTGAACGCAGCGCATAAGACCACTCGGCCATCCTGACAACTGTTAATTTTTCTTGTGTATCCTTGACATTTGGTAGAACCTACCAGGTACATGGCCAGCTAGGACGTTGCGGTCAGTTGAAGCATGGGCAACTCTACAAGATCATCTCGGGGAGACACTGTGTGTCCAGTACATAAACAGGCTTCGCGTAGAAAGAGTACGCAAAATGCTGTTATTTGTTAAATTGCTACTTCCAATGGGAAAAAACATAAAACGAATTGTCAGAAGTGGGATTTGAACCCACGCCTAGAGAACTAGACTGCGACCTTAACGCAGCGCCTTAGACCGCTCGGCCATCCTGACAACTGTTAATTTTTCTTGTGTATCCTTGACATTTGGTAGAACCTACCAGGCACATGGCCAGCTAGGACGTTGCGGTCAGTTGAAGCATGGGCAACTCTACAAGATCATCTCGGGGAGACACTGTGTGTCCAGTACATAAACACGCTTCACGCAGAAAGCGTGCGCAAAATGCTGTTATTTGTTAAATTGATGATGATACAACTCAACGCTTATAGTATCTTTGCTACTTCCAGTGGGAAAAAACATAAAACGAATTGTCAGAAGTGGGATTTGAACCCACGCCTAGAGAACTAGACTGCGACCTGAACGCAGCGCCTTAGACCGCTCGGCCATCCTGACAACTGTTAATTTTTCTTGTGTATCCTTGACATTTGGTAGAACCTACCAGGCACATGGCCAGCTAGGACGTTGCGGTCAGTTGAAGCATGGGCAACTCTACAAGATCATCTCGGGGAGACACTGTGTGTCCAGTACATAAACACGCTTCACGCAGAAAGCGTGCGCAAAATGCTGTTATTTGTTAAATTGATGATGATACAACTCAACGCTTATAGTATCTTTGCTACTTCCAGTGGGAAAAAACATAAAACGAATTGTCAGAAGTGGGATTTGAACCCACGCCTAGAGAACTAGACTGCGACCTGAACGCAGCGCATAAGACCACTCGGCCATCCTGACAACTGTTAATTTTTCTTGTGTATCCTTGACATTTGGTAGAACCTACCAGGTACATGGCCAGCTAGGACGTTGCGGTCAGTTGAAGCATGGGCAACTCTACAAGATCATCTCGGGGAGACACTGTGTGTCCAGTACATAAACAGGCTTCGCGTAGAAAGAGTACGCAAAATGCTGTTATTTGTTAAATTGCTACTTCCAATGGGAAAAAACATAAAACGAATTGTCAGAAGTGGGATTTGAACCCACGCCTAGAGAACTAGACTGCGACCTTAACGCAGCGCCTTAGACCGCTCGGCCATCCTGACAACTGTTAATTTTTCTTGTGTATCCTTGACATTTGGTAGAACCTACCAGGCACATGGCCAGCTAGGACGTTGCGGTCAGTTGAAGCATGGGCAACTCTACAAGATCATCTTGGGGAGACACTGTGTGTCCAGTACATAAACACGCTTCGCGCAGAAAGCGTGCGCAAAATGCTGTTATTTGGTAAATTGCTACTTCCAATGGGAAAAAACATAAAACGAATTGTCAGAAGTGGGATTTGAACCCACGCCTAGAGAACTAGACTGCGACCTGAACGCAGCGCATAAGACCACTCGGCCATCCTGACAACTGTTAATTTTTCTTGTGTATCCTTGACATTTGGTAGAACCTACCAGGTACATGGCCAGCTAGGACGTTGCGGTCAGTTGAAGCATGGGCAACTCTACAAGATCATCTCGGGGAGACACTGTGTGTCCAGTACATAAACAGGCTTCGCGTAGAAAGAGTACGCAAAATGCTGTTATTTGTTAAATTGCTACTTCCAATGGGAAAAAACATAAAACGAATTGTCAGAAGTGGGATTTGAACCCACGCCTAGAGAACTAGACTGCGACCTTAACGCAGCGCCTTAGACCGCTCGGCCATCCTGACAACTGTTAATTTTTCTTGTGTATCCTTGACATTTGGTAGAACCTACCAGGCACATGGCCAGCTAGGACGTTGCGGTCAGTTGAAGCATGGGCAACTCTACAAGATCATCTCGGGGAGACACTGTGTGTCCAGTACATAAACACGCTTCACGCAGAAAGCGTGCGCAAAATGCTGTTATTTGTTAAATTGATGATGATACAACTCAACGCTTATAGTATCTTTGCTACTTCCAGTGGGAAAAAACATAAAACGAATTGTCAGAAGTGGGATTTGAACCCACGCCTAGAGAACTAGACTGCGACCTGAACGCAGCGCCTTAGACCGCTCGGCCATCCTGACAACTGTTAATTTTTCTTGTGTATCCTTGACATTTGGTAGAACCTACCAGGCACATGGCCAGCTAGGACGTTGCGGTCAGTTGAAGCATGGGCAACTCTACAAGATCATCTCGGGGAGACACTGTGTGTCCAGTACATAAACACGCTTCACGCAGAAAGCGTGCGCAAAATGCTGTTATTTGTTAAATTGATGATGATACAACTCAACGCTTATAGTATCTTTGCTACTTCCAGTGGGAAAAAACATAAAACGAATTGTCAGAAGTGGGATTTGAACCCACGCCTAGAGAACTAGACTGCGACCTGAACGCAGCGCATAAGACCACTCGGCCATCCTGACAACTGTTAATTTTTCTTGTGTATCCTTGACATTTGGTAGAACCTACCAGGTACATGGCCAGCTAGGACGTTGCGGTCAGTTGAAGCATGGGCAACTCTACAAGATCATCTCGGGGAGACACTGTGTGTCCAGTACATAAACAGGCTTCGCGTAGAAAGAGTACGCAAAATGCTGTTATTTGTTAAATTGCTACTTCCAATGGGAAAAAACATAAAACGAATTGTCAGAAGTGGGATTTGAACCCACGCCTAGAGAACTAGACTGCGACCTTAACGCAGCGCCTTAGACCGCTCGGCCATCCTGACAACTGTTAATTTTTCTTGTGTATCCTTGACATTTGGTAGAACCTACCAGGCACATGGCCAGCTAGGACGTTGCGGTCAGTTGAAGCATGGGCAACTCTACAAGATCATCTCGGGGAGACACTGTGTGTCCAGTACATAAACACGCTTCACGCAGAAAGCGTGCGCAAAATGCTGTTATTTGTTAAATTGATGATGATACAACTCAACGCTTATAGTATCTTTGCTACTTCCAGTGGGAAAAAACATAAAACGAATTGTCAGAAGTGGGATTTGAACCCACGCCTAGAGAACTAGACTGCGACCTGAACGCAGCGCCTTAGACCGCTCGGCCATCCTGACAACTGTTAATTTTTCTTGTGTATCCTTGACATTTGGTAAAACCTACCAGGTACATGGCCAGCTAGGACGTTGCGGTCAGTTGAAGCATGGGCAACTCTACAAGATCATCTCGGGGAGACACTGTGTGTCCAGTACATAAACACGCTTCACGCAGAAAGCGTGCGCAAAATGCTGTTATTTGTTAAATTGCTACTTCCAATGGGAAAAAACATAAAACGAATTGTCAGAAGTGGGATTTGAACCCACGCCTAGAGAACTAGACTGCGTTCTCAACGCAGCGCCTTAGACCGCTCGGCCATCCTGACAACTGTTAATTTTTCTTGTGTATCCTTGACATTTGGTAGAACCTACCAGGTACATGGCCAGCTAGGACGTTGCGGTCAGTTGAAGCATGGGCAACTCTACAAGATAATCTCGGGGAGACACTGTGTGTCCAGTACATAAACACGCTTCGCGCAGAAAGCGTGCGCAAAATGCTGTTATTTGGTAAATTGCTACTTCCAATGGGAAAAAACATAAAACGAATTGTCAGAAGTGGGATTTGAACCCACGCCTAGAGAACTAGACTGCGACCTGAACGCAGCGCATAAGACCACTCGGCCATCCTGACAACTGTTAATTTTTCTTGTGTATCCTTGACATTTGGTAGAACCTACCAGGTACATGGCCAGCTAGGACGTTGCGGTCAGTTGAAGCATGGGCAACTCTACAAGATAATCTCGGGGAGACACTGTGTGTCCAGTACATAAACAGGCTTCGCGTAGAAAGAGTACGCAAAATGCTGTTATTTGTTAAATTGATGATGATACAACTCAACGCTTATAGTATCTTTGCTACTTCCAGTGGGAAAAACATAAAACGAATTGTCAGAAGTGGGATTTGAACCCACGCCTAGAGAACTAGACTGCGACCTGAACGCAGCGCCTTAGACCGCTCGGCCATCCTGACAACTGTTAATTTTTCTTGTGTATCCTTGACATTTGGTAAAACCTACCAGGTACATGGCCAGCTAGGACGTTGCGGTCAGTTGAAGCATGGGCAACTCTACAAGATCATCTTGGGGAGACACTGTGTGTCCAGTACATAAACACGTTTCGCGCAGAAAGCGTGCGCAAAATGCTGTTATTTGGTAAATTGCTACTTCCAATGGGAAAAAACATAAAACGAATTGTCAGAAGTGGGATTTGAACCCACGCCTAGAGAACTAGACTGCGACCTGAACGCAGCGCATAAGACCACTCGGCCATCCTGACAACTGTTAATTTTTCTTGTGTATCCTTGACATTTAGTAGAACCTACCAGGTACATGGCCAGCTAGGACGTTGCGGTCAGTTGAAGCATGGGCAACTCTACAAGATCATCTCGGGGAGACACTGTGTGTCCAGTACATAAACACGCTTCACGCAGAAAGCGTGCGCAAAATGCTGTTATTTGTTAAATTGCTACTTCCAATGGGAAAAAACATAAAACGAATTGTCAGAAGTGGGATTTGAACCCACGCCTAGAGAACTAGACTGCGACCTGAACGCAGCGCCTTAGACCGCTCGGCCATCCTGACAACTGTTAATTTCTCTTGTGTATCCTTGACATTTGGTAGAACCTACCAGGCACATGGCCAGCTAGGACGTTGCGGTCAGTTGAAGCATGGGCAACTCTACAAGATCATCTTGGGGAGACACTGTGTGTCCAGTACATAAACACGCTTCGCGCAGAAAGCGTGCGCAAAATGCTGTTATTTGGTAAATTGCTACTTCCAATGGGAAAAAACATAAAACGAATTGTCAGAAGTGGGATTTGAACCCACGCCTAGAGAACCATGAGCAACTCTACAAGATCATCTTGGGGAGACACTGTGTGTCCAGTACATAAACACGCTTCGCGCAGAAAGCGTGCGCAAAATGCTGTTATTTGGTAAATTGCTACTTCCAATGGGAAAAAACATAAAACGAATTGTCAGAAGTGGGATTTGAACCCACGCCTAGAGAACTAGACTGCGACCTGAACGCAGCGCCTTAGACCACTCGGCCATCCTGACAACTGTTAATTTTTCTTGTGTATCCTTGACATTTGGTAGAACCTACCAGGTACATGGCCAGCTAGGACGTTGCGGTCAGTTGAAGCATGGGCAACTCTACAAGATCATCTCGGGGAGACACTGTGTGTCCAGTACATAAACAGGCTTCGCGTAGAAAGAGTACGCAAAATGCTGTTATTTGTTAAATTGATGATGATACAACTCAACGCTTATAGTATCTTTGCTACTTCCAGTGGGAAAAAACATAAAACGAATTGTCAGAAGTGGGATTTGAACCCACGCCTAGAGAACTAGACTGCGACCTGTACGCAGCGCCTTAGACCGCTCGGCCATCCTGACAACTGTTAATTTTTCTTGTGTATCCTTGACATTTGGTAGAACCTACCAGGCACATGGCCAGCTAGGACGTTGCGGTCAGTTGAACCATGGGCAACTCTACAAGATCATCTTGGGGAGACACTGTGTGTCCAGTACATAAACACGCTTCGCGCAGAAAGCGTGCGCAAAATGCTGTTATTTGGTAAATTGCTACTTCCAATGGGAAAAAACATAAAACGAATTGTCAGAAGTGGGATTTGAACCCACGCCTAGAGAACTAGACTGCGACCTTAACGCAGCGCCTTAGACCGCTCGGCCATCCTGACAACTGTTAATTTTTCTTGTGTATCCTTGACATTTGGTAGAACCTACAAGGTACATGGCCAGCTAGGACGTTGCGGTCAGTTGAAGCATGGGCAACTCTACAAGATCATCTCGGGGAGACACTGTGTGTCCAGTGCATAAACACGCTTCGCGCAGAAAGCGTGCGCAAAATGCTGTTATTTGTTAAATTGCTACTTCCAATGGGAAAAAACATAAAACGAATTGTCAGAAGTGGGATTTGAACCCACGCCTAGAGAACCATGAGCAACTCTACAAGATCATCTTGGGGAGACACTGTGTGTCCAGTACATAAACACGCTTCGCGCAGAAAGCGTGCGCAAAATGCTGTTATTTGGTAAATTGCTACTTCCAATGGGAAAAAACATAAAACGAATTGTCAGAAGTGGGATTTGAACCCACGCCTAGAGAACTAGACTGCGACCTGAACGCAGCGCCTTAGACCACTCGGCCATCCTGACAACTGTTAATTTTTCTTGTGTATCCTTGACATTTGGTAGAACCTACCAGGTACATGGCCAGCTAGGACGTTGCGGTCAGTTGAAGCATGGGCAACTCTACAAGATCATCTCGGGGAGAGACTGTGTGTCCAGTACATAAACACGCTTTGCGCAGAAAGCGTGCGCAAAATGCTGTTATTTGTTAAATTGATGATGATACAACTCAACGCTTATAGTATCTTTGCAACTTCCAATGGGAAAAAACATAAAACGAATTGTCAGAAGTGGGACTTGAAACCACGCCTAGAGAACTAGACTGCGACCTGAACGCAGCGCCTTAGACCGCTCGGCCATCCTGACAACTGTTAATTTTTCTTGTGTATCCTTGACATTTGGTAGAACCTACCAGGTACATGGCCAGCCAGGACGTTGCGGTCAGTTGAAGCATGGGCAACTCTACAAGATCATCTCGGGGAGACACTGTGTGTCCAGTACATAAACACGCTTCGCGCAGAAAGCGTGCGCAAAATGTTGTTATTTGTTAAATTGCAACTTCCAATGGGGATAAACATGAAACGAGTTGTCAGAAGTGGGATTTGAACCAACGTCTAGAGAACGAGACTGCGACCTGAACGCAGCGCCTTAGACCGCTCGGCCATCCTGACATCACGATCCTATGCACAATTAGTAAACGTTTATGCAAAAGTGATCAGTGGGTCTCTTCAGGCTGAACGGTCAAAAGCAGCCAAGTATTCGACCTCAAAGCGGAGAAGTGTTTTAACTTTTAAGAAAGGTTTTAAATTAGAAAAATCTTGTTTATAACATGCCAATAATATAACGTAGGAGGACGAATAGTAGCCTACGTAGTAGACGAATCGTTTAAGACGAAACGTAGGAAGACGAACAGTAAAGAGACGAATAGTAACAAGGGACGAATAGTAAGGAGACGAATGGTATGCGGAGACGAAACATAGGAAGACGAACAGTAAAAAGAAGAATATTATGGACGCCGTTTTTTCCTTTACTTGTTTTACTTTATGTATACAAAATATCAATATCTAGTTTTTAAGTATGTTTTAGTTGTATTTTTTTTATTATTTATATTGCAGTGCTCAAAAAGGGGACCCTAGTTTCAACCGTGTAGCCAGAAATTTACCTCAGTACTTGCAATAAGGAGCCCAAAATTTTTCTAGAGAAGCTCAGTACTTGCAAGTACCAAAATTTTTTAAACACTTTCATAAGCCATATACAATTTAATTTTAAAATTTCAGTGGGGGCCCACAACAGTTTGGGGGGCATGGCTATGCGATTGTCTAGTTTTTCTAGACGTTATCACTATGTAATGCTTATGCTTGCTTTGTATTAGTTACGCCACTGGTCCAGAAATCTAAGCTTTGTTGATAAACATATAAAAATGAATTAAACTTGACCAATAAAAAACTGAAAACTAGAACTTAGTTATGTTTTGAAGAGTTCATAAGTGTTCTGGCCGGGAAAAAAATTTCTGTCCTCTGACTTCGTTGGACAAAGAATATTTAGTTACATAAAAGTTAGAAATAGTTTCCGTTTTAGTGTAAGCGTTTGTGTTTATGTGTGTGTGTGTGTATTGTGCATGTGTATGTATTTTGCATGTGTATGTAAGTATTTACACATGAATATACGTATGTACGTATATATATATATATATATATATATATAAATATATATATATATATATATATATATATATATATATATATATATATATATATATATATATATATATATATATATATATATATGTATGCATGTATGCATGTATGTATGTGTGTGCGAGTGTGTATAAGAATTTTTGTTTGGTCTGCCTAATAAAGCTTCAGGTCGTTAAAGTTGATTTTAAATCAAAGGTTAACGCGGTGGAAAACTTGGATATCGTTCGAGTGCGTCGTCACAGTGGCCGTGTAACACGACCCCTGAGGTCAAACAATAAGTAAAGGGTGCCTCTACTATGACTTTAAACGTTCTTTTATTGCTAAATAATTTTGAACTTTCGGTTGGGGTTATATTTCGAACCGCGGGCTTTTGAAATAATTCTGAATAATTGGTAAGCATTTAAATATTTTTAGTCCCCTACAACTTTTCGGTGATTGCAGATAATATTTTAAAACTGTATCTGTATGTGTTTTATTATTAGGTCAGTGTGCCTCAGAATTGTGCAGGGGTCGCGTTGGGTTTTGTCGAAAAGTTAGTTTTAACGCTATGGCGGGTGGGATGCGGAAAGTTCGCCCCCGGCTTTTCTCTCCCGTTTTTTCACCCCCGTTTTTTGCCCCCGCGTTTTCACCCCTGGGAAAGTTCGCCCCCGGTTTTCGCCCCCGTATCTTTGCCCTGTTTTTTCGTCCCCGTCTTTTCGCCCCATTTTTTCTCCCGGCTTTTGCTCTTAGTTTTTCACCTCTGGTAAAAATTTTTTCCAGTTTTTCCCCCGGTTTTTTACCTTCGGTTTTTCGCCCCTGGTTTTTTAGTTCTGGTTTTTGTTCTCAGTGGTTTGCCCTTAAGAAAGTTTGCTCCCGGTTTTTTGGCTTCTGTAAAAGTTAGTCTCTAGGTTTGTGCTTCTGATTTTTTACCAAAAACTTGGTTCCGAGAATGTTAGCTTTTGTTCTTGGGAAAATCTGCTACTTCGAATTTTGCCCCAGACTTTTTGCACCCAACGTTTGTTACAGGAAATACTTTCTCTCATTTTTTTGCACCTTCAATTTTTTTCCTTTACTTTTTTCCAGTTTTTACTCCAAAAATATTCCACTAAAAATTTAGAGCTTCCCTGGAAAAACTCACTAATTGTTATAACTATTTGCTTTTGTAAAAATTAATTCCCAGTTTCACGCTTTATGAAAGATTTGACTCTCTATCCCTTTTTGAGTAAAAAAAGTTAAAACTTTTTGGAGAAAAGTGAAAAAGTGTCTAGGAAAGTTTTAAATTGTGGGTTTTAAAAATATTTGTCTTTTCAGCTTTATGCTAAAAAATCAAAGATGAAAACTGGGGCGAAAAACTGGGTACAAAAACCGGAAGCAAATTTTTTCAGGGACAAAAAACTGAGAGCCGAAAACTGGGAGCAAAAAATTGGGGGCTAGAAAACGGGGGCGAAAAACCGGGGGCAAAAAAACGGGGGCGAAATGACGGGGGCGAAAAGCCGGGGGCGAAAAGCCGGGGGCGAACTTTCCGTAAACCATGGCGAGTCGTGACGGGTTAAGCCCAACATTTTTTACAACAGTAGTTTATTTATTATAATAAAATCGAAGTCATTTATGAATTATTATATTTGTTTGTATATATTATTATGTTATTGTACATTATTTTTCTCGTATTTATGACTGGGTTTTGTAATCACGAAAATATACGCAAGTATTATAATGTTTGTTCACGTGTCTACGATTGCATGTCTGAATTTTTATTTACAGGTGTTTGCATAAACGCTGGTGTTTACAAATTTAATTGTATGTATGTTGTATGATTATATGCATGCATCTAAGTTTGTGTGTTTGCATGTACTTTTGTGTGTTTGCATGTGCGTTTGTGTGTTTGCATGTACGTTTGTATGTCCTTGCGTGTACGATCATTCTGATACCCTGAAAATCAACGCTAAAAAATCATTATGGCCCGAGAAGTTAAAAACATTAAATAATGAGGGCTTTGGGTCATTTCTGATCTCGTTGAAAAATATTTTTTAAATTTGATTTATATTTAGTTTTTCATTCTCATTCCGCACTCGATAATACCACAACCATCTTCAAAACGTAGAATTCGTTTTATGGGGGGTGGTGGTGGTGGGGGGCTTATATGAAGGCCGCGGCTTATAAAAGCAGCCATCAATCTGATTTATTGTAAATCGCCAACAATTTGCATTAAAATATTTCTATCTTTATTTTCAATGTTCGGAAATCGGTTAAAAATCCTCATTGATGCAATAAATTGTACTGCTGTAGAGGTTCTTTTTGAGAGTCCTACACTTTCAAAAATTATAGCTACAGTGTTTGCTTGTTTGAACAATGGTTGTTCAATCAATGAATAAATAAATAAAAAAATAATCTCCAATTATACTTATTAACTTCTTCTAATAAATAAATTTTCAATTTGATTCATAGAAATTCATTCCCGGTGGTCAGGTGGTCCATCTCGCCATTCTAATATCAAAATACTACTTTAGAAAAACTGCTTCAGATGTTTCCATATTCAATATTATTAGTTGGAAGATTCTTAAAACAGCATCATCATATTTTTTTGCACATATACTCTGGGATTCTAGAGAGATAAACTAGTTAATTGCCTATTTATTAAAAAAATGTCAAGTTATAGATTTACTAGTACACATTTTAAGTTATATATGTATTTAATAGTAAAAATTTCAGGTTATATATTTAACTATTTTTAAATCTAATTTATTATATTAGAGTAATTTGCTTTTTTATTTAAAATTACTTCTACAAATCAGGTTTTAAAGATGGCGCGAGCCAAAACATGCGAGTAAACTTTAGTAAACCCTACACAGAATTTAAAAAAAATTTTGAGTTGGAAATTTACCGGCAATTACGACACACAAAAGAATTGGCAAAGAAACAAAAGTTTTCGATGTTATAAACAGCAAAACGTGTAAAAAGAATGTAATTGGTATGATTTATAAAGATCTTTTGGTTTGTTATTAGAAGGAGTTTAAACTTCGAAAGCTTCAGAAACCGAACGTCAGCTATAAAAACCGTTAAGCAGCGTTAGCAGGATTTCATGTGAAATGCGTGAAGTTCGGGTTTCACGTGATGTTTCATTTGAATTTATTTTGACGATGTTTAATGTGACGTGAGTCCGCTGAGTTCTAAGCCACAAACAATCGTGCTTTAGGATCGTTTCTGAGCCATCCAATCCTAGCTACGGAAGGCAATTTCAAAGCCGTTTGCAAGTAGTCGTATATCTTCCGTCTCCATCGTTCTTAAAACGAGTTGAAATGATGAAATAAATGAAGTTTTCCATACAAACTTACGCGTGTAAATCAGGAATTAAATATTGTGCCCAAAAAAAATTTCGGGATTCGAAAAAGTTTTGTTTATCCGATTGAACCCGGTCTGCGATGTGCGGAATATAAGAACGAGGAGGAACAGTCTCTTCGGACGCGGGCTTTTTACTTCATCTTTTTTAAAGTTTTGTATTCTGCTCAAATAACGCACTAAAGGATCAATAAATCTTTTAAGTTTATAATATCTTCATTCTTATATATTCAATTTCACACTTGCATTATATATCCAATATGTTGTTCACAGACAACAAAATATTCAATATGTTGTTCACACACAACAATATATCAATATAATATATCTAAAATGATTTGTCGATACTTTATTACAAAATAAATTTGCGACACTTTATTGAGAATTATTGAGAAATGATTTTGCGATACTTTATCAAAAAATGATATTGCGATACTTTATCAAAAAATAATTTTGCGATACAATATCGTAAAATGATTTTGCGACACTTTTTAGAAAATTCTTTTGCGATACTTTTTTGAAAATGATTTTGGAACCCTAACCCTAACCGCGACCTTAACCCTAACCTAACCCTAATCATAACTCCATTCCTAACCCTGAAATATGCTTTTGCGGTAACCCTAACCATAACCTAACCGTAACCCTTACCTTAATCCTATCCCTAACCCTAAACCTAGCCTTAACCTAACCCTAACCTTAACCATAACTCTCGCCCTAACCCTAGCCCTAAGACTAACCTAACCCTAACCTAACATTAACCTAACTTAACCTTAACCTAACCTATCCATAACCATAACCATAACCTATCCCTAAGACTAACTTAACCCTAACCTAACCTTAACCCAAACCCTAACCTATCCATAATCATAACCTATCCCTAAGTCTAACCGTCCCAAACCCTGAAAAGTAAATTTGAATAGTTGCATTGTTCTAGTCAAATGTTATTTCATGTTAATTTTTTAATACAAACTTTTATTTAGGTTACAATCTCTGTGTGTGTTTTTCTCTGTACGAAAATCTTGCAAGTAAAATTTAACTAGCTTCTTGACTAGCTAGGAAGCTGAAACTTTCAGCATAGCTTTATATTAGATGACAATACAGAATACACAATTTAATTAAAAAAAAAACTTAATTTGAACATCGTTTCTATTTCTAAATCGAGTGTATTTGAAATAAAAGTATGTGTTGAAAAACCCGTTTTTTCTTTTACTTTTTACTAAAATCGTTTTAAAATATTTAAAACAATCTCTGCTAAAATAATTCTGTTTTAAAATAATTTTTCATTAAAAGGTGACTAAATTGAAAAGCAAAAATGTGTTAACTAATTAAATTTTTAAATTGAGAAACCACTCAAGAGAATGTTATAAAAATGTGGCTTGCAAGGCCTCAATTTATTCAATTTAACCTTTGCACTGAGAGCGAATATTCGATGGCGAGGTGCCTCAAATGAATGCAAATCCAATATATAAAAAACCCATTTATTTTGAAAGTAGAGATAATGTCGAGACTCAACGATAGTTTGTTTTTATAGTTTGACGTTAATAAATACATTTTTAGCAAAACTCAACTGTTTATAACGTTTTATATTCAAAGTGAGTGGTCCTTGGCAAACCTTTTTAAAAAATGGGCTATATTGTAGCGGAAATCCTGCTAATTTCTTTTTGGGAGCAAAAATTGCGCCAGCTTGGCAGGTTATTTATTGATTTCGGCTGAAATTCTGCTTGTTGTTAGGCATAAATTTACTACATTTTGATTATTTTTGATTTTTACAAGATTTCAATTAATTTCATTTCTCTGTTGTCTGTTTTGTGCGCAGTTTCGTAAGCAATTTTTAACCGAATTTCATTCCGACTAGATGGATCTGAAACTCTCAGCATAAACTTAACATGGATGAAAACCCAATATTTACAAATTAAATATTGTGTATTTTATTAGTTAAAGAGGTTGTTTTCAATTTTTTTATTCACTTGCTCAAGTTAGTTAACGATTAAGGTTTTGTGAGGACAATCGAGGTTTTTGGTGGAATAGTAAGCAAGCAATTCATCCGTCAAATTTAATTTATTTTCAGTGCAAATAATTTAATTCAAAACAAACATTTTCTCAGATTTGTTGCTAACTTTCCTTTATTGCTTTGTTGGCTACAATACAAAATCTTCACCATTATCCGAACTTTTCCTTCAAGTTAAATTCTTGTTAATTTTATTATTTTAATGTGATGAAAAAGATTTTTCTATAAAGCTTGATGTTTTTTGCGCTTGTGTGGTATTTGTAAGTTTTTTTTGAAATAAATAAATAAATAAATAAATAAATAAATAAATAAATAAATAAATAAATAAATAAATAAATAAATAAATAAATAAATAAATAAATAAATAAATAAATAAATAAATAAATAAATAAATAAATAAATAAATAAATAAATAAATAAATAAATAAATAAATAAATAAATAAATAAATAAATAAATAAATAAATAAATAAATAAATAAATAAATAAATAAATAAATAAATAAATAAATAAATAAATAAATAAATAAATAAATAAATAAATAAATAAATAAATAAATAAATAAATAAATAAATAAATAAATAAATAAATAAATAAATAAATAAATAAATAAATAAATAAATAAATAAATAAAACTCTACTACAAAAATGTTCGACTTTGTCAAAGTAAGTTTTGATTTTTTTTATGAATTTATCGTTTGCTTCAACAATAATCTAAAAAAATTAAATTTTTATGTTATTAATTTGAAAAAATTATTTGATAAATTGTATGCTGTATGTTCAACTTTGACCACTCTGTCAATTCTTGACGGGTCTTCAAAAAGTTTGTGATAGATGAAAGTTTTTCAACAGTTTTATTAATAACGAATTAAATTATATATATATGTATATATATATTTTAAATTTACGCAGGTGACTCGTGGGAGCAGTTGAAAGGGGAGTGGATGACTTCACCACAAAAAACCAGGTATCATTTTTGAACTCATGTTATTAAAATATGAAAGCAAACTCATTATTGGTTTTCACAAAGTTTCAATGAGACCAGTAGTTGAAGTTTGTAAGTAGCTGCATAGTGTTTTTTAATAGTTTCACCTTTCAAAAAGTGATTTATTGACAGATCGACGGTGAACGATTTTCACACCTATCACTCACCAACCATCGTTCTTTTAACCCAAAGCATCGTTTTACTGTTGAAGTTTTAGACAAGACTTCATTAAATTTTATATTATATTACCGAAATCAATGAAGTTTTGTTTCTCAACTGCCTGCTAACTTGGAAGTGCACGTTGGCGGAAATGCCGCCTCTGTTATTATAGAAATAATGGCGCATTTATATAGCACTGTGGGAATGGTTTTAGGCACTTTAAACTGCTGGGAATTTTTTTTTTAATTTTTCGAATTAGGAACAACGGATTTAAAATTTTAAATACCAACAACAGCAAATTTTAAATTGAGTTGTAAACAAGAAAATCATTAAAAAACTTCGTTTTTAAAAAATATCCTTTATAATTTTTTAATTCAGCGACTTAAAATGTTTTGCAAAATATTTTTTGATGATATTAAGTTTATAAAATATGAAAACATTGACCACAGCCTTTTAAATCCTCAATATGCGAAGTATGTGAAGATTGAAAATTTAAGAAACTTTCGAATCAGTATGGAATAAACAATTTTTTATTATAAATTTTTAACTTTAAAAATTAATTTTCGCTTTTTTAAATAGACTAAAAATTAAATGAATAAATGAATAATTAATAAAATACCATATAACCTTTGAACTGTATAATGTAAGAATGATCGTAGGTGTGTTCAGCTGATGGTTCGAAGTCTTTTAGGCAATTTTCTTTCCTTGAGACGAGGATGGACTCTTCGAGGTGGTGAAAAATCTGCAAATTATTTAAAAAACAAAACAATATACGGTTCTGTTTTTTTTAAGTTTTTCTCACCTCACGAATACTTGAAATTTGATCGTAATCTCAAGGATATTTTTTGGCGGAAAAACGCTTTATTTTGTGATGCATGTTTGTATAAATACTAAAAATTAATTTAATTATTATAATTTTTAATTATTTTTGCATACAAATAAAGAGTGCATTATTTAAAACATCTTTTAAAGTTGTTGACCTTACACAATGAAGTACAAGAATTAAATAAATTACAAAATTTTACAAATGTGAAATCAAAAAAGTAATTTATATTATTTAAACAAAATAATTTTTGAAGATCAATCACAAAACCAACCAATCAATCGATCACACTCTCAATCAATCAATCAGTCACTTAATCCATCAAATGCTGGAGAAGACGATGTAAGTGACGCTTTAATATAAACAGATATATCTTCTAAAGTGTGGCGTTTTTATATAAACAGATATATTTTCTAAAGCGTTCTTTCTTGCTCTTTTTAAAAAATGTTAAAATCAATCAATTATCGCTTGTTATTTCAAAACCACTCGTAGATTTTTAACTTTATTTTTAATTTTAGAAATTTGTTTTATTTGATGAGCTGGGTGGTGGAATTAAATTGCGACCTTTTATAAATGCTGGACTGACAGCATTTTTGGTGGAGCAGCATTTTGAATTGAACTTATAAAATTTTCTATTTTGAGTAGGACATACGATGACGTGCTAGGAAGCAATATGATGATCACGAACATGACTAACACAAATAAGATGATCACGAACATGATGAACATGAAAATAAGATGATCACGAACATGATGAACATGAAAATAAGATGATCACGAACATGATGAACATGAAAATAAGATGATCACGAACATGACAAACACAAATAAGATGATCCCAAACATGACGAACACAAACATAATGTACGTGAACTAGAGTACTGCATGGGCTGATTTTTAGTGGCCCAGCCCGTTTCATAAGCCAAAATTCCAGGCCCGGTCCAGCCCGTTTCTACAAGCCTAACATTCCTATACTTGGCAAAAAATCTTGGACTGGCCCATTTGAAGACCCTAAAACCGAGAATACAATGAACAGGAACACGAACATAACATATTTAACGCATATACAATAAATACGAACACGTTAAAATTAATAAATTATAGAAACCAAACTTACGAAGCAAACCGTTGAGTTGGTATCCATCTTCTCCGATATCAGATGGATCGCTTGCTGATCTCGCCACCACGACAAGCAAATCATCTTTTCCACTAATTGGGTTCCAAAAAAAAAAAAAACATTTCAGCTAATTAGCTCCTTCGCCGTAGGTGTGATAAATCGTGACCAAAGCAGATCAGTTATGTTGTGTAGATCAAAATAATGAAATAAAGAGATAAGAAAAGAGAGAGAGAAAAAAGAAGATGATGAAATGACAAATGAACATTGTTATCTGATGAAGATGTGGGTGGGGGAAGAATATTTCAAGCATGATGTTGGTTGAGGGAAGAATAACTGAAGCATGACAAACCTCTACCTGGGGAGCATTCGTCAGAAACTTCGATTCGATCGTTCGGTCCGCAAGCCATTTTGAATTCCATCCTGCAATTTCTCTCTGACGTCGTCAGGAATCTGCCGCGTAGAGGACACCTGCCATCCTCGTGGTCGAAGGAGGCTGTCGTGGAGGGAGGGGGAAGATGGAGGGTGGAAATGGAGGAAAAAATTGTGGTAAATAAAATAGAAAAATAAAAAAAAGAGAAAAAGAGAAAAATAAACAAAATAAAAAAAGTGAAAAATAAAATGAAAAAAAATAAAGTTGAAACAAGGAGAAAAATGCTGAATGGAGTGAAGCAAAAAAAACAATTAAAAAAATGAGGGTTGAAAAAAAACTTCTTGAAATTAACGATTTAAAAATCTGTTCATAAAAATGAATGATCGTGTTTCAGATTGGAAAGTTTTTTAATTCATTTATTTTCTCATCAGTTTCTTAGCTTCATTTTCAAAACTAAATTATAAAAAAAACGAAACTTTAAAAATAATTTTTGTTGCAGGAATACGAGAAATCATAAATAAAATAAAAATAATTTGTGTTTTTGTGTGTGCGTGATGCGGACTCACCTATGAGTGTGAGATTTGTCGATGCGGTTGTAAGGTCTTCTTCTGAACATCTTGTATTTCTTCCTCCCATGTCACTTCCTGTAATAATGTAAACATCTGATGATGATGATGATGACGACAATGATGATGATGATGATGATGATGATAATGATAATGATAATGATGATGATGATGATGAAAATGATGATGATGATAAGGATGATGATGAATAGGATGATGATGACGATGATGATGATATAACAGCAATTCAAAAGATAATAGTTTTAAGTTGATTGATTTGATGGGCTTCAAAAAATATTTTGTTTTTTATATATTTATTTCTATGTTTTTAGTTGAAAAGTAATTTAAATAATAAAAAACAAAAAATTTATTTATTCAATCAATCAATTTCAAGTTGATATAAGATCCGCACTCAATCAACTTCATTTAACTATTAACTGTTGGACGTCAAAAATTAAATATTTTCAAAAATGGTGTTTTATATAACATGGTGTAGTTCCAGGGTTAATATGCAAAAAACTTCAAATACAAAATACTAAAAAATAATTAGTTATAACGTATAAATAACTAGCGATGATTGGATATAATTTTGGAATTTTGCTCCTAAATGCCCACCGATTAGCATTTTTTAAACAGACTAAAACCGACCCTTAATTATGCTTCGCTAGTGTAAAAAACTACAATAAAATCAGTTCAGGTTTTTCAATTTATTTCTTTAAAATATTAGATATTATATTTTCCATCTACATAAGTCTTTGAGTTTTTCCATAGAACGTTTAGCAATGCATGTCGACATCTATATATATAAAAGAACATGTCCTGACTGACTGACTGACTGACTGACTGACTGACTGACTGACTGACTGACTGATAATCAACGCCGAGCTCAAACGCCTCATCCTAGGAACGTGAAATTTGGAACTTATATTACTTTTATAGCGTAAACATCCGCTAAGAAAGGATTTTTGAAAATTTTGCTCCTGAGGGAAAAAAACTGGAAAACAAACTATTTTCTAAAACAATGTATATCTCGAAAACCAAAAATGAAGAGATTTTGAAATTTGGTATATAGATTCTTTTTGAAAAACAAAAAGATACGTGTTTCACTATTTTTTGAAAATTCGGTTTCCCGGACCTCAAATGTGGGTTGGAAAATTGGGTTTTTTGGTTTTTAAAGTAGCTTCTACTCAAAAACTGTTAATGCTACAGTACTACAAATTAGTATTTAGTTTCTACTCCAAAAATAATAAAATACGTGTTTTAGCATTTTTTTTAAATTTGGTTTCCAGGACTTCAAATATGGGGTGGAAAATAGGGCTAATTGTCTTTTATAGTAACTGCTACTCACAAACAGTAAATACCACAGATGTAAAAATTATTATTTAGTTTCTTTTCTAAAAATAAAGATAAACGTGTTTTACCATTTTTTTAAAATTTGGTTTCAAGGACCTCAAATGTGGGGTGGAAAATAAGGTTATTTGGTTTTTAAAGTAACTGCTACTCGAAAACTGTATATGCTACAGGAGTAAAAATTAGTATTAAGTTTCTACTCCAGAAATAATGATATACGTGTTTTACCAGTTTTTGAAAATTTGGTTTCCAGGACTTCAAGTATGGGGTAGAAAATAGGGTTACTTGGTTTCTAAAGTAACTGCTACTCAAAAACTGTAAATGCTACAAAAGTAAAATTAGTATTTAGTTTCTACTCTTAAAATAATGATATACGTGTTCCACCATTTTTTGAAAGTTTGGTTTCCAGGACCTCAAATGTGAAGTGGAAAAAGGGTTAATTGATTTTAAAATAACTGCTACTCAAAAACTGTAAGTGCTACAGATGTGAAAATTAGTATTTTGAGGTTGTGTGCCGGTTGAAAGTAAATGAGTTCAGTTTATCACCGGACGGACAGGCCAAGCCGTTATTTTAGGGTCTTTATAGGCCCTGCCCAAACCTTAAATCAAGGTGGCACGGGCCGAGATTTTTAACCAAGTATATAGACATTTGAGTGATTTTAGGGTGTTCAGACGGGCCGGGCTAAACCTGAAGTCAAAGTGGGACGGGCCGAAGTTTTTCATCAAGTATATAGAACTTCTAGGCCTGTAAAAACGGGCCGTGCCCTAATTAGACGGGCCGTGCCGGGCCAGGAATTTCGGTTTTTAAAACGGGCTGGGCCAAGTTGTCGACGGGCCGAGCCGAGACCTAAAAAATTGCTCCGTGCAGTACTCTACTATGTATGCACGGTTCAAATTCTCTAATTTCATGCGAGCGAAGCCGCTACGGGCACTGCTAGTAAACTTATAACACGTCTTTAGACCATAAAAAACTTAATTATAAAATTAAAATATTGAAAAATTAAGAGAAAAATGTAAATGGTGAATGTTGTTTATCATACGCTTTAATTAATTTTCAATTGTCCGGATGCCCATGGAATGTCCGCGGACGTTTTGAAGTTCGGAAAATCATTATAAAATTTGCCCAATAAAAAAATGTTTAGTTTAATTAAACAAGAATAAAATTTAAAAAACTAAAAAATCATATTAATAATGACGACAAAAACTTTCATGGTCATAGCAACAATAAGCATCTATTGTTTATTATTCTTTGGGGTGATATTTTTACAATACGATGTCGCTATGAAATTTTAAAACTGTCTAAAAAGCCTGTTTTCAATTTTTTAAATCAACTTTCACTTGTTTTATGAAGATATGTACCTGAATTGCAAACAGCACACTCCATGCTCCAATACGTCGTGCGACAAATAAAAAATCTTTTCACAGTTTTTTATAGATTTTTCAATTTTGTAGGGATTAAAATAATTTCAAAGAAATTATTTTTCTACTTAAAACTTCTACTTTGTTCTTAAGAACTTTCGCTTAGTTCAGCCAGGCATATACATACATATATATATATAATTTTATAAATATTATAGTATTATAAAACTAATAGCTATAGTATGAATACATTATAGTAATTTATAAACAAATTATAGTACACAAAAAAATAACAATTTTTTTAGAAGCACGACTGAATACATGTATGTAAAGAACACCACCACGCCATTACAGAGGCGTAGCGAGGGTTTTTGGCGCCCGGGGCGAAACTATAAATTTTGCGCCCCCCGGCGCCCCCGGACCTCCCCCCGTTGCAATGAAGAAGTTAAAGTTAAACGTTACATGTCCTATTGTTCTTATCATTTGACTTTTGTTGAGAAAAAGATTCGATGTTTACTTCGTTCATACTTTTGCCGTTCTCTTAAGAACTAAAAGTGTAGGTTTATATGCGTGCGTTTTGGCGCCATCTTTTCGCGATCAGTATTTGAAAAAAAATGCGGCAAGCAAAAATTTTATTTAAAATACCGTAAAGAACAGAAATAAATTTTTTTAAAATCCACAAAACTCAGTGAGAATAAATGTAATAAATAAATGTCAATAAATGCACACACTGATGAAATTAAATATGGTCCTTAGGCTGTGTGTCATAAACTTGATGTCATAAAGGAGGTGTGCTGCACAGGGCACAGACGTTCTAGATAGCAAGAGCAGCTTTCAAAACATTGGCTCTAAGTCAACGATGTGAAATGACTGGTGGCTGGAGCATGAAGGGGTCACCAAGTTCCACCTTGCCTGAGCCGGAGATCTGTGCCTAGATTGTGGCTGGTGGGTTTGAAATGAAACACATGAGTGACATGGCTCTCTCCCTTCCTAAGAACCTAACAAGTTTGATGCTGCAGAACAACTAAATGGACTGAAGCAGCAGATATATAACTAGACTGTGGATGACATCCTGATGCAAGGAAGGAAACTACTGTTTTTCTTGCATCTTACGCAAACTTTGAGAGAGAGTTAGTCTAGCATGAATATACTGTATCTTCCTTTTTGGCGCCCTCCCCAAGATGGCGCCCGGGGCAGCTCGCCCCCCCTAGCTACGCCCCTGCGCCATTATACATAGTTAGTTAAAGCACATTACAGGACACCGCCACATAACAGGACACCGCCACATAACAGGACACCGCCACATAACAGGACAACACCACATAACAGGACAACACCACATAACAGGACGACAAGATAGGCAAAGAAGGGGAGGTCGATTTGACGGCCCTGTCCAGCCCACTTCACAGTAGCAGTTGGCGGGCTGGGTAAATCGAACCGCGTGCCCATGTGCTTTCGGCAGCTTCTCTGCTCCAAAACCAACAATAACACACGATCACTCGTTTTGCGCTACATAAACACATCACAGAACACTCAAGCATATACATATCGTCTATATTGTCTCAGATAGATACAGACGTTAATCAATCCACACACACACACTCACACACACAACAGGACAACACCACATTACAAAACAACACCACATAACAAAACAACACCACATTACAAAACAACACCACATAACAAAACAACACCACATAACAAAACAACACCACATTACAAAATAACACCACATAACAAAACAACACTACATAACAAATCAACACCACACAACAAAACAACACCACATAACAGGACAACGCCACATAGCAAAACAACACCACATAACAAAACAACACTACATAACAAATCAACACCACACAACAAAACAACACCACATAACAGGACAACACCACACAACAAAACAACACCACATAGCAAAACAACACCACATAGCAAAACAACACCACATAACAGGACATAAAATAATCCGACAAAACACGTCGTTGCCCAACAACACACAACAACAACATACAATACATTTCTTCATCGTCAACACAGCCATCCTTTGATCCTCCTTCTTTATGACGTCATATTCTCCTCTTCCATTTGCGGAAACATAAAATTTTTCCACTCCAAAACAAAATCTCCATTTTCACAAACAAACAGATGCACCTTAAACACATCCTCGTGTGCTCACCGACACACAACATTACATACAATACATCCGAATACTCACCGACAAACAACATCACGTACAAATACTCACTCACAGACAAACAACATCACGTACAAATACTCACTCACAGACAAACAACATCAAGTACAAATACTCACAGACAAACAACATCAAGTACAAATACTCACAGACAAACAACATCACGTACAAATACTCACTCACAGACAAACAACATCATGTACAAATACTCACAGATAAACAACATCAAGTACAAATACTCACAGACAAACAACATCAAGTACAAATACTCATAAACAAACAACATCACGTACAAATGTTAGCTCACCGACACACAACTTCACATAAACCAACATGTTTAACCGTAAAATATAAACATAGTCACGCACAGGGCATAATTTTTTTTAATTATCAGGAATATGAAATTTATTTCCTTTTTCCTTCCCCCTCTCTCTTCCTTTCTCTCTTTTTTACATTTTCTCTCCTTTTTTCCCCTCGCTTCCTCACATCCACGTGGTTTCATTTTTTATTTTGTCGGTTTAAAAACTTTCTTTTTTCTAATTTTTTAGTTTTTGAACGACGATGAAAACAATATTTTTTTCGATGTTTATTTTTTAATTTAATCACGAAACAACAAAAAAACTCCAAATAAAATAATCTTTTAAACCCACAACTGCTGCGAAATATTTTAAATATTTTAAATCGAATTCGACGAATTTGCGCTTCTTAAAAACATCGTCGGTGCGCGTAAAATGTGAACTTCCGGAGCAGCGCACGGCAAACTCAATTCAGCACCGAACATCTCCGCGACTCCAGTTTATGATTCAGCGCTATATTTTAGATCTTTTATCGCTCATCGACACGTGACCGCAAATGAACATGGCGGAGAAGAATTCAAAATTTATCCGTTAACGAAGGCGCGCAATTTCATCCTGCGAAGCATTTATTTCGAATTTTCATTTTTCTTCTCCTTCAAGTCGCTTCTGAGCTGGTGATTCCATGCGGGAGATTGATGGCAGACTCATGATTGCATTCGTTCTTGCCTTTCAATCATTCATTTAGTTTTATATTTTTCTATCCATCCATCCATCCATCCATCCGTCCGTCCGTCCGTCCGTCCGCCCGTCCGTCCGTCCGTCCGTCCGTCCGTCCATCCATCCATCCATCCATCCATCCATCCATCCATCCATCCATCCATCCATCCATCCATTCGTTCGTCCATCTATTCATTTGCATCTTTCATTCTACTAATGCATCATTAATTTTTTTTATTAAAGTTCGATTCTTCTTTCCAAGTCATCATTCATTCACTAATTTCTCTCAATCCACTTCCACTTTATTTGGACCATAAACACACGTATGATAAGTGCACACGCACACACGCACACACAGCCACACTCACACGCACACACACAAACACACTCACACTCACACACACACACAAACACACATACACACTCACACAACCACACTCACAAACACACTCACACAGGCACACAAACACACTCACACAGGCACACAAACACACTCACACAAACACACTCACACAGGCTCACTTTCACACATCCACTCGTACTCAAGATTGTGTAAATTACTGACCTCCGTTTACGCATAGTAACTCAAGAAAGCTATCAGGAAAATGAACTTTTTTCTCTTTTTGGTTTTTCGTAGCAAAAACGTTTCCTTGGTATTTCGTTTTTATTTCGACTCATTATGAAATGGGCTCTCAAAAACATGCTTATCTTTTTTGCAAAACGAAAAGATTATTTTTGCGCCATGTCAAGTCA
The DNA here is from genome assembly GCA_963978895.1 of Erpobdella octoculata. NCBI lineage: Eukaryota > Metazoa > Annelida > Clitellata > Hirudinida > Erpobdellidae > Erpobdella > Erpobdella octoculata. The sequence goes on along the minus strand of OZ022238.1, from coordinate 44,665,094 downwards.
TTGGAGCAGAGAAGAGCTTATGGAGATGCTTCTTTCCTTAAATATTTTGTTGCTTCAACTTTTGTTTCTTAAACACTTTGCTTCCTCAACATTTTGTTGCTCCAACATTTTGTTGCTCCAACATTTTGCTCATTCAACATTTTGCTCATTCAATATTTTGCTCATTCAAGATCTTGCAGTGTTAAAATTTCGTCGTTTCAACATGTTGCTGTTTTAACATTATCACAGGTTTCAACATTTCATCAACTCTATGCAACTTCGAAACTTTCTAGCTGCACCACATGTGCGCCGTGTTGTCAGCACTGTTGCGGCTTCAACGATTTTTCCATCGCCATCTTTTCCTTCTCTTTTCGGCGTTCCTTTCATCTACTACAACATTGTGGATTGTGGATATAGATGATAAGTTCTTTGTAAACATAAAAAATGCAGCAAACAGTAATGTATATAGACAGCATCGTAGCTACTCAATTGATAGAATGCGCATGAAAAGAAGCAATCCAGGCAGATCGCGTCGGTCTTTGAGAAATTTTATCGACAAAAAAAGAATTTTCTGTGTTGAAAGTTTCGCTCGCGAGAGTACTAAAGAAGTACTTAATACTTTTATTCTAGACTGAGTACTTAAAATGTACTATTTTATACATGTATTTCATACAAATTATACTTTAATGACTTTGCAATTTAATTTTCAACGACACTTCAACATTTACAATGCTCAACTCCCCCGGTAGATTGGAAATTCCATAAGTGCACTGACAAATCAGTTGTTATTGAGTTTTCGAGCTGAATTATTAAACCTATTCTGTTCATACTTACATTCATTCACGCACGCAGTACTCGTATTCATACACATGTCAACACTTAATACACACACACACACACACGAACTTACACACACGCACATACACACACGCACATACACACACGCACATACACACACAAACACGCACATACCCACACGTACAAATGAACGTTTCACACGGACGCTTAACATCACGGACGTTCCAGTAAACTTCGTATCCACGTCTGTTTTCCGCTGACCACACAGCAGAGAAATCGTTCGGCCAGGCATAAAGTGACCACCGAGAATGTCTTTTAATGCATCGGCTTCTTTCATGGCGACAAACAACTTCATTTCACACAGACTGACGACAAATTCAACAAATAAATTGTTTTCAAGTCTAACTTATAATTATGGGTTATCTTTCACATAAACGGCCCGGGCCGAATCTTCTAATAAAATAGTCCAATTTTGTTACAACCTTAACCCTGCCCCTAATTATCGCTTTTCATCGTGTTTATAGCTAATTGTAGCCGAGAATGTATTACTCTTTCAAACATCGGGCCGTTTATGTAATAGATTACCTAATTATGAATCTACTTATTTTAGTGGTTAAGTAATCTATGTGTTTATGAAAGACAAAGTGTGTTAGTTCGCTTATCATATTAGAACTTATCATATTATCATATTAGAACTGCTGGAGCAATTCGAACGGAATTTTGCATGGAGGTGGTCTTTATTGATGGGAAAGTTTTGAGCCATTGAAAATAAAAATCGGTTCATTATTTTATGTTATTAATATAGAAAATTAGAATATTATTTGTTCGTTCAATACAGGTAGTTAACGTGTTCTTCCGTTCATATTTAATTTGCATATTATTATTTAAAAATTTTTTTTATTTGTTTACTCAATCGTAATAATTGATTCGATGATTAATTTATTCATTATATTAAATAATTTATTTATTAATTTATTTATTTTATTTTATGTTCTCCTCTTCCCCCCGTCAATCTTTCATTTCGTATTTGCGTTTTAAGACTCGTGCCTTCATATATCAGGCTCTGGCAAGGAATTTAAAACGGCCAGCTGAGACATACATCAATTGAATCTGCATAGATTGTCTTTGACGATTTCCTCCCTACAGATAACTTCAAAGTTAACTTCAATTGAATCGAACAATTTTGCAGAATCTTGTTTAAAACGAGCAACACAGAAAGATAAATACGATATATTTTTAACTGAACTTACAAATACGATATATATTTTTAACTGAACTTACAAATACGATATATATTTTTAACTGAACTTACAAATACGATATATATTTTTAACTGAACTTACAAATACGATATATATTTTTAACTGAACTTACAAATACGATATATTTTTAACTGAACTTACAAATACGATATATATTTTTAACTGAACTTACAAATACGATATATTTTTAACTGAACTTACAAATACGACATATTTTTAACTGAACTTACAAAAAGAAACTTTCTTAAACGCAATTATAGCAAACGTCTGCAACAGTTTGCATAAAAAAATGTCTGCGCCAGAAAGAAAATTGTTTGTGAGGAAAACTGAAAATAAAGAGTAAAAACGAAGAAGAAAAAATGAATGAGAGAGAGAAAATGAGAGAGAGAGAAAGAGCAAGAGAGAAAGAGAGCAAGATAGAGAGAGATAGAGAGAGAAAGAAAAAGAGAAAAAGAGGAAGAGGAAGAGGAAGGAGAGAAAAAACAAACTAAACAAGAGAACCCTACGTTTTTTAAAAATCCTTCATAATTTTGTAATTCTGCGACTAAAATGTTTTGCAAAATATTATTCGATGTCTACAAAATGGGAAAAAATGACCACAGTCTTCTAAATACTTAATATGTAAAGTACGTAAGGATTGAAAATTTAATATGGAATAACCAAATATTTTTATTAAAAATTTTTCGATTCAATTTAAATGCACACTATTTTAATATTTTGCACACTATAAAATGCAAACTATAATTAATAAATGCAAACTATAACTAATAAATGCAAACTATAAATAATAAATGCAAACTATAATCAATTTTAATTGAACATTTAATAAAATGTAAAGTCCGCAGCGACAAATAAACCCACGAAATTTCAATTCGATTGGATAAGGGGAAGTGGATTTTTTGAGTGATATAGGGTTCCAAAATATGGCTCAATCAATCAATCAATCAATCAATCAATCAATCAATCAATCAATCAATCAATCAATCAATCAATCAATCAATCAATCAATCAATCAATCAATCAATCAATCAATCAATCAATCAATCAATCAATCAATCAATCAATCAATCAATCAATCAATCAATCAATCAATCAATCAATCAATCAATCAATCAATCAATCAATCAATCAATCAATCAATCAATCAATCAATCAATCAATCAATCAATCAATCAATCAATCAATCAATCAATCAATCAATCAATCAATCAATCAATCAATCAATCAATCAATCAATCAATCAATCAATCAATCAATCAATCAATCAATCAATCAATCAATCAATCAATCAATCAATCAATCAATCAATCAATCAATCAATCAATCAATCAATCAATCAATCAATCAATCAATCAATCAATCAATCAATCAATCAATCAATCAATCAATCAATCAATCAATCAATCAATCAATCAATCAATCAATCAATCAATCAATCAATCAATCAATCAATCAATCAATCAATCAGTCAGTCAGTCAGTCAGTCAGTCAGTCAGTCAGTCAGTCAGTCAGTCAGTCAGTCAGTCAGTCAGTCAGTCAGTCAGTCAGTCAGTCAAAGAAAAAAGATTATGATAAGACGAATCTGAATTAAGCTGTAAATTTAGTTTGTTAGTTGGAAATTGACCGTAATCGATTGAATTTGTTATTTTAATTTAAATTAATAATATTTAAATGTAATGAAAAATGTTACTCAAATAACCTTCAATTATAAGTAACTAACCGATCTGTAGAATGGCGACGTTCTGTCGTTTCCGCGTAACTCGCAAGCACCGGTGAGAAGTTTGACTGATTTTAAAGAAGATAAAAATTTTTAATAAAAAATTTATGAAATTATTAAAAAAATTTCATCAGGAAACATTTAAGTGGAAGCCGTTATTTCAAACAGTTTTTTTAATCCTTGCTTAATCTTCTCTCTTAATCTCGTTTCAAACAACTTAAAGGCTTCATTATTTAATCTTTCCAAACTTCAATTCGGAACATCCAATTTTCTCTTGCAATTCCTTCTGCGCATCCACACAATATATTATATCATTATTAGGTAATTATTGAATAACAATTATGATGAATTATAAATAATTTTGATAAATGAATATATTGATAAATATAATAAATATAATAATTCAAAGTTATAAGACAGATTTTAGTAATCTTGAACGGTTCATGAGGAGGGCAATTACTCTAAACCTATCGTCATTTGTTTCTGTCAGCAGTGGGGAGTAAGGCTGGTTCATGCAAGACGTTGTTCTACGTGGATAAACGACCGATATAATCATTCAAGTTCTTTTGTTCCTTACACATTAATCCGCATAGCCGTTTTAAGTAATTTCCTTTCATTCTAATCTCTTTCCACCACATATTTTGCTCGTAATCCGGAAAAATTCCGAGCCAAGCGAAATCGAAAGTGTTAAGCTAAAATTTAAAAATAATTGAATTAGAATTAATTCAATTACTGACCATTTGTTAATGACATGCGCCAGAATGAGAGAAGAGGCCGATATGTGACTCGAAGAATTGCTTTCTTCGATCTTGAGGCACTTGTAAGACGAATGCGCGGTGTAAGGAGAAGCCGAACGAACTACCAGTGTGTCGTTGGAGTCGTCGGCGTCGTAGAAAACGTGGCTGTGCGGCACTGGCAGCCAAGAATTTGTCGTCAGCCATGATGGAAAGCTGCAGCCGCTGTTCGCCGGCCAACCGAAGAGGTCTGGAAGAAAAGGAAGGCAAAAAAAATGTTGTAGTTAATTGAATGCTGGAGGAGAAAAAGTGGGAATATGTAAGAGGGAGTTGAATGGGAAATGTTGTCGTGTCTGTGTTTTTTGTCAGGCGCACTTGTCATCATCCTGCATGTCTCGTTAATTCTTAAAACAGAAGCTGGAAAATACATTAAAATAACAGCATGATTGATATCTATAATTCTCAAAATGTTAGAAGCACAATATATTTTCTTGACCCAATATCATTATGACTCACCGTCATCAATGATAGTAACAATAATACTAATAATTACTGTTGTTATTATATGATTACCATGGACAAACAATAAGGGTAATTAAATAACCACCTTAAAAGCAACCAAGAAAAAAATGCTTATTAAACCATTAAGTTTTTGAAACTCAACTAAAACCAAATAAGTTAAATAAAAACCTTTCAATTTTGTCTCTTATAATATATGCAAATTCTATTAAAAGCCGGAAAAGATTTAAAATGAAGATTTTAAGTAAAATAACATTTTTTAAGTTAAAAGCAAACAAATGTAACAACAGATTGATAACCTTCAGTGAGTTCAAGTATGAGAGGTCCTTCTTTGGCGCTCTTCAAGGACGAGCATGAGGCATTGTTCGAAATTGATACGTATGCAACTGCTCCCAGAATTTGGAACATCTTTGAAATTATTTTGTTTTTTGAATATAAATATATTATTGAAAGGAAACATAGCGTTGATATGTTTCATTAGCCATATGTATATGAAATTTGGATGGCTAACAGTCCACCACAGAAATATAAATGGACCGAAATACTACTCAAACCCAGACTGTCAAATCGATAGCTATTAGTAGAGACTGAAATAAAAGAAATTTCAAACAAAAATTTAAAGAAATACGAATATGACATTTAAAAATGATGTTAGAGCAGTTGTATAAAGGTAAGAAAGTCTGTGTAGATGAAGAATGAGAATGTTTTGTTAGCATTCAGTTGAGAGAGGTTAGGTAAAGAGGAAGGTCAATCTGAAATACCTCATTTTTTAAATAGCTTGACAAAAAATAAAAGTGTGGGACGTTCATTTACTAGGAGTTTATTTTTCTACTGTTACAAAATTTTTGAGCTATCAGACATCTATTTTCAAAATTTTTCGTCCTCAAATGTAGAAGAGTTAGAGTTAGATTATCAACCAGATATTGCCAAAACAACATTAAAAAATGTCTGCATGGTTGAATCCCAAATTATTCAAATTTCCTCTGTGTTGTGTTTGTCAAGGGAATTTCCAAGCCAAAGAAGATCTAATTGGTTTTCTTAAAATTGAGTTTTTTGACAAAAATTTAAAAACTTTAGCATGGTTGTAGCTGTGCAAAAAATACAATAAGGAATTTTCCCCGTTTTAGCGGTTTGCAAAAAATGGTCATTATTTATTTATTTATCTAGTTATTTGTTTTATTATTTGTATAATTAATTAATTAATTAAATTAATTTATTAATTAATTTATTTATTTATTTAAAAGCACAAATGGAGGGTAAAAAGACCACCTGGGCAAAACAAAAAACGAAGACATTTCGGTCGGCCGGGCAAACAAAACAGGAACAAACAGAATCGAAAGTAATTTGTATCAAACAATCGTCTTCAATACGGAATATAATTTGCAGGAAAAACTGGAGATCGTTGTCGCTGCAACAAAATGACCCGAAAGGTCATTCCATACGTTGATGGCATGAATTGTGAAATAATATTTTATGACGTCACAACGACAAGTACTCAGTAGCAGATTAAGACCATCGTGGCTTCTGGTAAAGAGTCTCACCAATAAACTGAAGGTGTCCAATCACTTTTGAGTTCATCATTCCGTTTATCATCTTGTAGCGCAAACACAAATGGGCTTCCAATTGCAATAATTTTATTTGCAACATTAGAAACGGCATTGTGTTCAATGTCATTTGAATTCTATGTTTGAAATGTTGACTGGTCGATCTATTCCCAGCTGCTTTGGAACCTTCCAAAAAAAACCCATTATGTCTGGAACCATTAAAGGAGAAGAGAAAGAGAGAAAGAGAGAGAGAGAGAGAAAGAGAGAAAGAGAGAGAGAGAGAGCCGTTGCTTCCAAGACAAATGATAAAATGTGATGACAGAAAGCACAATTTTTTTTTCAAGAACCGGTTCTTGGACCAGCTATCTACGGAAGTAGAGCAAAAGCATATGTTCCAAGCGGCAGTTGCATCCTGCAGTTGCTGTCGCTGAAGCTTCTCCAGTTTCAAATGTGAGCTTTGGTAAGCAGAGAAGCTGTTCGACTTTTAGTCTAGACATTAGGACTGAAAGGTAGTTTAAAACTTCTTTAGAGCTGATATCTTCTAATAAATTCCCATGCTAGTGTATTGTAAGTAGAATTGCTGGTTTGATTTCAGCTGTAAAGTTCTTTGCGATTTTAAGCCTGCGTTTCATCTTCTTTTTTTTTTTAAAAATTTTTATTAAACTTGCAATCTCTGTTTGTGGGTGTTTTTCTCTGTACTCAAAATCTTACAAGTAAAGTTTAACTAGCTTTTTGACTAGCTAGGAAGCTTAAACTTTTAGCATATCTTTATATTGGATGACAATACATGATTCAACTAAAAAAAAATTAATTTGAACATCTTTTGTATTTCTAAATCGAATATATTTGAAATAAAAGTTTGTGTTGAAAAACACGTTTTTTCCTTTACTTGTTTGTCACTGATTCCAACAGTTTTATCAAATATTATTGTCAAATTGTTTCATTGAAAAAGCTGACTGCTGGTGAAATGCATTCTGGGAAACTTGAAAACAAGTACACTCACTTATTTACATATTATTAAAATATTATTAATTATTCAGACAAAATGGTGTGTATTAAAAAGTTTCCTCAACATAAATGCAATAAAAATGCAGTCACGGAACCCTGCATGATACCTTATTTAGAAATGGGGTAGCGACCTCTAAACGTTTTCAGATTTAGCTGAATTTTTTCGTATGAATTTTTTATGCCTGCTTATAAACGAAACGAAAGGGTGTCTCATGAAAAATTCAATTTTGAAATATTAAAAAAACACCCTTATATATATATATATATATATATATATATATATATATATATATATATATATATATATATATATAATATTATATATATATATATATATATATATATATATATACATATATATATATATATATTCTTGAATGAATTGTTCTAAATTCAAGTCAGCGCTTTAGCAAGGTGAAGGTGAGTTTTTATGATATCAATTACTCCACTTAGTACAAAGAATATATTTCCTCGGAGAGTAATTAATCAATAAATAATATTCCCGGGTTTTCTACTTAATTTGCATTTAAAAATAATATAAAAGAGATGTCCGGTTTTTTTCTGATTGAAAATCCTTTCAGCGTTCATTAATAATTTCTAGCATTTTATTATAATTACTTGCCATGCGTGCGTTCATACGAGTGTGGGTGTGCGTGGGTGTGTGTGTAGCCCCTGGTGTGCGTGTGTGTGTGTGTGTGTGTGTGTGTAGTCCCTAGTGTCCTTGGGTGTGTGTGTAGCCCCTCTGTGCGTGGGTGTGTATGTAGTCCCTGATGTGCGTGGGTTTGTCATAATTTTCGCGCGCAACTCACAAAACAACGATAGAGACTCGTTGCTGTCGGGTTGTTGACCTGGTCGTCGTTGTTGTCGTTGTTCATGCGGTTGTGTTTAGGGGGGGTCTGGCTATTGGTGGTGGTGGTGGTTGTGGTGGTGGTGGTAAACTTGCCGAACGCGTAATGTTTCGAACCATCTTTCCACGTGCCAAAGCACTCCAGTTGGACATCTGCTCAGAAAGCAATTAATTGAAAACTTCTTGCGCAAGTTTGATAAAAAAAGTCGATTCTTAAAGGTTTATCAACAATAACGTTCTGTTAGACTGATGAGAGCATTCAAGTGAAACTGCGGTGAAATAAAAATCATAGAATTTTCAATTCAATTTCATATTCGTTCGTTTGAAACTAGAACACTTTTTGCAATCAGTTTGCAGTGTTTGCACACCTTGTCAGATTTATTAATGGGACGAAATAAATCAAGTAGGACAACAAATCAATTCGAACGACAAATCAATTCGGGCGACAATTAATTCAATAAAAACAAACAACTATTCAAGTTAAAAGAGACTGACTTTGTTCGAAAGTGTGCGAGCACTGCCTGCAGTGTCTCAGTCTGAAAACGAAAGTAGAAGATGAAGAGCAGATGTGTCCATACGAGGTTGGACTTCGGCAGAAACATCCGCTGAAGTTGCTGTATGTCACGTGGTAAGCTCTCAGTAATGGACAATCACTGAGAACTGCCCCGACTGTTGGTAAGGTGGTGATGATAGTGATGATGATGATGATGGTGATGATGATGATGATGATGATGATGATGATGATGACGATGATGATGATGATGATGATGATGATGGTGATGATGATGATGATGAATATAATGATAATGATGATGATGATGATGATGATGATGATGATGATGATGATGATGATGATGATGATGATGGTGATGATGATGATGATGATGATGATGAATATAATGATGATGATGATGATGATGATGATGCTGATGATGATGATGATGGTGATGGTGATGATGATGATGGTGGTGATGATGACCTTGATATCGATAATAATAACTATAATAACATTCATTATTACATCATCATCATCATCATCATAATCATCATCACAAGAAATACACAACAATACGCAACAATAGCACCATCAACACACACACACGCACACACACAAGCACGCACAGACCTTCATGTCGTGAAATGGAGAATCTCCGAGGAGTTAATTTTTATCCAAACGAGGAAGCAGCACGGACGCGTGCGTGACAAATTGTTTCTTAACCGTTCAACTTCCATTCAACAACATCGCATTTTCACATCTACCATCCCATCTCCCATCACATCCTCCATCACATCCAACATCACATCTACCATCCCATCCACCATCACATCCACCATCACATCCACTATCACATCCACTATCACATCCACCAAGCATTCATAATTTTTCACTCAAAATTTCTCCAATTGAAGAGGAAAAATAAACATTTTTGTATATTTGAATATTTTATTACTTTTTTCGGTGAAATAAAGAGAAAAATTTACGATTCTTTTAGACTGACGTACATGACAATACAGCATATAAATGTGAACAAACATGTTTGTTCAATACGTAATGCAAAGGTGATGACGCAACCCAATTGCATCACCGTCATCGTCATCGTCACTGTCACCGTCACCGTCACCGCCATCATCATCATCATCATCATCATCATCATCATCATCATCATCATCATCATCATCATCATCATCATCATCATCATCATCATCATCATCATCATCATCATCATCATCATCATCATCATCATCATCATCATCATCATCATCATCATCATCATCATCATCATCATCATCATCATCATCATCATCATCATCATCATCATCATCATCATCATCATCATCATCATCATCATCATCATCATCATCATCATCATCATCATCATCATCATCATCATCATCATCATCATCATCATCATCATCATCATCATCATCATCATCATCATCATCACGTACGACACTTGACCAACCTCTCACTAGTGTCTTCACAGGCAGGTGCTGATCGACTTCAATTTGGCCACAAATACTTTGAAGAGCTGTCCTACCTATGCAGTAACCTTTCAAATGCAACACAAATATTTTATTTTATTTTATTTTATTTAACAAGTAAGCCGTAAAAAGCAGGTTTTTTCACAAGTTCCTTATATTTCTGGATTTGCCGGATTTTCGTTTATTAAAAAATAATTTCTTTTAAAATAATATTTCTTTGAATTTATTTAATTGTCTTTAATTTGTTTTTGTTTTATATATATAGATAATTATTATTTTAATTAAAAATTTCAAAAATTTCAAAATTTTTTAAACGATATTATAGAATGTATTGTCATTAGAAGCGATCCTATATTTTAAATTTTAGCTTAATTGGATGACGGGAAGTTAGTTAATTTTCAATTTCAAGGTTTGCAAACATTCAAGCAAGCAAACCAGCAATCAAGCAGGACCATATATATATATATATATAGAATAAATATATCGGAGATGAGCAGGTTTTGAGTGAGATGCCAAGATGGCCTCCGAAAAACGATTTAGAGTCTTTTGGTTCCATGAATATTCATTATTTGTATTAATCTATTTTTGGTACGACAATGGAGACTAAACTCCGGTTTGTAAGAAACAGAAACGTTGATTTCTTATAGCTAAAAGTAGTTGATATGAGCTTTATTTTAATTTAACGCGATATCCGACATAAAAAATATACAATTCTAATTTACCGATAACACAGGCGACGTTAAATAGACATAAATAGACCATCGAACTAGAGACTACGCAAATAAAATTCAATGTCAACTGAAATTTTTATAAAAAAAAATTTGTTAATTTTTATAAATTTAAAAATTTGTTAATTTTTATAAAGTTAAAAATTTGTTAATTTTTATAAAGTTAAAAATTTGTTAATTTTTATAAAGTTAAAAATTTGTTAATTTTTATAAAGTTAAAAATTTGTTAATTTTTATAAAGTTAAAAATTTGTTAATTTTTATAAAGTTAAAAATTTGTTAATTTTTATAAAGTTAAAAATTTTTTAATTTTTATAAAGTTAAAAATTTGTTAATTTTTATAAAGTTAAAAATTTGTTAATTTTTATAAAGTTAAAAATTTGTTAATTTTATAAAGTTAAAAATTTGTTAATTTTTATAAAGTTAAAAATTTGTTAATTTTTATAAAGTTAAAAATTTGTTAATTTTTATAAAGTTAAAAATTTGTTAATTTTTATAAAGTTAAAAATTTGTTAATTTTTATAAAGTTAAAAATTTGTTAATTTTTATAAAGTTAAAAATTTGTTAATTTTTATAAAGTTAAAAATTTGTTAATTTTTATTAAGTTAAAAATTTATTTTGTACATAAAAAATTCTTTTTTTTCCTATTAAAAAATACTTGATTAAGTTACTATACGGTTGTAACTTTCAGTTCTTCGTTTTGGATCTCCAGTCTACTAGGCTGCCTTGCTAAAAGCCTTCCTAAACAACAGGGCCGATATATTTATTCTATATATATGAGCAGGACCGGCTCTGAAAAGAGATTTTAAAACCAACAAAAACTGCTACTGCACACAATCAATCGTTTTAGATAATGTGGAACAATAACAACACACGAGCGTACTAAAACGATACACACGTGGAACAACAACGTACACATGTGGAACAACCACGTACACATGTGGAACAACAACATACACATGTGGAACAATAACATACACATGTGGAACAACAACGTACACATGTGGAACAACAACATACACATGTGGAACAACAACATACACATGTGGAACAACAACGTACACGTGTGGAATGTGGAACAACAACGTACACGTGTGGAATGTGGAACAACAACGTACACGTGTGGAATAACAACGTACACGTGTAGAATGTGGAACAACAACGTACACGTGTGGAATGTGGAACAACAACGTACACGTGTGGAATAACAACGTACACGTGTAGAATGTGGAACAGCAACGTACACGTGTGGAATGTGGAACAACAGGAAACAACAAACAACAACGACCACCACAACCATCATCACATTACACTTGGCACCACTGTTAAGTTATGAACCCGAGCGTGCAAAAGTCATTTGAGTTAATTAAATTTCCTGCCTCGCGTCGCTAGCGTTTAAACAATTTATTTAACTTATTCATTGTATTTTTTTCTGGCGCCAATTTTGGGAAAGTAGGTGGCGCAATGAAAGTATTACAAAAAATTATGGAATTATAACTATAATTATTTATTTTTAATTTAAAACTGGGAAATACTATAATTTGTCAAATTGAATACCAGCTAATATAAATATATATATATATATATATATATATATATATATATATATATATATATATATATATATATATATATATATATATATATATATATATATATATATATATAAATATATATATATATATATATATATGTGTGTGTGTGTGTGTGTGTGTGAGTGTGTGTGTGTGTGTGAGTGTGTGTGTGTGTGTGTGTGCGCGTGTGTGTGTGTGTGTGTGTGTGTGTGTGTGTGTGTGTGTGTGTGTGTGTGTGTGTGTGTGTGTGTGTGTGTGTGTGTGTGTGTGTGTGTGTGTGTGTGTGTGTGTGTGTGTGTGTGTGTGAAGGTGTACTAGCAGAATTTTTCAAAAGTGTGGTGTGAGAAAAAGTTTCAGCTAAATGAAACTTTTAAAAATGAACGAGCAATGTTTCCGAAAAAATCCCGCTCCACTTGGTTCATGTTTTCGAAGGAAGTAAAAAAAAACCATTAAAATATTTTCATGTAAAAAAAATATAACTTCAAATACTTGGGCTTGTTGTTGATATTATTATTATTATTATTATTATTATTATTATTATTATTATTATTATTATTATTATTATTATTATTATTATTATTATTATTATTATTATTATTATTATTATTATTATTATTATTATTATTATTATTATTATTATTATTATTATTATTATTATTATTATTATTATTATTATTATTATTATTATTATTATTATTATTATTATTATTATTATTATTATTATTATTATTATTATTATTATTATTATTATTATTATTATTATTATTATTATTATTGTGTTTAAACAGTAAATATTGTATATTATAATGTGTTTTACAATAAATATTGTATATTATAATATATTTATTATGTATTTATTCAATAAATATTGCATATTATAATATAATTATCATGTGTTTATACAATAAATATTTTCTTTTTTACACGCCGAATTAAAAATACCGGCCCATTTTCTGTTGATTTATTTTTCACACAATTAAAAAATTTGTTTTAAACCCATCCAAACATCAGGAGTAAACCAAATCAAATCAGTGGAATTCATGGAAGCAATTTTATTAAGGGTTTACTGGCCGGTTTCGGCAAAAGCCTTCGTCGGAACCCTATTATGTGACAAAATGAATATATAAAATAAGTACTATTAATCAATATATATAAAAAAACATGTTCTGACTGACTGACTGACTGACTGATAATCAACTGCGAGCTCAAACGCCTCATCCTAGGAACGTGAAATTTGGAACTTATATTACTTTTATTGCGTAAGCATCCACTAAGAAAGGGTTTTGGAAAATTTTGCTCCTGAGGGGAAGAAACTGGAAAACAAACTTTTTTCAAGTCAAGTTGGGACGGGCCGAAGTTTTTCATCAAGTATATAGAACTTCTAGGCCTGTAAAAATGGGCCGGGCCCATATTAGACGGGCCGTGCCGGGCCAGGAATTTCGGTTTTTGAAACGGGCTGGGCCAAGATGTCGACGGGCCGAGCCAAGACCTAAAAATTGATCCGTGCAGTACTCTACTATGTATGCACGTTTCAAATTATCTAATTTCATGCGAGCGAAGCCGCTACGGGCACTGCTAGTATATAAGTGAAGTGGCGTGCGGTCTCCCAAGTTGAACTTTGAAATTTTGCGATAAAAAACACAAATACGTGCAAAGTTTGATTTTCTCAGAATACAACAGGACTCAACTAGAAAATAAGAACAATCTGAGGAGAGTTAAGTTCCATTTTGATTTCATTTCACTTTTAAACTCAGCTCGGTTGTTTATCAGCTCTCGGCGTGCAAGTCTAAATTATCGTTCGTAAAATCTTGCTGTATCTAATCAAAACCAACATAATTATGGCTAAGTCAATTTCTCCCGAAATGCTTGAATCTATTTTGACTCGAGTAACGGAAAAATTCACAGAATCTATGAACGCAGTCGTTAACCTGCTTGCGAAGTCCTTCATGGATGTTGTTTCGGTTCAACTAAACGAGATCGGCCAGCGAATGGCCCGCTTAGAAAGCAAGCTCAACGAAGATAAAACTTCTGTTTCTTTTCTTGAAGTCCAAACTCAGAAGCTAGTTGAAGCAACTTCTAAAGCAATTCTTGTTACGGATAAAGAAAGAGAAGATATTAAAATAAGAGCCAACAATGTTATTATTACTGGATTGGGTAATCCTGCAGTATAGCGTCCTGAACCGATTTCGATGAAAAAACGGTTTAAAAAACTGTTTAATAGAATAACCATAGAACATTATCAAAACATATTACGAACAAGTATTTTACAGAAAAACTTACTAAAAACCGACTTTAAGCAAAAATATCCAAAGGCAGTGTTGACACACGGAGTAATACAATTCAAGGAATGAAAAGCAAGGAAGAGTTAATATTAAAATAAAATAACATAATAAAATAATAAATACATTTTAAAAAGTTACTATAAATTGTTAATTATTTAATATGCATTTTAAATTTTAAAAAATCAGCGCTGGGTGAAAATTTATCTATGACTAGCGGGGATCCAGCGTTGCCGGGGTTTTCCCATCATTTTTCTTGCCCCCGTTTCCTTCTCGCTTGCTTTCCCGCTCCCGATCGCCTTCCCGCTCCCGATCGCATTCCCGCTCCCGATCGCCTTCCCGCTCCCGATCGTATTCCCTCTCCCGCTTGCTCTTCTCTTCCTGGTCGCTTTCTCGCTCGCTCTTTCGCTCTTCAAACGGTTCTGCTAGCCACATGACCTCTAAAACTCAGAATTTCTGCTCCAAGAAATATGATCGAAATCGTACCAAAAACACAAAGACAGCCAAGTACATTTACTTTTATATTATTTTATTTTTTCTTGGTGTTCTGTTGCTAATTTATTGTTTTCAATGTTTTTTATTTTTCTTAAGGCAAAAACCGCCGCATTTAAAGAAACGGTTTTAGACATGGAGCGGCTTACGCAACTCGTACTTCTAAAGCAAACTAATATTTTTCAATTTTTTACTTCCAAAATTTTTTATATTTTTTTTCCTAAATTGTCTATTTTTATTTTAAATGTGTTTAATTTTTATTACCTTTATTCCTACTGTTCACTTCTATCGCTATTGACAAATAGATCTTCATCGGGAACTACGTTAACTTCGGGAGTAATTTATAAATGTTCTAAAGTGCTATAATTTTTGTTTTTTTTTTCAGTTATTTATGTTGTAATTAGTCTTTATTTCCCTTATTTATGTTTTAAATATCATTTACGTTAAAAAACCGGCCATTTTTCATCGAAATCGGTTCAGGACGCTATACTGCAGGATTACCACTGGATTGCCTACGCCTACTGACTCAAAAATTACTGATCAAAAACTTGTCGAAACTTTCTGAGAAGAAGCCCTCACTGTTAAACCTCGCATACTCAAAACTCGCAGACTAGGAAAAGACAATGTCAAAATCTGTGTCACGCTAAACAGTCCTGATGATGTAAAAGATCTTCTCTCTTCTGCGGTCATACTTAGAAGCTCTTCTGAAGTCAAATTTCGCCAAGTTTACATAAACAGGGATTTAACTCGTATTCAAGCAGATGAGGCCTACAAAAGGCGGTGTGCTAAAAGAGAATCTCGACAGCCTTTTCCATCTGCATCCTCCTGAAAAGTCTACAACTTTAACACCAACGAATATGACAAGTCTGCATAACGAGTTAGGAGAAATGAAGGAAGTCTTTTGTTTATTTGACAGACACATTGATCCAGATCAGCATTTTTTATATCAATTTTACGATCCAGTTACATATTTAACACCAGATAATCTTTCCAATTTAATTAAAAACTCAACCAATAAGAAATTATCATTCCTTCATGTAAATTGCAGAAGTCTCGTACATAAAGTTCAAGATTTAATCTTACTAATGCACATGTCCTCAGCTAAAATTGTAGCTGTAACTGAAACCTGGCTAAATAAAGAAAACTCTGACAGTATATTCATCCCACACTACAATTTTTTTTCAAAACCTCGTGAGGGTAAAAAAGATGGGGGTGTGGGTTTTTTCATCGATGCTTCTATCGCCTGCTCCATTTTGGTCCACAAGGACAAAAATTTACTAATCTCTTCATTCGAATCGTTACTGGTTTCCTTTAGTTGTAATAATAAAAAATTTATTGCTGGGGTGATATATCGACCACCAAACTCAAATTTACAAACTTTTCTTGACGAATTGAATCTTTTATTAACTTCCATTGATCGCCATAACACTACTATTCTACTGCTGGGTGACTTTAACATAAATTTGTTAGATGAAGTTCATGCTTCTCTTGTTTCTGATTTTTTGAACACATTTGCATCTCATTTATTGTTTCCTGCTTTTATAAAACCAACACGGAAAAGTTCTACGACAGCAACAGCAATCGACAATATCTTCACAAACTTCCCTCTTCAAAATACGCTCTCAAAGATACTGATTGATGATTTGTCTGACCATTTTCCACTTTACCTTTCTCTTGATCTTGCTTTTCAAATAACCATTTCTAAAGATCAAAAAAACTTCAAAAGACAATTTAAAAACAGTAATTTGTTCCATGTTAAATTAACTAACAAAGATTGGACTGAAGTCATTCAACAAGGTGAAAATGGTAAAGTGACATCTGCTTATTCATTATTTGTGAAAGAATATCTTCTTGCATATAATTTCTGTTTTCCTCTAGAGAAACCCAGACAGAAAAAAGTAAAATTTGAACACGAATGGATGAACTTTACACTTTTTAGACACTGCAGTAAAAAGAACATTCTCTATCGTAATTTTTTAAAACACCCATCAGAAGAAAATAGAAGAATATTCATAACTTGTCGCAATAAATTTAAATCCTTAAAAACAACCACAATCAAACAACACTACTCTTCTAAATTTGAATCTTATGAAGGTAATATTAATGCAATCTGGAAATTGATAAAGAATTTACTAGGCCAATTCAAATCAAAAGAGCATCAGGAAAATTTTCTCACAAATGATGGATCCGAAATAAGTTCACCTTCTCTGATTGCTGATATGTTTAACAAGTATTTCTCAAACATTGGGTCAAGCCTTGCAAAACAAATTCACTCTCAGGGTTCTTATTTCACTGACTTCCTCAAGAACCAAGTGGTCGATTCCATGAATGTCACACCAGTAACATCAACTGAAATCCTCAAAATTGCAAAAAATTTAAAAACATCTAGAAGTTGTGGTCCAGATGGTATTGATCCTCTAATAGCAAGTCAATCTATCCAACTAATTGTCTCTCCTCTAACATCTCTGATCAATAGTTCCCTAACATTTGGAATATTTCCTGACCAATTGAAAATTGCTAAAGTTGTTCCACTTCATAAATCTGGTGAAAAAAATAATGTAACAAATTATCGGCCCATTTCAATATTATCTTATTTTTCCAAATTCTTTGAAAATGTTATGCACACAAGATTATACAGTTACCTATCAAAGTTTTCTCTCCTTTCACCATACCAATACGGATTTAGAAAAAACCACTCCACATACATGCCACTAGTTGTTCTTCAATCCAAAATCGCTGAAGCTCTAGATCAAGGAAACTTTGGCATTGGCCTATTCCTAGACCTTGCAAAAGCATTTGACACTGTAAATCATGAAATACTATTGAAGAAGCTTGAGTACTATGGAGTCCGGGGAGTTCCTCTTGACTGGTTTCGGGATTACATGAAGAACCGATCACAATATGTCTGCTACAACAATGTGTTATCACAATCTTTACCCATCAACTGTGGCGTACCACAGGGTTCTATATTGGGTCCACTCCTATTTATTATCTATATCAATGACTTACCTTTAATTTCTAACCTGTTCAGTTTTTCTTTATTTGCTGATGACACTAGTCTGTTTGCTTCTGGTGACAATTTGAACATTTTATTTGACAGCGTTAATAATGGTCTCATATGTATTTATGATTGGTTTTGTGCCAATAAGCTTTCTTTAAATGTAAAAAAAACCAACTATATCATATTTCATCCAAAGAGTAAATCTATTATTACAAAATCATGTCTCAGCATTTCTGGTGTTTCTATTACCCGTGTCACCTCATATAGATTTTTAGGTGTGTTTCTTGATCAACATTTAACATGGACTGATCACATTAAGCATGTTAAATCTAAAGTTTCTAAGTATATTGGAATTATATATAGATTACGTCGTTTTATTGACACAAAAACTTGTATTATGTTGTATTATGCATTTGTCTTTCCCTATATTTCTTACTGCAATATTGTTTGGGCTTCTAATTACCCAACTCGTCTTCTTTCTTTACACATTTTGCTCAAACGACTCATCCGTATTATTTTTTTCTTACATCCTCTTTCTTCTTGTAAGTCAAAATTTACTGAACATAAGCTTTTAAACATTTATCAAGTCAATCTGTTTCAAATTGGTTCTTTTATGTATAAATATTCTAATTCTACTCTACCTCAATCCTTTCATGATTTCTTCTTAAAGTCGTACGATATTCATACTCATTTTTTGCGATCATCTAATCTTTTCCGTCCAGAATTTTCAAACACAAGACTAAAAACCTTCTCTATTAAATGTTTAGGTCCGCGTACATATTCAGTCATCCCTATTTCAATACAGTCCTCTGAGTCCTTTTCATTATTTAAATCTCGTCTTAAATCTCACTTATTAAAATTATAATATATTCTATCATCTCAGATTCGAACGTGTATTGTTTAGGTATATTGTATATTATTAAATGTTAAATTTTGATATTTTGTTCATCTTAGTAATTTATTTCAGTTATTTTACCATTCTAAATTTATTGTATTGTATGTACCTGTATTATTATTATTTGTAAATGTTTCATCTGCACTGGTCATCCTCAAGCGAGATTCATCTCTTCGGATGTTCCTTTTGGGCACTACTCATTCATTTTTTGTTGCATGCTTTTATTTCAATTTTTATGTGTTTCTTTAATGTGTTTTTGTATGCCCAATAAACAATAAAGAAGAAGATATATAAAAGAACTTGTGCTGACTGACTGACTGATAATTAACAAAAGTAAAAATTAGTATTTAGTTTCTACTCTAAAAATAATGATATACGTGTTTCACCATTTTTTGAAATTTTGGTTTCCAGGACCTCAAATGTGGGGTGGTAAAAAGGTTTCTTTGGTTTTTAAAGTAACTGCTACTCAAAAACTGTAAATGCTACAGATGTCAAAATTAGTATTTAGTATTTACTCAAAAAATAATGATATAAGTAATTCAACATTTTTTAAAAATTTGGTTTCCAGGACCTCAAATGTGGGGTGGAAATAAAGGTTATTTAATTTCAAAATAACTGCTACTCAAAAACTGTAAGTGCTACAAATTAAAAAATTAGTATTTTAAAGTTTTGTGCCGGTCAAAAGTAGCTAAGTCCAGTTTATCACCGGCCGGGCCAAGCCGTTATTTTAGAGTCTTCACACGGGCCAGGCCAAACCTTAAATCAAAGTGGGACGGGCCGAGGTTTTTCACCAAGTTTATAGATATTTGAGTGATTTTAGGGTCTTCAGTTGGGCCGGGCCAAACCTGAAGTCAAGCTGGGACGGGCCGAAATTTTTCATCAAGTATATAGAACTTCTAGACCTGTAAGAATGGGCCGGGCCTAATTCAGACGGGCTGTGCTGGGCTAAGTTGTCGACGGGCCGAGGCCTAAAAAATTGATCTCTACTATGGATGCACGGTTCAAACCCTCTAATTTCTTGCGAGCGAAGCCGCTACGTGCACTGCTAGTATATATATATATATATATATATATATATATATATATATATATATATATATATATATATATATATATACTAGCAGTGCCAATATATATAAATTTATATAAAAATATATATTTATTTAAAAATATAAATATTAATATATATATATATATATATATACAACATATATATATATACATACACACACACACATATATATATATATATATATATATATATATATATATATATATATATATATATATATATATATATATATATATATATATATATATATATATATATATATATATATATATATATATATATATATATATATATATATATATATATATATATATATATATATATATATATATAACGGAAAAGCGACTGTGAGCGAAAAGAGCGAGCAAGTAGAGGAGAGAGAGCTGGAGCAGGAAAGCGTAAAAGAGACCGGGAGCGGGAAGCAGTCGGAAGCGGGAAAGCAAGCGGTGAAGAAAACTGGAGCAAAAGAGAACAATGATAGAAAAACCTAAAATCTCCGGGTAATCTAGCTATTATATATATAATATCTGTATTGAAACGCAAAAAAGGAACAAAGAGAAAGACGAGAAAAATAAACTTTAAAGCGTCAAACAACTCAATTAGTGGAGAAGAATATTTTAAATGTATAGGTACACTAATTCATGATAAATCACGGACTTCTATATAATAGGTATTGTATAGAATTCTATGGATGAATAGACGGTGGTTCATAACAAGTACCATTTCCGTTTTGTAGTTGTTCGTGTCTTTTTATAAATGTTTGTACAAGATCTGGATCAGTTGATTTTGTTGATTGAATAAATTCCAGGATTTTAGTAGCATCTGGAAGAATACGTTGTGTCAATTTGTAATATTTTTCATATGCTACTATGAAATACCTGAACAATCGAGTTTTGAAGCGATGGTCAATTTTCTCGAAGGATAAGATAGTTGAGATCAAGTTCTGATCTGGTGAAAATAACTCTTTCCATAGCAAATCATTTTGAAAAAATAAAGAAGTAGTCAGCGTCTCTATCCACAAATGATTATGTCTAGAATTCAATATTATTTTAATAAATTTTTTGAGCATCCAACGTTCTCTGCTTATTTCGGATAATTTACAATACGTGAACACAATAGATATGAAAATTTCATCGTCATATATTGGAGTGTAATAGTATAAAAATAGATACGTGATTTCTGTAAAAATTGAAATGATATTTTTAATACTTGAATGACATTGTTCTTCTTTTGCCAGATCGGCCAGATCACTCAAATTGGCAATACATTTCCTTAACGTATCACAGTGCGGAATGTGTTTTATTGATAGCACAATTCCATTAAGGGTAGAAAAACTACTTACATTTTTAGAGCTTTGGCTTAAGCAAAGTTCAAATTCGTTAAATTCGAAATCCAAAAAGCGCAATCCTAAATACTGAAACTTTTTTGTGTGCGTCCACCTTAAAGGTTCTTCAAACTCTTTTATAAAAGTATTACTTATATCTAAATAAACTAATTTTGGTAGCTTATCTATCATTTTGTATATCAATTGTAGATTAGCGTTAGTAATATTTTCAAAACATCTGTTTTCACTCATATCAAGACACGTTAAATTAAAGAGACATGATATTGAATCAACCAGTTTATCTAATGATTCCTCAGCAGATGTACTTATAGACAGTTTTTCAAGATGAACAAAACCGGAAAACTTGCTTATGGTATTCCATGCATGTCTGCAACCAGAAATATTCAAAATATTTAAATTTTCACAAGGAAATTCAATTTTAAGAATATCAATTATATTATATTCTGTATGGATGAGAGTTCTATTATTACAACCCAAAGAAAGACGAACTAAATTAGGACACAACCATGCAGACACTGTTTCCAAGTTATTTGTGTAATGTTCCATAATATCTGAACAATCCACATGTAATTCTAAATCTTTCAAATTTTGAGACCAAGTTGGATTTCCGCAAAAATCGCGATATAATTTTGTCGACGTACCTTTAAATGAACTTTTTGTAAATGATATAAGAGTAAAATTTCCTCTTTCCATAATGGTTTTCAAGGGCGGATAAAATTTGCCCATATGAACGTCTCTTAGTATTATTTTAGAATAACAGTGGAATTTAAGAAAAAAAGGAATTATATATTCGGGATGTAGTTCCATTCCCAATTTTTGACCTCTTGAAATTATTTCTTCAAAAACATGCGATGAAAGTTTTACAGAATCTTTAACCTTCAAATCCAGGCATCCAAACGCAAATTTATTTTTTAATTTAAAATCAAATTCAAGTTTGGATTCAGTTTCATATTCAGAAACAGAGTCAGAATCAGAATCAGAGTCAGAATCAGATTCATCAGGTACAGGGTCGAGAAATATTTCTTTAAAGTTAAATAAGGCAAAATCTGTACATAAATGTTTTAACGATAGCTGTTGATTTAGGCGATTATTCATTTTTTAAGTTGCAATAGTTCAAGTTATCAAAATTTTAATTATACGGTCTACTGAGCTTTTTTTCAAATGATAATAAGCAATGATAAAAATATAAAACTAGTAGTTACATATATATATATATATATATATATATATATATATATATATATATATATATATATATATATATATATATATATAAAAGAACATGTCCTGACTGACTGACTGACTGACTGATAATCAACGCCGAGCTCAAACGCCTCATCCTAGGAACGTGAAATTTGGAACTTATATTACTTTTGAAAATTTTGATCCTGAGGGGAAAAAACTGGAAAACAAACTTTTTTCTAAAACAATGTATATCTCGAAAACCAAAAATGAGGAGATTTTGAAATTTGGTATATAGATTCTTTTTGAAAAATAAAAAGATACGTGTTTCACCATTTTTTGAAAATTCGGTTTCCCGGACCTCAAATGTGGGTTGGAAAATTAGGTTATTTGGTTTTTAAAGTAGCTTCTACTCAAAAACTGTTAATGCTACAGGAGTAAAAATTAGCATTTAGTTTCTACTCCAAAAATAATGAAATACGTGTTTTAGCATTTTTTGAAAATTTGGTTTCCAGGACTTCAAATGTGGGGTGGAAAATAGGGCTAATTGTTTTTTTATAGTAACTGCTACTCAAAAACAGTAAATACCACAGATGTAAAAATTATTATTTAGTTTCTTTTCTAAAAATAAAGATATACGTGTTTCACAATTTTTTACAAATTTGGTTTCCCGGACCTCAAATATGGGTTGGAAAATTGGGTTATTTGGTTTTTAAAGTAGCTTCTACTCAAAAACTGTTAATGCTAC
Organism: Erpobdella octoculata; assembly: GCA_963978895.1. NCBI lineage: Eukaryota > Metazoa > Annelida > Clitellata > Hirudinida > Erpobdellidae > Erpobdella > Erpobdella octoculata. The sequence goes on along the minus strand of OZ022238.1, from coordinate 44,641,388 downwards.
AAAAGTAAAAATTAGTATTTAGTTTCTACTCTAAAAATAATGATATACGGGTTTCACAATTTTTTTGAAAATTTGGTTTCCAGGACTTCAAATGTGGGTTGGAAAATAGGGTTATTTGGTTTTTAAAGTAACTGCTACTCAACAACTGTAATTGCCACAGATGTAAAAATTAATACTTAGTATCTACTCAAAAAAAAAAAGATATACGTGTTTCATCATTTTTTGGGTTATTTGGTTTTTAAAGTAGCTGCTACTCAAAAACTGTTAATGCAACAGAAGTAAAAATTAGTATTTAGTTTCTACTCCAAAAATAATGAAATACGTGTTTTAGCATTTTTTGAAAATTTGGTTTCCAGGACCTCAAATGTGGGGTGGAAATAAGGGTTATTTGATTTCAAAATAACTGCTACTCACAAACTGTAAGTGCTACAAATGTAAAAATTAGTATTTTGAAGTTTTGTGCCGGTTAAAAGTAGCTAAGTCCAGTTTATCATCGGCCGGGCCAAGCCGTTATTTTAGAGTCTTCACACGGGCCAGGCCAAACCTTAAATCAAAGTGGGACGGGCCGAGGTTTTTCACCAAGTATATATATATATATTTTAGTGATTTTAGGGTCTTCAGTTTGGCCGGGCCAAACCTGAGATCAAGGTGGGACGGGCCGAAGTTTTTCATCAAGTATATAGAACTTCTAGGCCTGTAAAAATGGGCCGGGCCTAATTCAGACGGGCTGTGCCGGGCCAGGAGTTTGGGTTTTTAAAACGGGCTGGGCTAATTTGTCGACGGGCCGAGCCGAGACCTAAAAAAATGATCTCTACTATGGATGCACGGTTCAAACTCTCTAATTTCATGCGAGCGAAGCCGCTACGGGCACTGCTAGTATATATATATAAGTGGTAAAACTTGTTTCTATTATAATGTAAAAACAAGTAAATTAAAAACGAATTTTTAAAACCCAATGCTTTTATATGTAATTAAAACACAAATTTTGCAATCAATTTTTTCTTATATTACTCTTTTATTTTATATTAAAGTCGAAATATCTTAATTATATCGAAATATCGAAATTAATTAAAATTAACTAAATTAATTGACTTATTGTAAAACTAATAATTGAATATTGCATTGTCTTCTATTTTGAGCATGTATGCAAAATTTGAAAAAAATCTATCATCAGGAAGTGACTCAAAAATTGATTGCAAGATTTGAAACAGACAGAGAAACAAACAGACAGACAGAGAAATAAACAGAGACGACGAGTTAATAAAAGCAGTGGTAAAAACATATAAAAGAACATGTCCTGACTGACAGACTGATAATCAACGCCGAGCTCAAACGCCTTATCCTAGGAATGTGAAATTTGGAACTTATATTACTTTTATTGCGTAAGCATCCACTAAAAAAAGGTTTTTGAAAATTTTGTTCCTGAGGGGAAGAAACTGGAAAACAAACTTTTTTCTAAAACAATGTATATCTCGAAAACCAAGAATGAGGAGATTTTGAAATTTGGTATATGGATTCTTATTAAAAAATAAAAAGATAAGTGTTTTATCATTTTTTGAAAATTCGGTTTCCCGAACCTCAAATGTGGGTTGGAAAATTGGGTTATTTGGTTTTTAAAGTAGCTGCTAATCAAAAACTGTGAATGCTATAGGAGTAAAAATTAGTATTTAGTTTCTACTCCAAAAATAATCAAATACGTGTTTTAGCATTTTTTGAAAATTTGGTTTCCAGGACTTCAAATGTGGGGTGGAAAATAGGGTTATTTGTTTTTTAAAGTAACTGCTACTCAAAAACTGTAAATACCACAGATGTAAAAATTAGTATTTAGTTTCTATTCTAAAAATAAAGATATACGTGTTTTACCATTTTTTAAAAATTTGGTTTCCAGGACCTCAAATGTGGGGTGGAAAATAAAGTTATTTGGTTTTTAATGTAACTGCCACTCAAAAACTGTAGGTGCTACAGGAGTAAAAATTAGTATTTGGTTTCTAGTCCAGAAATAATGATATAAGCGTTTTACCATTTTTTGAAAATTTGGTTTCCAGGACTTCAAATATGGGGTGGAAAATAGGGTTACTTGGTTTTTAAAGTAACTGCTACTCAAAAACTGTAAATGCTACAAAAGTAAAATTAGTATTTAGTTTCTACTGTAAAAATAATGATATACGTGTTTCACCATTTTTTGAAAATTTGGTTTCCAGGACCACAAATGTGAAGTGGAAAAAGGGTTATTTGATTTTAAAATAACTGCTACTCAAAAACTGTAAGTGCTACAGATGTGAAAATTAGTATTTTAAGGTTTTGTGCCGGTTAAAAGGGTTAGTGCCTACTGATCCCAGAACAACTGATCCCAGGACAACTGATCCCAGGACAACTGATCCCAGGACAACTGATCCCAATACAACTGATCCCACTGACAACTGATCCCATGAACAACTGATCCCATGGACAACTGATCCCATGGACAACTGATCCCATAGACAACTGATCCCATAAGCAACTCATTTTTGGCGACAATGGTGGTGGTGACGATGCTTACGTGGCCAGCTTACGATAGCCGTCTGCATACGACAACGGTGGTGGTGATAATGATACTGGCTACTCCAGTAAGATTAATCAGTGTCTAATATTTATTGAAATTTTTACTCAAGGACATTAATGGAACAGTCTTGAAACAATCGCATCGCTAAGTAGTTTTTGTTTCGTTGGCCAGATGTTTACCTTATATGAATTTTTCATAGTGCCACTTGAGTCCGTTTTGCTGAGACTCACTAAATGAAGCCATGGGAATTAAAACAACAGTTAGTAAACAGAGAATTAATATCTAGTATAAGCGCACGATACACAGCCAAAATGAAAGTGACAAGTTCGTATTACTTTTCATCATTTCACTCCTTTCTGCGTGAAGTTCATTATGAGAAATGGAACCGTGCCAATCGAAGAATAATAGAGTTTTAGCTCATTTCAGAAGTTGTTTTCTTTATTTCCTTATACACTATATCATCGAAGATATAAATTTATGAAGACACTCCAACATGAATTCTTATCGGCTTATTTGGGAATTCATGACTAAGACCATCACTACAGCGTCCAAACATACTCTCTTCAGTCTCTTCATGCTATGCACTAGTGGACAGCCTGCAAACAGGCCTAATAACTTTTCCAGATGCTCTTTTCCTTTCTGTATGTATCTTTCTTTATCTCACTTTGTTAGCATACATATATACATACATACATACATACATACATACATACATACATACATACATACATACATACATACATACATACATACATACATACATACATACATACATACATACATACATACATACATACATACATACATACATACATACATACATACATACATACATACATACATACATACATACATACATACATACATACATACATACATACATACATACATACATACATACATACATACATACATACATACATACATACATACATACATACATACATACATACATACATACATACATACATACATACATACATACATACATACATACATACATACATACATACATACATACATACATACATACATACATACATACATACATACATACATACATACATACATACATACATACATACATACATACATACATACATACATACATACATACATACATACATACATACATACATACATACATACATACATACATACATCTATATATATAAAAGAACATGTCCTGACTGACTAACTCCGCCTCGCTAATTGCGAGCCAGTCCCAAGCCTGGATGAAGGAGGAGAGACAGTAAAAGGATCAAACTTTGATCCACGACAGGAAGTACTTATGTGCTTCTTACATACAGCCAATTCAGTCTTAAAACACCTGGTGTAAAGGACTATAAACTATCATAAAAAAAAAAAATCCTGACTGACTGACTGACTGACTGACTCACTGACTGACTGACTGACTGACTGACGGATAATCAACGCCGAGCTCAAACGCCTCATCCCAGAAACGTGAAATTTGGAACTTATATTACTTTTATTGCCTTAGCATCCACTAAGAAAGGATTTTTGAAAATTTTGCTCCTGAGGGGAAGAAACTGAAAAACAAACGTTTTTCTAAAACAATGTATATCTCGAAAACCCAAAATGAGGAGATTTTGAAATTTGGTATATGAATTTTTCTTGAAAAAAAAAAGATACGTGTTTTACCATTTTTTGAAAAATTCGGTTTCCCGGACCTAAAATGTGGGTTGGAAAATTGGGTTATTTGGTTTTTAAAGTAGCTGCTAATCAGAAACTGTGAATGCTATAGGAGTAAAAATTAGTATTTAGTTTCTACTCCAAAAGTAATGAAATACGTGTTTTAGCATTTTTTGAAAATTTGGTTTCCAGGACTTCAAATGTGGGGTGGAAAACAGGGTTATTTGTTTTTTTAAAGTAACTGCTACTCAAAAACTGTAAATACCACAGATGTAAAAATTAGTATTTAGTTTCTATTCTAAAAATAAAGATATACGTGTTTTACCATTTTTTTAAAATTTGGTTTCCAGGACCTCAAATGTGGGGTGGAAAATAAGGTTATTTGGTTTTTAATGTAACTGCTACTCGAAAACTGTAAATGCTACAAAAGTAAAATTAGTATTTAGTTTCTACTCTAAAAATAATGATATACGTGTTTCACCATTTTTTGAAAATTTGGTTTCCAGAACCTCAAATGTGAAGTGGAAAAAGGGTTATTTGATTTCAAAATAACTGCTACTCAAAAACTGTAAGTGCTACAGATGTGAAAATTAGTATTTTGAGGTTTTGTGCCGGTTAAAAGTAGATGAGTTCAGTTTATCACCGGACGGATGGGCCAAGCCGTTATTTTAGGGTTTCATACGGCCCTGCCCAAACCTTAAATCAAGGTGGGATGGGCCGAGATTTTTAACCAAGTATATGGAAATTTTAGTGATTTTAGGGTGTTCAGACGGGCCGGGCTAAACCTGAATTCAATGTGGGACGGGCCGAAGTTTTTCATCAAGTATATAGAACTTCTTGGCCTGTAAAAACGGGCCGAGCCCATATTAGACGGGCCGTGCCGGGCCAGGAATTTCGGTTTTTGAAACGGGCTGGGCCAAGTTGTCGACGGGCCGAGCCGAAACCTAAAAAATTGATCCGTGCAGTACTCTACTATGTATGCACGGTTCAAATTCTCTAATTTCATGCGAGCGAAGCCGGTGCGGGCACTGCTAGTACATACATACATACATACATACTTACATACATACATACATACATACATACATACATACATAGTAGCCAGAAAGGAGATCGCAGAAGCTGAAGCCTCTTTACGTTGGACAGAAAGAGTTGGGGCAGTTCAACAGGACAAACGGGGTCTCGGGTCAACCCATCGAATTTGGTGGTCAAAAGCCAGCACCAGTGAACGAACAAGTCTGGTCATTCAGGAAAGAAAGAAAGCTATCGAGTCCCAGAGAATGATTAAGTTTGTTCAGTTATCTCAACAAGGAGACTGGACGACATGGGAAAATGCTGTTCAGCGTTCACTTTCTTGGAAAGACATTTGGCAATACACACCACTACGTTTGTCTTTTTTGATTAGATCTGTTTATGATCAACTGCCGTCATCCAGCAATCTTCGAAGATGGAAGTTGAAAGACGATGATTCGTGCTTGTTATGTGGGCAATCGGAGACTCTCATTCACGTTCTTTCCTGTTGTTCGTTTTCACTTTCACACGGGAGGTACACTTGGCGTCATAACCAAGTACTCCGAAAATTGCTTGACTTCGTCAAAGAAGCGTGTAAGAAAGCAAAGACAAGAGGAATACAGCAGAAAAGGAAAATCTACTTTTTGAGAGAAGGCAATCTGAAGTTCCACAGGTTCAGATCTACAAGAGACTTTGAATGTGTGATGGGTGCTGCCGACGATTGGTCGGTTTCAGCTGATTTGGATGGCGAAAGAAAATTTCCAGAAGCAGTGAGATCTAGCGGCTTAAAGCCGGATATAATTGTATATTCCGACTTGGCCAAGACAATGTTCCTGATTGAACTCTCTGTGCCATGGGAAAGTAACATGGAATCTAGCAATATTTTCAAAGAGGAGAGATATAGGGATTTAGCATGTGATTTGAATGCCAAAGGGTTCAGGACTGAAATTTTTGCAGTCGAGGTTGGCGTTCGAGGGTTGGTTAGCAGCTCAATGTTAAAACTGCTGAAAGCTCTTGGTTTTTCAAACCGAGAAAAAACTCGAGCCATCAAGGAGATCTCCCAGACAGCTGAAGCTGCATCTTTTTGGATTTTCGCTAATAGAAAAAAGAAAGCGCTACAAGATGCACACGAAATGGTTTAGCCTTGTTTACATTGGGCGATAATCGTTCCGGCGATTTCAAGTCTTGTTTCGAACAGTTTTCTGCTGAACTTTGAATTTTCGTGTTTCAAGTTAGGAATTTGGAAATTTTTCTCGCCGAAGGGCGTCCGCCTGATCAACGGACGTGGGCCCACCTCTCTCTTAAAAGCGTCAAGAAGTTTAAGGGCCGAAACGCTAAAAATGAGAGGTTCTTCTTCTGAAGACCTTCGGCGACGAAAGCTCGCAAAGAGTTAAAACACACACACA
>OZ022238.1:44612276-44629776 GCA_963978895.1 Erpobdella octoculata | reverse complement strand
CGACTGGAATCATCCCAACCTGCCACCGCTGTGCAATAACTGGACAGGGGCAGCAAATCGGTCTTCCTTTGAGCTAGCAATAATCAGGCCTCGCATATAAACCTCACTTGCTCTTATGGTAGAGCTGCTGGATTTCCCTCCAATTAGCCAACAAATTAGCAGCAACACCATCTTATAGGATTCTAAAGAGGATGAAAATTATTGTGCAGTGATGCTTTCGTTCAATAAAAATATGATATACTCTCTCAATTTTATCTGAAAGAAGATATGAATAAGTGGAGAAGTTAAAAGTCCCAAGTGCGTCATACTGAAGTAAGCATTCAACATAATGTTTATGTATGCACGTTTAAATGTATATTTATAACATTATTATTATTATTATTATTATTATTATTATTATTATTATTATTATTATTATTATTATTATTATTATTATTATTATTATTATTATTATTATTATTATTATTATTATTATTATTATTATTATTATTATTATTATTATTATTATTATTATTATTATTATTATTATTATTATTATTATTATTATTATTATTATTATTATTATTATTATTATTATTATTATTATTATTATTATTATTATTATTATTATTATTATTATTATTATTATTATTATTATTATACATTCGTACATTTTATGAAACAATAAAATCTATTGAAGTTAAATTTAAGTGTTCGGTGTTTTATAAAAGTTAACATTTTCAATTTATTCAAAGAATACTCGAATTAGTGGTAAATCTAAATTTAGAAAAATTATCAAAATATGCCATTTTCAATTGGTAACGAAGATTGAATAAATTTATGCTGTACAGTAAGGCTGAAGAACTTATTGGAAAACTGTAGAGTTATAGTTGATGATTTGTAATTAATAGGAACAAATGTTGTTTAACAAGCATGTAGGAGCAAGGTTATGTTGTTCCATTGAAAACATTTATAACTTTGTACAACAGTGGATTTATCTGTAGCACACAAATAATATTCTTAAAACATTTTTGACCTACGAAGGTCAAGACCCTTTGAGGTCAACATTGGATGAATGTAGAAAAATCCGCTTGGATTGATATACACGTGTTGAAGTTGCTAGTGTAGAAGTGACAAGCCATGAAATGAACAAAAGCTAAATAATGATACACAATGGAAAAACCTTAAAAAATAAATTAAAAAGAGAAAAGAAAAAATGGTATTAGAAAAAATCAGGATCTTTTTCTAATTTATTAATTTTTTGATAAGATAATTTTAATTTTTTATTTTAGAACCTGTTTTAGGATAACTGTTTTTTTAAGTTTTTTTAATTAAAAATTAATGTTATTAGAAAAAAGCTTTAGTGTATTTAATGGAATACACAGCAGAAATGTAAAAATAGTAGATCAGTTAAATGTGTTTGATGGAGTGTGCCATTAGAATCAATAGATGAGACTTAAGTACGAATTTGTACAGCGACCTGGAAAGATTACACTCGTCTGTAAGAGAGCAAGTACATCAGCACTGAAGTTATGTATTTTCTAGTGCGTGATGATGCTCACGATGTTATGTTTACATGATTATGCTAACTGTATATACTGTACTTACAGTGACTCATGCATTTTGTTTTAAAAATTCAACTTGAAGGTGTTTCAAAAATTGTTATTTTTAAACTTTAAAAATTATTATTTTTAATTACAAATTAATAATATGAAAAAAAATTAATATCAACAATTACTTAATCTCTTCAACGAGTACTTGATCTTTACAATCTTTTCTTCATTAAGATTTGCCCTTTCTTGCACTTCAAGTTGAATTAAAGGTCACGCCAATCGATTAATGCGAACAGTTGACGATAAAGGTCGAAAAAAATGTCATAGCTTATTTTTCAAAAACTTTTTCTTCTTTTTTCTCTCTTTTCTTTTTATCTCAAATCGAGATTTTTCTGTATGGATCCTCCAACGACTCTCCCTGAAGAATTTCCTGCACCGTGGCTCCAGAATACTCCACGAAAACGATATTATTAAATATAAAAAGCATAAACCTACTCTGGCTCTGCACACGAGTATGATGCCTATTTATTCTGTATAATTTCGTTGTAAAGTATGATTTAATAGCAGCACACTCGGTTAGAGGAAGTCCGTTGGGAAGGCGCGATTATGTGCATGCGTGAGCTTATCGTATCTCCATCTTAAGACCATTCTATATCGTCGTGCATTCATTCACAAAGCACTAATTCATCACGATGAGGTCATTTTATCACGATGAGGTCATTTTATCACGATGAGGTCATTTTATCACGGTGAGGTCATTTTATCACGATGAGGTCATTTTATCACGGTGAGGTCATTTTATCACGATGAGGTCATTTTATCACGGTGAGGTCATTTTATCACGGTGAGGTCATTTTATCACGATGAGGTCATTTTATCACGATGAGGTCATTTTATCACGATGAGGTCATTTTATCACGGTGATGTCATTTTATCACGATGAGGTCATTTTATCACGATGAGGTCATTTTATCACGGCGCTGAAATAATATTTTTCGAGGTTTTTTTCCTTCAAGTTTTGCGGTTGAAAGTAGACTGAATTGCCGCTTGATCGCTTGCATTAGCGAGGTGAGATTAGTCTAATCTTACGGAATGCCTTTTCAATCGAAGGAGATTTTTTGCAGCATTAAGGACTACCACATGGTGCGGCCGTTGCTGGAAAGAGCGCCATTAGAAAATGGAGTAGCTGAATTGTCGTTTGTGTGTTTTGTGTGTGTGTTTATGTGTATATTTATGTGTATGTTCATGTGTATAAACATCTTGCTGGTCAGTGTTATGGCGCTGTAATGGTTGAATAATCGTCTGCAACAGAATGTCAGAGGTGACGGGGCCGCTGCTGTAAAATAAAGTTGTGGACAACATCTGGGTGTAATAACAACAATGTATGCTCGATAAATCAACACGTGTGTGTCTGATAAGATAGTGTGTTTGATAGCAAAACGTGTGCTTAATATCAACTATCAATATGATCGCATGTGTGATTGATACCAACATGTGTGATTGATATCAACATGTGTGATTGATATCAACATGTGTGATTGATACCAACATGTGTGATTGAAAGCAGTTTGTGTGTTTCTTAACAACATATGTGCTCGATAAACAAATCTCATCGTTTCATCTAGAGCCTGATTACCACAGTAAACAAATGAGCACAAAAAGTAAATATGTCATTTGTGAGAGCTGCTTATAGTAGTGATAAATCAAGACTGTTAGTCGTATCAGAATTTTTTGTCGGTTTTGTTTGACTATGCAAATGTTATCGTTACAGGAAAATGCACTAAGCTTTAAAGTCATTTAAAACACTTAAAAAATTTTCATTTTCTCAAAAAAATTCAGACAAAACTTGCTTTTTATTTTTCAATTTATTGAATTCAAAAATAACTTATTTAATATTTAATGCTAACGTTTTTATATTTATTTAGAAAACTCAGCTTTTGAATATTGTTTGACAACAGGAGATATTCGAAACGTAAATATAACATATTTGATATATAATATACGCAACCAAGAGAGCACTCAACTCAACTTTTCAGGCGCGAAAAAAATGTAGGCTGAAAATGAGGTTTGCAAATGATTTGATATTTTTTGCTGCTAAATTTTTAAAATTGCTTTTTTTATTTTTTTTGGGAAAAATTTGAAATTCAAAGCGAACAGTTTCGAGTGCTCTAGAAGCAACTGATTAAAAATGTAAGCCTTATTTTTCCCGATCTTTAAAATTTATTTTTTGCATTTAAATAGCCGAATGAGTTTATAAATAATAATAATAATAATAATAAATAATATTTTTAGTTTTTATATTTAAAAATGAGTTAATTAAGTAAATAATTTCTTGGCATCTTGCCAATCTGCTATCATATTAGATCCACCCACAAAAAATAATTAGTGATGTGTCAGTCCAAATTAAAAAAAAAACTTTTGAAAGACTTTCTTGAAATCATTATTTTAAATATTTAAACCAGGAAGTATTTATTTATTAAAAGTTCAAAGGCTTATTTCTGAATATTAATGTTTAATATGTAATTAAAAAAATAATTTTAGAACTGCCTAAATTATTAATGTGATAATTAAAAACTAGGTCATTCTGAAACAATTTTTAGAGCTCACATGTTATTAAAAAGAGATTATTTTATTTAAAACAAGTGGTTTAACCCGGCGTTGCCCGGGATTTCTTAATAGATTTTTTCTCTCTAGCTTTTTCTCTATCGCATTTTTCTCGTTTTATTCTTCCTCTTAAAAAAACAAACAAACAGACAGACAGACAGTCGTTTATGTATATATACAGACACGCAACTCAAGTCTACAAAGCAATTTGACATCAAAGTGTAGTTTCTGGAAACGTCTAATAAAATTCCAGGCGTTGAGTATTTATTTATCAACTGTTTTTTTTAAGTTTGTGGTTATTTGGAGGTTATTCACGTGATTATGAAATATAAACTAATTGTACGTGTGCTTAAAAATTAAATACTAATTTTATTGTGGTTATGAAAATATAATAATTTTGTTTGTTCTTATAAAAAATATAATAATTTTGTTTGTGCTTATAAAAAATATACTAATTTTGTTTGTGCTTATAAAAGATATTCTATTTTTTTGTGCTTATAAAAGATATACTAATTTTGTTTGGAAACAAATCCATTACGTCAACGGTTTTTTAATTTAAATTAATAATAAATTTAAAACTTTTATTTTTTTTCTTGCTCAAACGAGTGGCAGTAAAAAAAGAATAGAAAATGAGAATATAATTTGTATGCGCCAATATTATCAGGTGTCTGGCGGGCATAACTCAGCTTTACGGCATCACCTGGTCCCCATGGCAACCGGCACAAACCCATTCAACTCATTACAGCTTAACGAGTCTCGAATTCTCGCATAAAAAAACCTCACGAGATACTGAGAAGGACTTTTAAATGATATATTAAAAAATAATTAGACCCCCACCCATTTATTATAGGGCACTTTAGAGGTACTGGGCGTTCTCTGGGGTCATGTGGAGAGTGGGAGGTGGCGGAATTGAATTTTATTTGGTGACATTATTATGAATGTCGAGCACGCCGGTTCGACTTGAACTTTTAATGCCCTCGAAGATACTTCTGCTTCATTTTTTGACCTTTTTTCTTCTACTTTGAATTGAAAGTTAACCTTTTTTTTACTCATTAATCACAGACGTCGAGCGACCACCGGAGATCTTTAGAATGAAAAATGCTTCATGTTTTCCTTTTGAGAAAAAAAGCAAGATTTTTCCCGTTTTTATCTGCTCATTTAACGTCTAACTCCCAGTTGAGTAAATGTGTGCATTGTACATACCTACATAAATATATACATACATACATAAATATATACATACATACATACATACATACATACATACATACATACATACATACATACATACATACATACATACATACATACATACATACATACATACATACATACATACATACATACATACATACATACATACATACATACATACATACATACATACATACATACATACATACATACATACATACATACATACATACATACATACATACATACATACATACATACATACATACATACATACATACATACATACATACATACATACATACATACATACATACATACATACATACATACATACATACATACATACATACATACATACATACATACATACATACATACATACATACATACATACATACATACATACATACATACATACATACATACATACATACATACATACATACATACATACATACATACATACATACATACATACATACATACATACATACATACATACATACATACATACATACATACATACATACATACATACATACATACATACATACATACATACATACATACATACATACATACATACATACATACATACATACATACATACATACATACATACATTATTGTATAATTAGTCTGGAGTTTTGAAAGAAAGATCAACCGTTTTACACGGAAATATCTGGGCCTTCTTCTGCGTTATATACATGCACGCATACATTTGAATTATTATGCATCAGGAAAAATTATATGTCTGTTTCGCATTGCATCATGCATGGAATAATGCACACGAACATGCATTGAAAATAATTCAGAGTGTGTTGACAAATTGTTTCGCATGCACAGTTCGAGCAGACGTCAAACAAATTAACCATCAAAATACAGTGTAACCTCAATTTCTACATAAAATCTAAAATCAAAACATTTTTTCCACTCTCTAAGCGCACTGTTCGGTCTTATGTTGTTGAATTACATTAAAAAAATACATGAACTCAAATTTGCATTCAAATATGAATTCGCATTCAGATATGAATATGTTTCTATCCCCTCTTGCTCTACCCCTCCCGTTCGCTCCCAATTCTATCCCAACTGCTCTCCCGCTCGCTATCCTGTTTTTTTCGCTCTCTCGTTTCCTTTCTCTTTCCCGCTCGCTCTCCCGCTTCTTGTCGCTTTCCCGCTCCCAGTCGCTTTTTCGCTCCCGCTCGTTTTCCTGTTTCCGCTCGTTTTTCCGTTATCGTTCTTTATCGCTTTCCCGCTCCAGTTCCCGCTCATTTCCCGCTCCCGGTCACTTTCTTGCTCACACTCGGTTTCCCGCCCGCTCTCTTTCCCGTTCTCGCTTGATTTCCAGATTCCGCTCGCTTTCCCACTCTCGCTCGCTCTCCTATTCTCGTTCCCTCTCGTTTTCCGATCCTACATGCTTTCCCAATCCTGCTCGCTCTTCCTTTCTTTTTTCATCTCCCTCCTAACTTTCTTTGTCCATAAAACGTAAAAAAATTGGTAAAAGTTTTTCAAGATTTTTAAACTTTGTAAATCAAATTTGAATTTGGTTGCGCAATAATTTTTTTTACACTTTTGACCCAGGAGGTTTTTTACTCAAAAAAAATAATAAAATTATAAAATTAGACAAGAACATTCTTCTTGATGAGCACCATGTTGTGCCAAATTTTATAGCATTTGGTCCAGCCGTACTCGAGTTTAGGCTTAGCAACACATTTAGCGACTTAATTTTATTTATATAAATGAATTCTTATTCCCATATAAAATAGCGTTTAATTTCACATTTGCACACGAATTCACATTCTAATAACAACTTCACATTCACATATAATTCCACATTTCAGTAAAACTTCAGATTTGGATATAAATTAATTTCAAACCTATTTTCAATGAGGTGGTACTCCCTATATTGCTGGTGGCACAGACCCTTGTTACTGATTTCATTTTTGGTGATGATTATGGTCTCTTCTGGAGAGTTTAGATCTGAGCTCCATCTTCCTTGCCACTGCTGGTCGAAGTTGCACTCGTTGTCCACGACATCTGCTGGGTGGGGGATAAGTTTATGTTGACAAAACTAAAACAATTCGTTAATCATCATCATCATCAAGACCGTTGGGGTTATATATATATATATATATATATATATATATATATATATATATATATATATATATATATATATATATATATATATATTATACTTGTATATCTAGATCACGCCAAACGTTCTTATCTTCCAAACGAAATATTGATTTAAAAAAATTTTAATATGAAAATTTAAATATTTTATTCAACCTTTTGAAATTAATTAACACAAATCATGTTCTCTCTGTACGCTAAGGATTTATGATTTGCTTAAATTCAAAATTCAGCTTGTCTTAAATGATTTGTCTGAAACTCGTTTGTCTCAAAGTTAATTTGTTTTTCCATTGTTTGTCCCCAAAGTAGTTCAACGGTGTATCCGGTAGCCGTGCATGAGACCCGATTATATTTAAGCAGATATTTTAAGCATGAGGTCTATTTAGGCGTGAGGTCGCCTTTGTTTTGTTAATTTCTGTCCTTGACGGTTGTGTAAAAGTTTAATAAAATTGTTTGTATAAAAAAAATTGTGCGCATTAAAAGTATTTGAAATATTTGAGAAGGCAAGAATCTGCGGATGGGAGAGCTGGTGGAGATTAAAAGACAGTCTCAATTTAGCTTACATCCACTTAAGCATGTGAGCCAAGAGACTACATATTCTTTTACTAATGGGCGCACTAGAAATGATTTTATAATAATGATAATATTGCTTGTAACGAAATGAAGCAAAGCCGTCATTTAACAGTATGCTGCTGAAGGAGATTAAACAGCTTATTCTCAATGGTCTTGAACCGTAATCATAGCAGAGTGCTGCATATCCCCCAACATCTATCAACAGATGTTACTTTGATCTGTGTCAAAGTTTGTTTAGGAGAAAAAAATTAATGAGCTAGACATGAAAACAGAATACAAGATCAACCATCTTTATAGACTTTCTTTCAAATTTCTCATTTGATTTATTCTGACACGTCTTATTGAGCACAGATGCATAAACGATCAATTATTACTGAGAGAGAGAGTAAACACAGTTCGATGGATATGCTCGTTAGCTTGTTAGAATGCCAACAAATGGTCAAAATAAAAAAATGTGTTTAAATAAAATCTGGTTGCTAAACTGTGCGTTATTAAAGGAATATTCAAGTTACTCCAGAGTGCAATTAATTCTTACAAGGCACACATTTTTTTCGCTTGGTCGAGGTATCAAGATCTTTCAAGCACAATATTTTCTTTTGCAACCAATTCATTTTATCCAATTTACTTAGCATTTGTTTTAATTTAGATTTTTCATAATCAACCACGTAATTGATATTTTGCAGCAATATTATTGTTCGCTTTAAAACTATTCACTGTTGTAACTTTAAAACAAAAATCTGTTGCAAATTTATACGCATTCAACGATTGCTTTCCCGTTCCCACTCGCTCTTCCGCTCGCCCCTAGCTTTCCCGCTCCCGCTCCGCTTGCTGTCTCATGGCATATCTCATGATGAATTTAATGATTTATTTTATAACAGAAAACAAAAAGTTTTTCCAGTACTTTTAAAACCTATGCTTCAGATCCCAGTTCTGACACCAATTGTTGTAATATTTTCAACCGTTTTTATTTTCTTTTAGAATGGTTTTATAATTTATTGAAAATAATAGTAATAATGAAGACTTTATTTTTTATCTCAGGGTATACTTTATGATATACTGTATGATATATCTGATAATATATCTCAGGGTATATCTTATGATATATTTTATTATATACCTTCAGGAGCATCATTTCAGCAATTCCTCAGGGGAGGCCACACTTTTTCCAAGCATTTCTTCCAAACACATTTTTTTAAAAATCTATACACTTTTGCCTTTAAAACTAGCTGATGACTGAGAAGACGTAGTAGGAGGT
Source organism: Erpobdella octoculata (assembly GCA_963978895.1). Lineage (NCBI taxonomy): Eukaryota > Metazoa > Annelida > Clitellata > Hirudinida > Erpobdellidae > Erpobdella > Erpobdella octoculata. The sequence continues at coordinate 44,620,479 of OZ022238.1, read as the reverse complement.
ACTTTTCCCTCACATTTTCTAAAATTCTTTTTTATTTGTTTTATATCAAATTTTTTTTTCAAAAATCCTTGGGAGGGGCAACGTCTACCTTTTCTATATGATGATCCTGTATACTTTATGATATTGTTTCCATACACGGCCACTTTTTCCGTGTGGATATTAAATTCTTAATATGCTCGACAACATTTATAAAACTTTTAAATATTTAAAAAATAAAAATCTTTTGTAGAACTTCTGCTTAATTCTAAAACATGAAAGCAGGTTCATGCTCGAGAAGACAAATCGTGAAAATTAGCTCAGCTTTTAGAGACTCAGAATCCGTTATATTTTGAGGCTACAAAATTTTTTGAAACTTCTCCGCTGGTGCGTTGTTGCTTTTTAATGCAAAACATTATTTCATGTCTTTAAAACGACGGACGTGGCTTACTTGCAAATTACTTTTATAACAATTCAAAAATTAACTTTTATATCTATGCCGAAGTTATCATATTTATGCTCATGTTTTCATATCTATGTTTATGTTTTCATATTTATGCTTATTTTTTCATATCTATATTTATGTTTTCATTTTTATTTTTAAGTTTTCATATTTATGCTTATGTTTTCAGATCAATGCCTATGTCTTTATGTTTATGTTTTATTATGTTATGTTTAATATTTCATATCTAAGTGTTTGTTTTTATATCTATGTTTCTGTTTCTGTTTTCATATTTATGTTTATGTTTTCATATTTATGTTTATGTTTATGTTTATTATGTTATGTTTAATATTTTATATCTAAGTGTCGGTTTTTATATCTATGTTTCTGTTTTCCTATTTATGTTTCTGTTTTCATATATATTTTTATGTTTTCATATTTATGTTTATGTTCTATTATGTTATGTTTAATATTTCATATCTAAGTGTCTGTTTTCATAGTTATGATTCTTTTTTATATATTTATGTTTGCGGGGAATGAAACGGGAGCGAGAAAGAAAAATGATAGAAAAACCTCTGAAAACCCTTGGCAACGCCGAGTACCCCGCAAGAAAGAAATAAAAACGTTTTTATAGTTTTTTGTTTTTTTTAATTATTCCTACATATCAACAAATATTTTTAATTTCAATTCGTATAAACAACTGCTTGGACAATAACATTTACATTTATATTTGCTATTAGAAAAACCTTTGCTCGTATTTTAACAACTCGGTCTGAAAACATTTAGAGTAAAAAACCGTAAAATATGTATAATAGACAAAATGTTTACATTTAAATTTGATTTTACATAAACTGTAACCTTTACATGTATATTTACGTTTCGCGTTCGAACCCCACTAAAGTTAGTTTAATTCTCTACCTCCCATTTGCAGTGTTCGATTTAAAGAAAATTTTCATTCTAAGATATGCCAACCAGCAACAGCAGAAGAAGAAGATGTCATGAATAATTCATTAGAACATTTTTGCCTTCCTTATTAACTTAATAAGTTCCAACCGAGTTCTGGACAATTTATATTACTTTCCCCCGATGAAAGGTTTATAAAATTTTTACACATTTATTAATTTGATGCCTTTTGCACACAGTTCGTAATGTTCGATAGTTTGTAGAAGAAGTTTTCAAAACTTATCAGATTTTCTTTCTGTTTGCAAATAAATTCTTGACTTTTGAATTGTCTCGGGTGTTTAAAGGGAAGCTGTGTGTACGCATGATATGTCCACGCGTGGTGTACAGAAAAACGCACATATTAGATTTATATCCACATGTGGTTTACACGAGACAAGTATGTATGTACGCAAGATATAGATATGTCCACATGAGGTGCGGGCTAGACCTGTCCATGGGATGAGTTAATCCTTAGGTTGGATTGGGTTGAGTCATAATTAAACATTTGTTTAGAAAAACCCCAATGGATAAGTATCGAATTAAATTTTATTCCCAGACGTTAATTTATAAAAATAAATTTTAAATTATTTTTAAACAAATCCATAACAACGTTATCGCCTTGAATTTTAAATCCATTATTTCCATTACTGCGGATCGTACGGTTTTCCGTTGTCCTCATTACCTCCAGGTCTCAAGTATGTATGCATGATGTATGTATGCATGAAGTATGTATGCATGATGTATGTATGCATGATGTATGTCTGTATAATTTATTAAGAAAAACCTCCGAAAATAGAAACAATGTGAGGCGTAGATACAATGTGAGGCGTAGATACAATGTGAGGCGTAGATACAATGTGAGGCGTAGATACAATGTGAGGCGTAGATACAATGTGAGGCGTAGATACAATGTGAGGCGTAGATATAATGTGAGGCGTAGATGCAGAGCGTTTGCTTAGTGGAAAAAACGGCATTTGAGCGCGAGCGCACCAATTTGTAAGCCACATCACGTGATTAAGTGGAACTTCAAAGACGGCAATCCATGAAGCTTACTTGTGTTACATGGCTGGTTAATGGACGGAGTCTGTGAATGAAAGAAAGAAAAAGCGGGGAAAAAAATGAAAGACAAGAAAAAGAATGCATGATGAAAAAAATAAAAGAAAGAGATAGATAGAGAGAGAGAGAAAGAAAGAGAAAGCGAGAGATAAGAAAAAAAGAAAGAAAGAAATGAAGGAAGAAAGAAGAGGTGTGAAATGTGATAAATCTGTCATGTTGTATTCTTGTTTACATGCACAAATGCATTAATTCTCGTTATTCTCTTCCTTCCTCGTTTCTCTTTCTTTCAACTTTTTTTGTTTCATTTTTGTTTCATCATTTTCTTTCACTCATTTTTTTCTCCTGCTTTTCTGTTATGTTTTTGAAAAATATATGTTGCTGTACATTTTACAGGACAGCAAATGTACAAAACAACAAAATTTCGCAGCAACAAAACCACAAAACAACAAAACAACAAAACAACAAAACAACAAAACAACAAAACAACAAAACAACAAAACCACAAAACAACAAAACAACAAAATAACAGAACAACAAAACAACAAAACAACAAAATAACAGCACAACAAAACAACAGCACAATAAAACAACAGCACAACAGAACAACAGCACAACAGAACAACAGGACTGCATAGCAACAAAAACATTCCAGACAAACGTAAATTTCACTCTTTAAAGACGTCTTCGTTATTTTAACTTCTTTTTTATTCAACCAACACAAACTTCTAAACAAAACACGAATTTTCAAACAAAAGCAAGAACAAAGAAATAATCATAAAATAAAAACAATTTTAATAATAAAATATATAAAAAAATATTTTTATAAACCATCGCTTGTAAACAATAGTACTAAAAGGTTAAAAATAATATTTAAGTGTACATATTAACATTTTTTGAACAAAACGTTTTGTTTGGAAGATAAGAGTGGGGCGTTAACTATATATATATATATATATATATATATATATATATATATATATATATATATATATATATATATATATATATATATATATATATATATATATATATATATATATATATATATATATATATATATATATATATATATATATATATATATATATATATATATATATATTCTTTTATTTATTTATTTATTTATTTATACATATATTCGAATAACGCTTAACGCTATGTTTGTTTGTATATGTGTTTTCTCGTTTTTCATAGCCGCTTGTGCAATTTGAACAGAATTCTGCTTGGAGGTGGTCTTTATTGAGGAAAACATTTGAATTATTAAAAATAGAAAACCCGAGCAATGCTGGGTAATAAATAAATAAACCCTGTTTGTAATAAATAAGGTAAAGAGACGAAAACGTTACTGCTGGGGTTTGAACCAAAAACCTCGTTTTCAAAGCATCGCACCTCACGCGAGTAATGTTTGGTGTGATCCGATTTGATTTGATTTTACCTGTTAGCCGCAGAAAAGTAGAATTATATAAATTAACATAAAATTTAACACAATAAAATGCTTTACAAACATACATACTCACATACTCACACACACACGCCTACACACATACCTACCTACATACTCTCACACACATGCCTACACATTTACCTACCTACATACTCACATACACATACTACGTACCCACAAACTCGCACACACACGCCTACACACATACCTACCCACATACTCACACACACACATACTACGTACCCACAAACTCGCACACACTCCTACACACCACACTCGCATTAGAATGAGAATATTAGCAACAGCAGTGGACTCATAATTGGAACGTATGTCATTTTTTATTGTTACCTCGCATGTGTATGTGTGTATGTGTTGAGTGTGGCAATGATGAGGCAACTAATGAAAATAATAATAATAATACTGATATTGCTGATTTTCGAAATAATTACTCTCCTAAGTAATCGTACGCATTTGATGCCATGACATTTCAAAAGCATCAGGATTACACTTTCTTGAAATTAAAGTACCACGTTAACTCACTTAAAATTGAAGTACTGTGTTAACTCACCAAGTCATTTCTTGACTTTGTTTTCAATCAAAATATTATAAATAAGGGTAATAAATCGTGTGGTGTTTAGTGGTCTCAATGCTTTTCTTGAAGTTGTATGGAAGTGCATTTTGGTATTAAATTAATAAACAAAATTACATTTAAAACATGGTTTAAATTGTTTGCAAAAATTATCTTTTTATGTTTTTAGTCTTTCTCATATGACGTCATAAAGTATAAATATTGTTTTTTTTTAAACATGATGACGTAAGAAGGAATCAAATAAAATAATAATAATAATAATAAATAACAAAATAATAATAATAATAATAATAATAATAATAATAATAATAATAATAATAATAATAATAATAATAATAATAATAATAATAATAATAATAATAATAATAATAATAATAATAATAATAATAATAATAATAATAATAATAATAATAATAATAATAATAATAATAATAATAATAATAATAATAATAATAATAATAATAATAATAATAATAATAATAATAATAATAATAATAATAATAATAATAATAATAATAATAATAATAATAATAATAATAATAATAATAATAATAATAATAATAATAATAATAATAATAATATGCAATGACATACCGTTGTTTTTTGCTATATAATCAGATGCTGATGTAATTTATTTTTTGCTCATTTTTTAAACAAAGCCAATAAATTCCTACGCCGAAATCAAATAATTTTCTGTGGGTGCGTCTCAAATAAACGAGTTTTCATAAATTTTCCACCAACATTTTTCATTTCCCCCACCTCCCCTTTTTTCTCCCAACTTCCACCCCCCCATTTTCCCACCTTATTTTCTCTTCTTTCCACCAGTTTCCAGCGTTGCAGTGGAAACAAATCAACAAGTAATAATGTTATGACAGAAAAATGTGAACGTGTATTATTTAAGATTCGTTTTAGGCACAGTCGGACACAGAGGAAGGGGCACACATTCAGACATACAGACACTGACAGATACACACACATTAGTTTATAACATAAACATACCCACGATCACATGCACACACACACACATAGGTATATTTGAGATGTCTTCAGCAAAATTAATAAGAAAAAGAATTCTAGTCACATCTGTCAGGGTGCAAAAGATGTTTTTCGCAATTCTTTCTTCTTTTGTATTCATTCTGGGAGGTGCATTCGAATTGGAGGTGAATTAATAAAGAGCTGTGAATTTGTAAGGGTGGTGAATTGGCCAAGGAAGTGAATTTGCAAAGATGGGGAGTTTATTATTCATCATTATTACCATCATCGACATTATCATCATTATAATCACCATCACCGCAATCATCATCATCACTGCCATCGTCATCATCATCATCATCACCGACATCATCATCACTGCCATTGTCATCATCATCGTCATCACCCACATCATCATCATCAACACCGCCGCCATCGTCATTATTATCATTATAGTCATCATCACCTCCATAATCCTTCTAATAATGACAACCGTTATCAAGACCTTCCAGCATGGAACAATGAAGTGACCATCACGTGATCTCGTTAATTCCCCTGCATGTTGTCATCTTCAATTAGTGCATGCAGCGAAAACTTAAGAAAAATTTCATATTACATTGCATAATTTTTATATTCTATTTATTCATTCATTCAATCATTTGTCCATCTCTCCAAATATCTATCATTCAATCTATTCATCAATCAAATTTTTCAATACATTTGTCCATCTAAAAGTTTATGAATCTATCCATATCTCCATTTGTTCATTACATGCCCATTTATCTGTGTTTGGGGGATGAACAACATAACAAAAAACATTCAGTTTCAACTAACCGATATAATTATTATTCAATCGCTTCAAATAATATAAATAAAAATTATATTAAACAAGTTATCATAGTTGTTCATATTAATAACGTTATATTAATTATTATAATTGCCAGCATGAAGAATAAAAATGCCATTAATAATAAAAATATGCAATAAAATAAAAACATGACTGAATGTGAAATGGGCTTATTACATCATGATTAGAATTGATAATAAAAGCTATAACAAAAGCTATTATTGTTTATAAAAATATAAATAATAAAAAAATTAAGAAATAAATAACCAAGTAACAAATAGTGCACAAAATAAAAAATTAATGAATGTAACACTATAAATGTTGTTAATTGTAATAACAATAATAAATATAATACTATAAATACTATTAAATGTAATAAAAATAATTATTTTTTTAAATAATAGAATAATCATTGAACATAAAAATAATGGAAAACGGATCAATTTTGACACTAAGCTTAACAAATGTGTAAAACATTTTTAAGGTGCTTCCCTCACATCCCCATCGATGCGTCCCTCACATCCCAGTGGATGCGTCCCTTACATCCCCATGTATGCGTCACTGTCTTCAAGTTCATCTTAGATTCATTTTTCATACCGCTTTTTTAATATTTTTTCCAATGTAGCAATCTTCCTGATCAATCACTCAATCCATCAATCCATCAGTTTCATTCAATCCATCAACCATCAACCATCATAGCTCTCCGGTCTGTTTGTTACAAAATGAATCTTTCATCTCATTTTAACTCACATACATTCATAGATTTGATTAATCTGCTGTTTTCAATTAGTTTTTTTAGACGTTAATAAGAGCAAATAAAAAATAAATGAAAAAAAAAACAAACATAATTTGGTTATTTATGTTATTTCAATTAAAACTTCTATTTCAGAAAAATAGAAAAACTGACGTTCGAAAACGGGAATTGTTTCCACTAAAACTCAAAAAGCAAATTTATTGCAACTAGTTTTTCTGGATATTTTTAATTGCATTTCCTATACCTTAAAAGCAGTGTTTGTGAATGGAAGAAAAAAATAATAAATACCGCCGAAATATTCTTTTAAATATTTTATTCTTGGTATTGTGATTTGTGGCGAGGCGGGCAAACAGAGTGGCTCTGAAATGTCACATGACCAGCGTGACTATGAATAAGCCAGATGATAATTATGACGTGATGATGATGATGATGATGATGATGATGATGATGATGATGATGATGATGATGATGATGATGATGATGATGATGATGATGATGATGATGATGATGATGATGATGATGATGATGATGATGATGATGATGATGATGATGATGATGATGATGATGATGATGATGATGATGATGATGATGATGATGATGATGATGATGATGATGATGATGATGATGATGATGATGATGATGATGATGATGATGATGATGATGATGATGATGATGATGATGATGATGATGATGATGATGATGATGATGATGATGATGGTGATGATGATGATGATGAAGCAACAATGTATACATACTACACAATTGTGATTCACGAATTGTTTTAATTTTTGTCAACATAAACTTATTCCCCCCCCCAGCAGAGGTCGTGGACAACGACTGCAATGATGATGATGATGATGATGATGATGATGATGATGATGATGATGATGATGATGATGATGATGATGATGATGATGATGATGATGATGATGATGATGATGATGATGATGGTGGTGGTGGTGGTGGTGGTGGTGGTGATGATGATGATGATGATGATGATGACGGTAATGATGACGATGATGATAATTATGACTATGACGACAATGACGGTGATGATGATGATGACACTTGTTCTCAGTTTTTCTCCTAGGAAACAAAAATTATTTCCTATTAAATATTAAGCATTTTAAATTTTATAAGTAAGTTAATTATGCCATAAAAACAAACAGAAAAAAATCTTC
>OZ022238.1:44492276-44609776 GCA_963978895.1 Erpobdella octoculata | reverse complement strand
TCCCTGTATGAGCACAGGACGGACCCGATAATTATTCATGTTTACGCTCTTTCTTGCGTTGAGATTGGCTGAAAACATTGACGGGATTTTTGATATTTATTAGAAGTTTACTTTCAATGTTGTTCAATTAAAAATATAATTTTTTAAGAAAAGTTTGGAAAAAATATTCTAAAATAAATTATCTTAAAATTTTTCAGTACATACAGTCATAACTAGATCCAATTGCTAAGCACATCAAAGTTCTAGGTTAGCTGAGTTGGTAGGGTGTTAGCTTTGAATGTGAGAGCATCACGGTTCGATTCCCAGTCACTGCCTCACAATTGCTTTGAAAATAATTTTGTCAGATCTCGATGGAGCCCGTTGAATTCTAAATTTGTATCAACTTTTTTTATTCAATTCATACACGAGTCATTCAACAGATTCTTTCCTGCAACTCGTGAAGTTAATAGCGCTGTTAAATCCCACTAAAATTAACAAAAAAACAATTTCATGCTTTGGCTAAGAACAACCAAAGTTGAGATATAACAATACACTAATATCACGTTGTTGATGCAAATTCATTATTTATCGACTGGTTTTTTTTAGTTAAATTGGTTTCAAAGTTAGAGTATATAATTTTATTTCATGAAAGTTATCCAGAAAACATTGCTACAAGTAAAATCATAAAATGCAAAATTGTTATTTTACAAGTAAAGTTTAAAAAAACCAAATGTTATGTTACAAGTAACACAATTTAATTATTTAAATTAGTCCACTACTGTGCGATCTAGCATGTGGCACATTCGCGTCAATGTTTTCAGCCAATCACAGTGCAAGAAAAAGCGTAAACATGAATAATTATCGGTCCGTCCTGTGCTCATACAGTTATTGTAAATACGCCGACCGGACCGAGCCGCGAAAAAAATTAATAAATTAGTATAATTTAAGAGGTAACTTATTATACTAATCGCAAGCCATACAAGTTTTGTATTATCACCTTTGCGTAACAAATAACACAAATAGGTCATTTTATTGGTGAGTGTGTAAGCTAGACCACTAATCCGCCTGATTATCTGGCCGGACCGAGCCACGAACGAACTAAAACAATTAAGCCTTCTTCGGCCAAAGAAATCACATTATTTGGAAAGCTAAAAAAATAACTTGTTAGAGTTTATTCAATACGTGTAATGTCCAATGGATGAATTGATCGCTCTCGTTTGTATATGTATATACACTAGGTATATTTAAAATCAATCCAGGAATTTGAAACCATAAGCCAGTACCCGAACCCGAACCCGAACCCGGTTTTTTGAAAACTACAAACCCGAACCCGAACCCGAACCCGAAAACCTGAGTTTCACAAACCCGAACCCGAACCCGAAAACTCGAGTTTTACAAACCCGAACCCGAACCCGAACCCGAAAACTCTAGTTTCACAAACCCGAACCCGAACCCGAACCCGAAAACTCTAGTTTCACAAACCCGAACCCGAACCCGAACCCGAAAACTCCAAAAAGTACTACCCGTGACATCCCTAGTATGTATGTATGTATGTATGTACGTAAGTATTTAAATGTATTGAATTTAAATAGCTAAACCGATTCTATTAAAATTTGGTACACATGAGCAGCATTGTCAGTAGGTTGTTTTGTTCACTTTGCAAAAAAAGATATCAATCAGTTAAAGTTTTATGAGCAAAAACCCCGGCAACGTTAAAAGACTATGAAATGTTATAAAAGAATATAAATATAATGAATATTTATCATAATATAATATGTAATTTCTTTATTCGGCGCAAGCCCTTACTGAGGTTAAAGGTAAAACTATTCCGTGACGACATCGTGTAGCGGCGTGACCTTTCATGACAACGCTTAACCTTGACATTGAAACATGAATAGAGGACAAATGTGTTTTTTTTTGCAAGCACTCCTTGACACTCACTCGCACACACACACATACACACACACACACACACTCACACACAAACACATACGTGACAGTGAGAGGGGACGGGAAAGCAACACACAGATACACACAGTCTGTGGTAATTATACAATTTGTTTATATAGTTGTGAAACATGTTCTAGATAAAAATGAATGTTTTTTTCATATGGAAACACAAAATCTGCAACCCTCAAATTCTAGTTTTTTTTCAGCTGCTCTTTTTGTGTTGCCAGCGGCACCATTTTTTTTGTGTCACAACAATTTAACTTGCGCCGCACGACAACTCTTCAACGCGACAAAAGCACAACTTTATTCGCCACAGGCGAGTTTGTTCTTGGTTCACGACAACTCATCACGATCAGGCTTATGGATCTATGGCGTCTTCAAGCGACAACATTTTTGTTGAATTTTGCTTTCACGGTAAACCTTAGAGGCATTAAAAACGTCAACATTGAGGCAACAAACTCTGGCGACATTAAATCTCCATTTTTCGAGGCACTGGTCGAATTTGGTTGACTGCCAAAAAAATTTTCCATCTTGGTTTATGAGGGGGAAGAGAGAATAAGAAAAGGGTGCATGGTGCATAATATAGGGGTGCATGGTGCATAATATAGGGGTGCGTGGTGCGTCATATAGGGGGTGCATAGTGCATAATATAGGGAGTGCATGGTGCATAATATAGAGGGTGCATGGCGCATAATATAGGGGCAAATGGTACGGTGCTTCCCAGATTTGTTATAGCTACCCAAATGTTTGTGGTTATTATGAAATAATAAATGTGTTAGATTTTTTTTGCATATTGCTCTATAATATAATAGTCCAAATTACTGAATAATTTATTAACTGACACCTACGGAACGCATGGGAGAGGAGGGGGGATAGCTACCACCTAACGACTTAGTATATATATATATACTGTTTTTTACGCATATAACTTGTACTTTGATGTGCCTGAAAAAGTCATAAAAAAGAATGTTGCTTTATGAATCCGAAAATGTAAATATGTTAAATGTATTTTTGATAATATATCAAATACATTTTACCAATCAAAATGTGTTTATTTATAAAACCACATCTTTTTTAACTTTTTTCAGTCCTTCATAGATCCGCGTTAGATGCGAAAATACGGTATATAATGTGATGAACTGGCAAAATGTTGTTAAATTGCGAACTCATTTCCTACGACTTTTCCAGAAAAACTCTTTAATTTCCGTTGTTGGTGCAGAAGAATACCTTAACGAGTGCATAAAAAGAATTTTTATGTTTTTATGCAGCAAAATTTTGTGGTTTAATGAAGAGACATTGTTAATATCCTGGAGCAGTGGGAGCCCGTAGGTTATTTTTCAAGAACCCAAAAATGTCTTCAAGAGATAGGCAAAAGTTTCTATAGGAACCGAGCAAGAAATTGTTTTTTAATTTTTCTCCCGTTGCGGGAGAGAAATAAGAAAGTGTTGAGAAATTATCTTCTGAGAATAATTAGAAGAAGTCCTCACTTGATTTACTGATGCATCTTCTTGCAAGCGACACTGCCGGTCATGGATTAATCATATCTGCTAGAACTGTGCGAGCTCAGTCGCTCATAGGCTTGTAAATCACAGAGGCAACTAACTACCCTTTGTCCGAATGAGGATCATTCCTTTATTAGGACTCCCAATTTTCTTGGGTTGGGGGAAGGATGTTGGTTCCTCTAGGGAGTGAATGAATGCGAAACTGGGTTCAAAATAAGAAAAAGAAAATTAGTTAATGTATCTGTCCCAATGCGATTTCGTACCGAACGAAGTAGTAAACATGAAATTATGAATCAAATAAACTTGTCTCGAGTGAGTTTTGCTTTTTTTATATTTTTTATCGAGAAGTCCAAGAAATTGTTTTCGAGATTAGAAGCAATCCCTGCACATGCGCCTTCGCAGTTTTTTTTCGGAAATATTTGCAAGAAATTCAAATCTTATTTCGCTTTGGAGAGAAATAAAAAGAAATTGTTTGTACGATGCATGTAGAAGACGTATTGTGGAGAGCTTGTGGAATTGAATTTTAAGAATTCAAAAGAAACATATATAATAGGGTGAGGCAGGGCACGAACTATGGGGGTGGTGGTGGGGGCATATTGATTGTGGAAGGAGAGAGTTTGGATATAAAATAATGAACAGAGAGTTGATAGTAAAAATGATTGTTGAAGAAGTGTAGATTAATGAATGCGGTTTGAAGGAAAGTAAGTTGATAATATCAGTTGATGGAGTGTTTAAAAAATATAGTTGAAGAAACGACAATGGAGAAAGGTTTGTTAAAAAAATGTATATCTCTATTGTAAATGTGAATGTATATTTTTAGTCCTGGTTAGGGAGTGTGAATGGAAAATGTTAAAGTAATGTAATTAAAAATGTTTGTAAAAAATTTCAGATGGAGGCTTAAATGAAAAATATATAAAAACAAATTACCAAGTGAATAAAAAAACAAAGTTTTTTTAAAAACACACTTTTATATAATCGATTGTGTAGGCCAAATTCTGTTACATAAACATCAAGCATATTAGCATAGACAATAAATAGTTCGACGAAAATATCACAAACAATTATTTAATTAAATTTTGTCCAATCGATCCGAAAATTTGATAGAATGCTTTGTTAATCAGTTCGGAGGTGTGTTTAAATTTTTAAGTCTCTAGCTCATCGGGAAGTTAGTTTAAAATTGGTTGCAAAATTTGACGACACAGACAAAAAAGTCAAGTTAAGTAAAAGTGTGTAAAAATAGAAATAAAATTTAAAAAAAAGTTAACGGAAATAAAAAGTAGATAAAACTGTATATTAATAATGTAAAATTGAAATTGTGTATTATTAATGTAAAGTGGGAATTGTGTATTATTAATGTAAAGTGGGAATTGTGCATTATTAATGTAAAGTGGGAATTGTGTATTAATAATATAAACTGGATATTGGGAGGGTAGAATGTAGATGGGAAAATGTAGATGAACAAGATATGGACACTGGAAAAATGGCTTATGGACGGCCACAAGAGTGTTAGAAATAAAGAAAGATACATTTAGCATTGTTGTGTTTTTATACATCAATTTTGTTTTTAATATATTGTTTATTTAATAATTACATTAAATTATATCACCAAACATAATTTATTAATTTAAGCAAATAAAATATAAATAGAAACGTTTAAAAATTAAAAATAACTAAATTCTAAACGCAACAAGGTGATGTTTTTTGTAAAACCAATTTTTATTACTAATTTTATATTCTAAAAGATAAAATGAATTAAAAATATAAAATAAAGAATGTTTTGAAATTTTCGAATTTTCATGCCTTTCTGGCAAGGAGTGCAAATGCTTGTTGCCGCCAAAAATTCGCATAATGGTCATCTCGTTAGGAGAGGACCATTGAAAGGCGGGAAAGACTCGAGAAAAGTTTCTAGAAATATTTCCATATCACGAAACAGAGTTTGTCGCCTCATTCTGATGATGAAATGTAATGGAGGGGGAGGGGAGGGTCAAGGTCATAACCCACGTTGTCTAGAATCAAGTTGTAAGTGACCTTGTTGTTTTGTTTTGATCTCCGCAAGCGATGATGATGTCATGATGACATATTTATTATTTTTAAAATAATTTTAAAGTTTCATTGCACATAAAAAGAAAACTAGTACATTTTTTATCAGCTAAAAATCAAAAATCTTTAAAGCATGTTTTGTACAGATTAATTAAGATAAAAAATTTTATTTTTAATATTTAAGAACTCTTCAAAACTAAAAATTATTATTTTCAATAAATCTTTTTTAAAATTGAATAAAAACAAGAAAAACACTTTTTAATGCAATATTAATGTCACTTAACTGTTACAAACTTGAAATAAATATAAATTATATTTTTTAAAAATGTAATCAAACACTTCACTACAGAAATTAAATTTTATGTTTTTTATCGAAATGCCGGTTTATCATGGCAATCATACACCTGTTTATCATGGCAATCATACCCATATTTATCATGTCAAGTATGCACTTGTTTAATAAAGCTGTTATTTATATGTAGATCATTAGTTTTAAAAATTCAAATCCACGTTGGTCATCACACAGCTATTTCCATTATAAATTAAATTACGATTGCGTGTGTGTTTTTAGCCCAGGATCTGTTTTTCCTTCAATTTTATTGAGCACATCAATTTTGGAGTGGGAGCTTTTGCAATTTTATGGGAATTTGAATACTTTTTAAAAAAATAGTATGTTTTCTATAACTAGTTCTGGTTGTGTTTTTATATGATTTTAATATTTCCATTCTATATTTATCAACTTGTCATCTAGTAATTCTTCTTCAAAAACCAATCTTTTTATAAGACAAGTCCAGTATTTTCCACAAAATAGGTTTTTGTCGCATTAACTCTTTCTTGCTTCACTGACACAAATCCTAATCAGCTAAGTTTTCTTCTAACCGTATTCTGTTCCACTGCCACAACCGGCTTCCTAACACTGATCTTTGAAAACCTCATCAACCTACGTAATCTTCTGGTTAACCTTGGTATTTGAAACATTTCATTGTATACACAGCAGTTTCTGGGTTTTATTTATACATTTTCATTAGCATTATGCCTGTCATTGTTAGTACACAAATAATAATGTATTGCAAAAATCTAGAATTCCTAAACTGCACTTAATTCAATATTTTCACTTATTTATTTTTATGGATTTTTATTTAATCCTTTGAATTGAAAACATAAAAGTTAAACGAGTAAAAATAATTTAGATTATTTTTCGACCAAAGATAGACGCTGACCTCTGCAACCTCTGCGACCTGTAAAACTTTTTAACGAATAAGAAATAATAAATTTGTTCAAATGATAACTAATTCTCAGTCAGAGTCACGAGCTATCAGACTATGAGGCTCGTTCAATCGCTCAAACCAACAACATCCTCCTCATCATCATCATCGAGTGCGGTTCTTATGAAGGTATGAGTCTTAATTTATTATAACACTAGCGGGGGCACCCGGCGTTGCCCGGGGTTTTTAGAGGTTTACCTAATGCGTTTCTTTTTCGATCTCGTTTCCTTCCCGCTTGCGCTACCGCTCCCGGTCCTCGTTATCCGTTCCCTGTCGCTTTCCCGCTTATTTTTTCGCTCTCAGTTCCCCCCCCCTAGATCCGATTCTACATACATACATACATACATACATACATACATACATACATACATACATACATACATACATACATACATACATACATACATACATACATACATACATACATACATACATACATACATACATACATACATACATACATACATACATACATACATACATACATACATACATACATACATACATACATACATACATACATACATACATACATACATACATACATACATACATACATACATACATACATACATACATACATACATACATACATACATACATACATACATACATACATACATACATACATACATACATACATACATACATACATACATACATACATACATAAACACACACAGACACACATACATGCACATACACATACATACATACACACATACATACGCACATACATATATATATAGTTCCGCTCGCTCACCCGCTCCGCTCCGCTCATTTTGTGACGGATTTCAAAATTTTTTTCTCTATATTTGATTCCCCTTGACTCTCAAGGTTGTGTGAAAATTTCATTACGATCGGATGAATGGTGTAGCAATGCATAAATAACATACCTATATACATACATACATACATACATATATATATATATACATATATACAAACATTCATTTTTATATATATAGATTACAAACATAGTTTTAAATTACTAGACAAAGTTTATATCTCCCAGTTAACCCATTCTGAGCTTTGTTACTAAGTACGTGTACGTTGAAATACGTGTTAGTACGCATTGTAATGTACTAATACGTATCATTACGCAATTTATAATAAAGTCTACTGTATTTTTTGTGCGCATTAATTTTTTATATATTAGAAATGTAAAATAAAATCTTTTATTATTTTTAAAATTATTTTTCGAGAAAATATATGTTGCGACCGACATGGATTAAATATGAAAATAATGATTTGCTTTCTAAAATTAAAAAGGTTTAGCCTCAAAAATGTAAGTAAAATTAAGCATAAGCATTTCGTAACAAATCTAGCAACTGTAACGCCATATATAAGTCTATACAAATTGTCTGTCAGTAGCAACGCAATTAAGTCTGTAACTACGCAACATGTAACCACGAATGTAAGTCTGTAAGTAATCACTCTTGTAAGCTTGTAAACGCGCCCACTCAGATGAGCCTGTAATTATTCAGGTGATGTAAGCACACATGTGAGTTCATAACCACGTACATAAATCCGTACTATCGAAATGTGTCTGTAACCAAGCATGTTAATTTGTAACTTCGAAGACAATTTTTCTTAAAGGTTGCGTGTATTCCTCGAGGCGATGTGAGAATTAGTGTGGCTAATTTTCTTGAAACTATAAGAGGATGACAGGCGCATGTACTTTCTGTCAACATGACTCTGAAGATTACAAACGAGTTTCGAACACACACACACATCCACACACATACACACACACGCACACACATACACACACAGGCACACGCACACACATCCACACACACACATCCACACACATACACACACGCACACACATAAGCACACACACACATCCACACACACATACACACACACGCACACACATAAGCACACGTGCACAATTTATCCACAGCACTGCGTGTGCAATCAATGAAACAATCCATCAACCAGTCAATCAGTCAATAAATCAATCGATCAATCGCTTCATGTGCAAGAATGTTAATTGAAAATAGCAACACTATGTTTTACTTTCAAATAAAGTCACAGACATGACTTTATTTGAAAGTAAAACATGCTTACAAATTCAGTTATGGCTTAACAAAAAAGAGTGAGAAAGAGATTTCTACCGCACAAAGGCAGAAGGAAGCAAGTCACTGAAATGTGATTTTGTAATAAACGTAAAACTAATCTAGGTTTTACCAGTAGTGCTGGGACATGATTCCTTTTGTCATGGGTTATACACAGAAACTATGCAGAAACAATGCAGAGTAATTCGTATACACCATAATGTAGGTCCTGCTTTCGTGTATACCGAAATGTAGGTCCTGCTTTCTACATTTAAACAGACAATCTAACTTGGCACACACAGTGTCATGCCACCAAAACCAGTTTTTATGACAAGTCCTTCTTAGTTAAAAATGGTTTCGGCGTTTTCCGACTAAAATATTATCATTACTAGAAACATCCCTTAAAAAAATGACAGATTTTTCTTTAAATTTTATGATATATTATTTTTCGATTGCAACGCAACCTCTTTTGATCTTTAGGACTGACAGTGTACAAGTACGTAATAACTTTTATTACACACCTGCGTGCACTAATTTTAGCACCTGCTGACCACTGCGGCCGCCGCGTTATGCAAAATTGCTGACACACATACAGACATAGGAAATTATGTATGCTGATTTTTGATTCAATTTTATTGCATGTTCAACTGATTTTTTATTTACATCTACATTAACTTGCAAAAAATGTCTGGAGCTATTCAAGAAAGAGAAAGAGAGGGAGAAAGAGAGAAAGAGAGAGAGAGAGAGAGAGAGAGAGAGAGAGAAGAGAGAGAGAGAGAGAGAGAGAGAGAGAGAGAGAGAGAGAGAGAAGAAAAAGATAGAAAGTTACATTTACTTCGAGATGCGCAATAGCTCTGTGAGGGTGATGCTAGTAAAAATTATTATTTGTATTTTGTATTTGATGGCATACGATTTATTCAACATTGTATCTCTCCAAAATCAAACGAGATGGAAATTTTTTAAATAATTATTTTATCCACTCTTGGACTTTCAGTTTCTCGGAGTTCTTTTTAACAGCAATCAATTGAAAAAATGAAACCGAAACTAAAACTAGTCGTAAGTAAAAAAAATGCAAACATTTTCGAAAGAAAAAAATTGACGAAAAACTATAAATAAAAATTGAGTCACGTGATGTATAAATGGAAGTGACATCGTTAATCGGTTTGTCATCTTTTTTGAAGTTTTCCAAATTTTTTAAGATTTGTTCAAACTAAAGATGAAACATGACATTGCAAACAGTTGTAGATATAGTGCAAAATGACTTTGGAATATGTACAAAATAATTGTGGAATATCACTAATTACTTATGGAATAGTACAAAATAATTGTGAACTATTACAAAATAATTGTAAAAAAAGCTGTGGAATACTTGCCAAATAATTGTGGAACATGTGAATAATAATTGTAGAATATGTACCGAATTTATCCACATTTGTTTATTTATTTATTTATTAGGATGTGTTAAAAATTTCATCACAATCAGCAAATTGTTCCACACCGTTCTGACAATCTGACGTGTCATTTGTCATGGAAGATTTTCGCAAAAACAATTAGGAGAGAAATTAAGATAAATCGCAGTGTTGTATCCATCTATTCTATCGTTTCTATTTTTATTCTATTGGCTGTTTTTTTCATCAATATCAAAACTTTCGCATGCATACAAAGTCAGGTACACAGAATGAAACACAAAGAGACAGGTAGACAGACGTTCAGATATAAACACACATACACTCATAAAATCCTACATAGTTTGCATTATCTTAAATCTTAATTTTAAACATTTAAATATTATAAATACAATAATACAAACAATAAATTATCTGTTTATATTATTCAATTTAATAAGAAACTAATTAAATGAAATTTAGAACAATTAAGTTAATTTTATTAAGTGGAATTTTTTAGTCTACTAAATAAATAGTTACAGAGTTAAGGACTTTTTTATTTTAATAAATTAAGAGAAATATATATTCAAATTTGTAAAAAAATTAATCAAATGAAATACAATAATCAAGTTTGTAAGAATTATATATTAGATGTAATTTAATTAAATAAAAGTCTTAATAATATAATAAGACATAATTTTATTATTCAAATAAGTGAAAAAAATGATAACTAAATAAATAAAAAATATTATATTTAAATAGGTGAAAATGAATGACCTTTTCAAATGAAACATAGGACTTACTCGTACATTTACACCTTCAATCTTTTTGTATGGCTGTTCTGCAGTTGTAAGTTATCGGTTTAGGAATTTAGAGCAAAACAAGTTGAAACAGTTTCAAGATTTACTTTAAATTTAAAAATTAAATTTTTTATTTTTTCCTGTTTTAATTCTTAAATGATTTGATAGCAGTTGTCCAAAATGTTTTTTAGCGCATTTTTGGAAAATTGTTTCTAAAAACGCAGTTTAATAAAAATATTTAGCTGGCTGACTTGCTGGTGAGGAAAATAAACTAAAAAACTAGACAACGTAGAAATTTCGGTGTTTTGCTTTAGATTTGTACCACAAATTTATTTCGGAGTTATTATTTGTTTCGTAGGTACAAAACAAATATTAACTTTTCAGTCACTGTTTAACGCAGTGGTCTTAAACATACGGCCTGCTGGATGATATTTCGTGGCCCCCACTTCTTATGCAAGTGTGATAGCAAAAAAATTAAAATAATATTTTTAAATAAATTTAAAACTGTAGTTGGAAATACTTTTTAATTTAAATATTTTCTTCTTATTATTTAAAGATGTAGCGGTTGTTTTGTTTCAATGTCTATTTTTTCTGGTTTTTTGGCGACTTAATTTGAATTTTTTTTAAAAGATACCTTTTTGTAACCGAATAAATTAATAAGTGTGAGACTTTTAAAATTTTTTGAACTTGCTTATTAGAATATTCGTCAGGTATTCATTGATAAAATCCGGACAACGCCATATTCTACAGCCAGTCATAATATCAACAATCATAATATTCATTAAATTAAATTTTTCACCCAACCCCGCCATATCCTTTTTAAAGCCCCCGGAAGAGAAAAATTGCAGACAAGCCCAAAACATTTTAAGAAAAGTGGAAAACTGATTATTTTTTATTGAGCACATTGGTATACCCCAACGTGTCTTATTTGCACATAGAAGGTTGCGATGCACAAACAATACATCAGACGTCATTACACAACTAGACACGCTGCAAAATATGCAAAATACAAAAAAGAGAGGACCAGGTCATCAGTCTTAGAACATGTCTAACAACAAGGCAACAAATTTTTTTATGAAAGCATTCAAAGACAGTGATGCAGCAGTCAAAGCCAGCTATGTAGTGAGTAAAATGATTAATTGAGTGATTGATTAAGTGATTTAAAAAATTAAAATATTTTTTATTATAAATCAAATGAAATAAAAAAAAATGTTTATATATTTTTTATGCTTTTTATTGATAATTTATTAGCATGTCACGTTGATATACCAGCAAATTCGATAAACATGAATTATTAATTCATAAGCAATAAACAACAAATTTCAGTACAAAATAAATACTTAATCATTTGTATGCAAATAAGACAGATGATGGTCGTCATTGTTAACATGTCCTCAGCGTTACTACTGGCACACAGCATTCCTATAATGAGGAAGGCACAACTAATAGTGTTAATGACGCCATAAGCCAGGGAGCAATCAGAGGACCTCTCAAAGATTTCGTGCACGTTCGTTTGTACTTAATCCACTGATGGAGTGGAGATGGAAAGATGCTGTACAACAAAGACTAAAATGATAAATAATGTACTTATATAGTTTGTACTTAGTTAAAAGTACGTGTTTCGCAGCTGCATTCGTCTTACTGAGTGCGAAAAGATTTCAGAGAGTGGACAACAAATGAGTGAAACAGAAAATTTGATTGAATTGTGATCTGCAGCAGCAAATGCTAGGGCCGTATTTAAGGGGGGGTTTACAGGTTCAAACTCCCCCCCCCCCAAAATCATGAAAAAAAATATAAAATCGGTGTAAAATAAGAACAAATGTGCTAGGATTATATAGAATACCCATGAAAAATTGCAATGTTAATGTGATTTTAAAACATAATTTTATGTCTATGGTCTCATTGACAAAGCAAAAATTTGTTTGAGATCCTTTCCACCTTTAAATTTTAGTTCCGCTTCAACATTTTTTGTTTTTCTATCGGCTTGAATTAAAAGCTTTTGATAATTTATTACAAAATGTTTAAGCAAAGTAGTTTGGTGAAATTCTTCAATAATAATAATATTAATAATAATAATAATAATAATAATAATAATAATAATAATGATAATGATAATGATAACGATAACGATAACGATAACGATAACGATAACGATAACGGTAACGGTAACGGTAACGGTAACGATAACGATAACGATAACGATAACGATAACGATAACGATAACGATAACGATAACAATAACAATAACAATAACAATAACAATAACAATAACAATAACAATAACAATAACAATAACAATAACAATAACAATAACAATAACAATAACAATAACAATAACAATAACAATAACAATAACAATAACAATAACAATAACAATAACAATAATAATAATAATAATAATAATAATAATAATAATAATAATAATAATAATAATAATAATAATAATAATAATAATAATAATAACGCCAATAATAACAATCAGGGCGCAACTAGGGGGGACAGGGGAGAAGCCCTCCCCAGGCCAAATCGGAGGGCCCTGCAATTTTTCCAAATATGATGAGTTTTTCTTTGGGTGGGGGAGTGGAGACCATATATACAGAATAAATATATCGGAGATGAGCAGGTTTTGACTGAGTTGCCAAGATGGCCTCCGAAAAACGATTTCGATTCTTTTTGGTTCCATGAATATTCATTATTTGTATTAATCTATTTTTGGTACGACAGCGGAGACTAAACTCCGGTTTTTAAGAAACAGAAACGTCGATTTCTTATAGCTAAAAGTAGTTGATATGAGCTTTATTTTAATTTAACGCGATATCCGACATAAAAAATATACAATTCTAATTTACCGATAACATAGGCGACGTTAAATAGACATAAATAGACCATCGAACTAGAGACTACGCAAATAAAATTCAATGTCAACCAAAATTTTTATAAAAAAATTTTTTTTTAATTTTTATAAAGTTACTAGCGGGGTTACCCGGCGTTGCCCGGGGTTTTTAGAGGTTTTTCTAATGTTTGTCTCTCTCGCTCCCGTTCCCTTCTTCACTTTCCCGTTTTCGTAGCGTTCCCGGTCGCTTTTCCGCTCTCGGTCGTTTTCCAGCTCCCGGTCGCTTTCCCGCTCAGAAGTTCTGTTATCGATTTTCTCTCTTGCTCGCGTTTCCTTCCAAGCTTGCTCTCCCGATTCCAGTCGCTTTCCGCGTTCCCGGTCGCTTTCCGCGTTCCCGGTCGCTTTCCGCGTTCCCGGTCGCTTTCCCGTTCCCGGTCGCTTTCCCGTTCCCGGTCGCTTTCCCGTTCTCGGTCGCTTTCCCGTTCCCGGTCGCTTTCCCGTTCCCGGTCGCTTTCCCGTTTCCGGTCGCTTTCCCGTTCCCGCTCACGCTTGCTCTCCCGTTCCCGGTCATGCTTGCTCTCCCATTCCCGGTCACGGTAGCTCTCCCGTTCCCGTTTCCGTTCCCGCTCATTTTCTCTTTTACATTCTTTCATAACTTCTGTTAGCCTATAAAACGCAAAATAGATTTGCTAAGACTATATATATATATATATGAATGTTTGTGGGTTAGTTTGTCTATTATAGAAACGGGAAAGCACCCGGAACGGACAGCGAGCGGGAACAGAAAAGCAAGCGTGAGCGGGAATGGGAGAGCAAACGTGAGCGGGAACGGGGCAGCGACCGGGACGGGAAAACGACCGGGAGCGGGAAAGCGACCGGGAGCGGGAAAGCGACCGGCAGTGGGAAAACGACCGAAAACGGAAAAGCTAACAGGAGTGGGAAAGCAGGTGGGAAAGGAAACGGGAGAGAAAGAGACAAACATTAGAAAAACCTCAAAAAACCTGGGCAACGCCGGGTATCTCCGCTAGTACATACATAAACACACACACAGACACACATACATGCACATACACATACATACATACACACATACAGACGCACATACATATATATATAGTTCCCGCTCGCTCACCCGCTCCGCTCCGCTCATTTTGTGACGGATTTCAAAAATTTTTTTTTTAGTTTTGATTTTCATTGACTCTCAAGGTTGTGTGAAAATTTCATTACGATCGGATGAATGGTGTAGCAATGCATAAAGGACATTAACATACATAAATACATATATACATATATACATATATACATATATACAAACATTCATTTTTATATATATAGAAAAATTTATTTTGTACATAAAAAATTATTTTTCACTATTAAAAAATATTTGATTAAGTTACTATACGGTTGTAATTCTCAGTTCTTTGTTTTGGATCTCCGGCCTACTAGGCTGCCTAGCTAAAAGCCTTCCTAAACAACAGGCGGGCCGATATATTTATTCTATATATATGGTGGAGACTGAAGGTAGTCAAAAAAAATTTTTTAGCTCGTTACGTTACTGAGTAAAGTTTTTTTTATAATAGTTTATATTCTTTTACACCAGGTGTTTTAAGACTGAAATGGCTGTATGTGTAAGCACCTAAGTACTTCCTGTCTGGAATCATAATTTGATCCTTTTTACTGCCCCTCCTTTTTTATCCAGGCATGGGTTTAGATCGTAATTAGCGAGGCGGAATTGTACTAAGTAAGGTAATTTTTTTATAATAGCTTACAGTCCGCACTGGCTATCTATAGATTGCCAGGTTGGCCAAAGTGCTTGGTAAGCTAAAATATTTTTAAATAAAAAAATCGATTTATGGGATTCAGCCCTTCCTGTCATCATCTTTTTTTTAGGATTCACTCCCTTTCCCTGATCAAGTCAAAAAAGTTTTATTCCCGTCTTGTTTCCGTAGGCTAAAAGTTCTTTATTCCAGGTAGTCCAAGTGGTAACCAGTCCGTTCCTGTGTGAATCGATGCATACACTGTCTGTGATTGCACAGCATCACATCAAATAACTTTGAAATACACAATACATAAGCATACAAAACATGTACATTATTATTGTACGCCGTGTACTTCTATAAATGTTCACTTGTACGGCTCGAACGCTTGAGACATGCGCGGACTGATTCAATCTACGAATGGAAATATTTACGACGTTATCAAAAACTCTTAAAAACTTTCTTTCAACTTCGTCAGTCGTTCCAGAAATCTTTCTCAGACAACATTTGTTTTTCCATTTCAAAATTCAATGCAATAAAAAAATATTTAAAGAAAATTATTTTTTTTAAACTGAGTACATGTTTTCCTGTTTAATTGTCATTCACAAAAGTTTACAATTCTTAATGGTATCCATGACGATATGATCATGTGACCGATCATGTGTTATGCTCTCACGTGACGCGAATCGATAAGCGTGGTTGAAGGGTTTTCTTGGGGGCTGATAAAGCTCGTTTGGGCGCGAGGAAGGGGTGGTATTCTTGAAAGTGCGTACAACTGGGTATAAGTTTTTATGAGTTTAATTACTAAATAATAAAGTCAAATTGTTTAAAAAGTTTTTGGAAATTCAGTCGAATAAAGAGAATTTTGTGAAATTGAATTTAAAATTGTTTAATAAGCCTAAAAACATGTGTAACTATAAACCTATGTAACCGTAATAATATAACTCATTAACATTTTTGAGTATTTGTTAAATACAATTATATACAATTTTTATATTCTGAGAAACAACTGGAAAATTGCAAATTTAAAAATGGAAAGATTTATTCTGTTGACTTTTTTTATTCCAAAACTCACGTCTTTGTTATAAATATTGTTTTATCGTTGTGTCACTCGTGTAAACGAGAAAGATCACGTGTTACCAGCAAAAAAATAAAAGTACTAAAAATTATCAATAACATCAACAACAAAAATGATAATAACGATTATTTTTTTACAAATTTTTTCATTTTTTTCTTTTACATTAAAAATAAAAATATTGATGGCGTCATATCATGACGCTCGCAAGATCTTTTGCAGCTTTTTATTTCTTTATTCCTGGAAGGCTTCCAGAGTTGAAATTTCGTGAGTGAGTGAGTGAGTGAGTGAGTGAGTGAGTGAGTGAGTGAGTGAGTGAGTGAGTGAGTGAGTGAGTGAGTGAGTGAGTGAGTGAGTGAGTGAGTGAGTGAGTGAGTGAGTGAGTGAGTGAGTGAGTGAGTGAGTGAGTGAGTGAGTGAGTGAGTGAGTGAGTGAGTGAGTGAGTGAGTGAGTGAGTGAGTGAGTGAGTGAGTGAGTGAGTGAGTGAGTGAGTGAGTGAGTGAGTGAGTGAGTGAGTGAGTGAGTGAGTGAGTGAGTGAGTGAGTGAGTGAGTGAGTGAGTGAGTGAGTGAGTGAGTGAGTGAGTGAGTGAGTGAGTGAGTGAGTGAGTGAGTGAGTGAGTGAGTGAGTGAGTGAGTGAGTGAGTGAGTGAGTGAGTGAGTGAGTGAGTGAGTGAGTGAGTGAGTGAGTGAGTGAGTGAGTGAGTGAGTGAGTGAGTGAGTGAGTGAGTGAGTGAGTGAGTGAGTGAGTGAGTGAGTGAGTGAGTGAGTGAGTGAGTGAGTGAGTGAGTGAGTGAGTGAGTGAGTGAGTGAGTGAGTGAGTGAGTGAGTGAGTGAGTGAGTGAGTGAGTGAGTGAGTGAGTGAGTGAGTTCCTTAAGTTTTCTTTAACTTTTATTTCTAGAAACGATTTTGTGTCAAATTCTGGCCTGAGGTAAGAATCCTTAAATGTCAATTTTCTCCGATATTTATTTATTTATATTTTTCTCTGAGATTTGACTTTTTCATCCCGCAATAAAATTTCTGGGTTTAATCTCATATGAAATTCAACCACATGAGACAACCGCTCCTGAAAAAATATTTTTTTTAACAAAAAAACCTCAAAACTGTTTTTCTTTCGAGTTTTTCTACGAACCTCACAAAAAAGTGTTTTTTTATTTGTAATTTGAAGTATTTTTAAGTTTTTAAAAAAAATTATGTTTGTTGATTGCGTTTTCGTTTCGATCAATCCAATTTTAAGATGAAATTTTTATCAGAAATAATTAGTCGCTTTGCTTTTAAGAACATTTAAAACTTTCAAATTAGTAGTGAAAATGTCTCGTGATTTTAACTTAAATATTTATTCAGCGTAATACAATATAAAAACATAAAAGTGAAATAACTCATAAATAAATTAAGCCGCATAATTAATAAAATAGAAATAATTTCCTGTGCTTTTAAATCATTAAATCCTGTTTTAACAGAACTCCTCCAGTGACTGATTACACAGCAAAATTTATAATATTTTTATAACTTTACAATACGCACACACGCACACACAGACAGACCCTGAACACGGACGTTATACAAAGTTACACGTTACACACAGCCGGACGGACAAAGAAACAAACCATGCATCAATTTTCAACATTTACCACACGAATGCTTAAAGAAGATCACGTGGAAAGTCAACATGTGTTGCTTTTCATACTCGCATCTGCGCTGGAACAGGAAATGAGCGTATTAACAACTTCTTCGACGGCACTGTTAATCTCGATGATGATGTTGGTGATGATGGTGGTGGTAGTTGTGGTGGTGGTGGTGGGGGTGGTGGTGGTGGTGATGATGATGATGATGATGATGATGATGATGATGATGATGATGATGATGATGATGATGATGATGATGATGATGATGATGATGATGATGATGATGATGATGATGATGATGATGATGATGATGATGATGATGATGATGATGATGATGATGATGATGATGATGATGATGATGATGATGATGATGATGATGATGATGATGATGATGATGATGATGATGATGATGATGATGATGATGATGATGATGATGATGATGATGATGATGATGATGATGATGATGATGATGATGATGATGATTATGACGGTTATGATGATGATGATGAAGATTATGATGATGATGATTATTACGATAATTTCAATGTTAAGGAGGATTAAATATTTTATGATAAAGTCGGTGGTAATAATTGTAGTGGTGGTTGTAGTGGTAACAGCGTCATATCTTGCTTTTCAAATAACCATTTCTAAAGATCAAAAAAACTTCAAAAGACAATTTAAAAACAGTAATTTGTTCCATGTTAAATTAACTAACAAAGATTGGACTGAAGTCATTCAACAAGGTGAAAATGGTAAAGTGACATCTGCTTATTCATTATTTGTGAAAGAATATCTCCTTGCATATAATTTCTGTTTTCCTCTAGAGAAACCCAGACAGAAAAAAGTAAAATTTGACCATGAATGGATGAACTTTACACTTTTCAGACACTGCCGTAAAAAGAACATTCTCTATCGTAATTTTTTAAAACACCCATCAGAAGAAAATAGAAGAAAATTCATAACTTGTCGCAATAAATTTAAATCCTTAAAAACAACCACAATCAAACAACACTACTCTTCTAAATTTGAATCTTATGAAGGTAATATTAATGCAATCTGGAAATTGATAAAGAATTTACTAGGCCAATTCAAATCTAAAGAGCATCAGGAAAATTTTCTCACAAATGATGGATCCGAAATAAGTTCACCTTCTCTGATTGCTGATATGTTTAACAAGTATTTCTCAAACATTGGGTCAAGCCTTGCAAAACAAATTCACTCTCAGGGTTCTTATTTCACTGACTTCCTCAAGAACCAAGTGGTCGATTCCATGAATGTCACACCAGTAACATCAACTGAAATCCTCAAAATTGCAAAAAGTTTAAAAATATCTAGAAGTTGTGGTCCAGATGGTATTGATCCTCTAATAGCAAGTCAATCTATCCAACTAATTGTCTCTCCTCTAACATCTCTGATCAATAGTTCCCTAACATTTGGAATATTTCCTGACCAATTGAAAATTGTTAAAGTTGTTCCACTTCATAAATCCGGTGAAAAAAATAATGTAACAAATTATCGGCCCATTTCAATATTATTTTATTTTTCCAAATTCTTTGAAAAAGTTATGCACACAAGATTATACAGTTACCTATCAAAGTTTTCTCTCCTTTCACCATACCAATATGGATTTAGAAAAAACCACTCCACATACATGCCACTAGTTGTTCTTCAATCCAAAATCGCTGAAGCTCTAGATCAAGGAAACTTTGGCATTGGCCTATTCCTAGACCTTGCAAAAGCATTTGACACTGTAAATCATGAAATGTTATTGAAGAAGCTTGAGTACTATGGAGTCCGGGGAGTTCCTCTTGACTGGTTTCGGGATTACATGAAGAACCGATCACAATATGTCTGCTACAACAATGTGTTATCACAATCTTTACCCATCAACTGTGGCGTACCACAGGGCTCTATATTGGGTCCACTCCTATTTATTATATATATCAATGACTTACCTTTAATTTCTAACCTGTTCAGTTTTTCTTTATTTGCTGATAACACTAGTCTGTTTGCTTCTGGTGACAATTTGAACATTTTATTTGACAGCGTTAATAATGGTCTCATATGTATTTATGATTGGTTTTGTGCCAATAAGCTTTCTTTAAATGTAAAAAAACCAACTATATCATATTTCATCCAAAGAGTAAATCTATTATTACAAAGTCATGTCTCAGCATTTCTGGTGTTTCTATTACCCGTGTCACCTCATATAGATTTTTAGGTGTGTTTCTTGATCAACATTTAACATGGACTGATCACATTAAGCATGTTAAATCTAAAGTTTCTAAGTATATTGGAATTATGTATAGATTACGTTGTTTTATAGACACAAAAACTTGTATTATGTTGTATTATGCATTTGTCTTTCCCTATATTTCTTACTGCAATATTGTTTGGGCTTCTAATTACCCAACTCGTCTTCTTTCTTTACACATTTTGCTCAAACGACTCATCCGTATTATTTTTTTTTACATCCTCTTTCTTCTTGTAAGTCAAAATTTACTGAACATAAGCTTTTAAACATTTATCAAGTCAATCTGTTTCAAATTGGTTCTTTTATGTATAAATATTCTAATTCTACTCTACCTCAATCCTTTCATGATTTCTTCTTAAAGTCGTCCGATATTCATACCCATTTTTTGCGATCATCTAATCTTTTCCGTCCAGAATTTGCAAACACAAGACTAAAAACCTTCTCTATTAAATGTTTAGGTCCGCGTACATATTCAGTCATCCCTATTTCAATACAGTCCTCTGAGTCCTTTTCATTATTTAAATCTCGTCTTAAATCTCACTTATTAAAATTATAATATATTCTATCATCTCAGATTCGAACGTATATTGTATATTATTAAATGTTAAATTTTGTTATTTTGTTCATCTTAGTAATTTATTTCAGTTATTTTACCATTCTAAATTTCTTGTATTGTATGTACCTGTATTATTATTATTCGTAAATGTTTCATCTGCACTGGTCATCCTCAAGCGAGATTCATCTCTTCGGATGTTCCTTTTGGGCACTACTCATTCATTTTTTGTTGCATGCTTTTATTTCAATTTGTATGTGTTTTTTTAATGTGTTTTTGTATGCCCAATAAACAATGATAAACAAAAAAAAAATAAACAAAATATATAGAGGTGTAATAAATTTGTCAAGAATGGCTATAAAAGTGGTGATGTTTATGTTACTGATTGTGACAATACTTTAAATTACAATCAATAATGCATCTTCACAAATAACAACAATACAAACAACAACAACAAACTCAACTTTCTCAAGTGCGCATGACTTGGATTTAAGGTCACGTGACCACATCATTTCTCTTTACTTCCCTTTCCTGCTTTTTCACATTTTTTTATTTACTTTTTGTTTTCTCCTTCTTTAATTTTTTTCTTAATATCATTATTTTACTTTTTTTATTCTTCTCCATCTTTCCATCTTTCCATTTTTTCTTTTTTTTCTTATTAATATTTTTTATTCTTCTTTTCCACCACCCGAACCAGCTCCTCAACCATCCCACCCACCACCCACCAGCATTCTCCACAGCAAGGATACACGGCTTCGATGACTGATTTGCAACTTAATTGGACACACGTCACGTGACACAACTCTGACGTGAAGTCAAAAAACTGTTTTACGACTCGTTTCCAGAGAATGAAGATTTAAAAAAACTTAAATTTTTATTGAATTTTTTTTAAAGTCGAACAAACAAAACTATTTCATTGTTTTTTTTTATTAAAAACATAAAATCTTTTCTTTAAGGTTCACAGAACAATCCAAGCGGCGTTGGTTTTGCATTCTCTTGCAAACTGATGTAAGTAAATTTAGTGTAAAACATTTTTTTTTCACTTTTTTTCAATCTTTGGTTTTCGTTCTCATTTTTCTATTTACATTATTTTTTTTTATATCTCTGTTATCTAGTAACTAGAACAACACGTTTGCCGTGGTTTGTTTATGAATTAATTGGTTTGTTTGTAAATTGCGTAATTTATTTGTGAATTGTGTTGTTTGTTTGTTAATTGCGTTGTTTTATAGTTTTTGTTTATTAAATTCAACTTGAAAATAATTCATCGCGCAAAAACTAAAACAAGTCTTTTTAAATTATCATAAATTAATTGCAGTCAGATGTTGTTTCAGAAAGTGAAATAAAAAAGAAGAAATATATCGAAAACTTTAAAATAATTTTTTGCATTTTTTGCGTTTTCCTATAACTAAAAAAAAGTTTAAAAATGAGAGAGAAAGAAAAAAAACAGAGTTATAAAAATAGAATCTAGTGGTTTAGACACCGGCATGGATATGCGGAGTACCCGGGTTCGATTCCAGGTTCAGGCAGGTAGTTTCCAACTCACATGTGCTCACGTCAACTCAGCCTTTCATCTTTAACTACAATGAAAAATGTTGGGCGCTTATACAACATCAACATTTCTGTGAAACAAACATTTATTAAAAAAAATAATGCGCCCAACGTTTATCATTGTATATGAATTAGAAACTGTTTTAAAGTATGTTACCATAATATAACCAAGTTATTCAGAAATTTAGCCAGGCTTATAGGTATATTATTTTATACTTTTTAGGACGCGAGAAAAAGTTGTCTTTTTAAAAAGTGTTTTTTATGATGTAAATATTATTTTATTTTATTTTTAAATTTTTATGTTGAAATATATAAGCATTAAAAAATTATGAATTCATGTGTAACCTACTGAAGTAAATTTGCATTCGTTTGTTTCACAAAATTAAAAAAAATCTACAGTAATAATTTTACTAAATGAAGTGAAATTGTAATACGTAAATAAAAAACAAAAAACACAAATTTCCCATGTTAAGGTAATTTTTGTCTTAATTAAGAAAATCCGTGCAAATAAATACAAATTGCATTATTTCATTATAACAGCGAAAACCAGACTTAATGTTTGTGGGTTTAAATCTATTAAATAATAAATTAAATTTTCGGTAAGTTTAATAACCAAAAATTGATGCATTGAAAGGATTTCGAATACATTGAGAGAGATGATGAAATGAGTGAAGAAAAAAGGAGTGAAAAAAGATTTTTTGTGTGATCTTCGTAGTTGATTTATTACAAATTAATGACAGTACACACACTTTCGCATGCGTGAAAAGTGAATAATTAAAAAAAAGTTAATATTTGAAACTTAAAAAATCGCTACTCTCGTGATAAACATAATTTTGTTTTTTTTTAAATAACACTTTTTTTAAATTTTTTATCAATAAATTCCTAAAACTGCATTTAACATGTGTGCAGCCATGTTTTCCCAAGTGGTTTTTTATAGCAATTCCTCTGTTACGTCACTTCCGTTTCTGGTGAAGAATAAATTCCATCAATGGAGAGCTCATTCGCATTTAAATTTATTTCATCTCCGGAAATAATGCGACTGACGGAGTTTGAATGCTTGTCAGCATTGCTTATGCGGTTTGAACGATTGCTTTCCAGTGGGCAGACGCACAATGAACTACGCAGACAACAATACGTCACAGAAAACAACTCATCACATTACACAGTTTTACAATACTTTACATTGATTACAAAACATCACATTATACAGTTTTACACTATTCTACATTAACATCATATAACACAGTTTTACAAAACTTTACATTGACTGCAAAACATCACATTACACAGTATTAAAATACTCTACATTGACTACAAACCATCGTTTTACAAGACTCTACATTGACAAAAATCATCACATTTCACAGTTTTACAAAACATCACATTACTCAGTTTTACAATACTCTACATTGACTACAAAACATCACATTATATAACTCTACGTAAACAGCAATGGTTCACACTATACTACACAACTCTACGCAGACAAT
Source organism: Erpobdella octoculata (assembly GCA_963978895.1). Lineage (NCBI taxonomy): Eukaryota > Metazoa > Annelida > Clitellata > Hirudinida > Erpobdellidae > Erpobdella > Erpobdella octoculata. The sequence continues at coordinate 44,585,658 of OZ022238.1, read as the reverse complement.
TACACACCACACTGCACAACTCTACGCAACACAACAAAACCAGCTCCACAGGAATGTGACATTAATTTTCTCTCGGATTTCTGGTGACATGGAAGGTAAATGAACTCTTCCACGGGTTCTTCCAAAAAAGGTCACGTGACAAAAGGTCACGAAAAGGTCAGCAAAGGTAGGTCACCACAAATTAATAAATACCTTGTTGAGCAAAAAAGGGTTTCTTAGGGTAGGTGTCGAATAAAGGTTTTGACTAAAGTTTGATTTTTTAGTTAACGTTCCTTAATTACCCACCAAATAAAAATTTATTTTTTTATAACTTTCATTGTTTCAATTGTTTAAACTAATAAGTTTGTAAACGGATCTGTTCACATTTTATTATATATTTTATTTCAATTTATTTCAATTTAACTTCATTTTTGTTCTTGGAAATTTTTTCAAACAACTCCAGTGGAAACTGTAAGAAAACATATTTTAGGTGGGACATCTTCCAGCTGTTTTCCACAGAATAAAATTTTTAATTTCCATCAACTGACTGCATAAAAATGTGATCTAAAGAACGCAGTTTTATCACGGTTAATATGTCACTATTCCAAAAGAACACAAAATGCTCAAATTGACAGATTTCTGTTAAATTCCAAGCACGTTTCCATATATACTGTCAAAATTTTTTATGTTTTTTGTGTTTGGTTTTTTTAATAACTTTTTTTTTTGTTAAATCCAAGCTTATTTTTATGAAATTAAAATTGTATTTCCAATGCAAGTTTTAATGAGTCCATCACATTGTGCCTATAAGCTGAATGCATTAAATAAAATTGAATTGAATAAACTGTAACTTGACTTGTCATAAGTCGGAGGCAACCGGTTTTTTGTTTGTTTTTTTTGCGCTTATCCCTTCTTTATGCCCTATCCGTTAATAATTCCTTTCTATTGAATCACCGAACTCCACATTTGCATGATTTTCATTATCATGGTCAATATCTCACCTCTCTTTCTTTCGCCACAGCTAAAACCATCGAATCGTCATTTTCTTTCTCATTTATTCTATCAAACGTTTCTCTGACTTCACCTTTATAACAGCACTTTCGACACCGATGCACGACCGGATTAGCATAGATACAAGCAAGCAAGCAAGTGTAGCTACGAGACTCGCGCTAAGCAGTCGTAGAATTACTCAAGTCCTCTGTGATATCGAAGAGACTTCAGCGAATTTTGTTTGATGCACTAAAATGTTTATCTTTCCGTTATTTTATAAATTCTTGCGAGCTAAAGGAGCGTTTTTTTATTTTTACAAATTTACAACTCAAATTTTCTAATTAAAAAAACAGTAACTTTTTTTTTACTTTCTCAATATTGAAATTAAATTTTTTATTGTTCGCGTTAAACAGTAGCTAAAAGATGAATATTTTACGTGGGTGGAAATTTTCTTCGGCACTGAATCCAATCAGGAAGTTTTCACCTACGAAAAATTATTCGCAGCTGAAGGCAATTAAACTAACCGCTCCCGGAATAACTTTTTGGCACAACTCTAATGCAAAAAACCTGAACTTTCCACGCTGTGTCTGGTTTTCGAGTTAATTTTTTCACCAGCCAGCCTGCCAAAGTGCTTTATTAAGCTCCCTCTTTAGAGACAGGTTTTCAGAAATGCGCAAAAAACGTTAGAACATCTCATTAGCAAACAATAGTCACTAAATGAATTAGAGTTTATTTTAGTAACATTTTAACTCAATCTATTTTATCTAGAATAAATCTTGCAATTTCGGTCATATCTGCTGTTGTTTCTTAATCTGTAAAATTATTGAATGAACTTGAAAATTTATACAAAAAGCGTAAAAACACACAAGTTTCATTGCTGAATTGAATTTGTAGACATAAGAGTATCAGAGTGTCAGACAGGTTACTTCTTCTCTTCCACCTATCACTTCCACAATCACTTCCACAATCAATTTCAGTCTCACCCCACCACTTGGCAGCATCACCATCGATAAACTCCCTCAGTTTTTCCTTTCAAGAAACTTCTCATTTAGTCTTTCAAATAAAATTAAATGATGTTTATTTACTCACATTTTAGTGGGATCTTTATGAGAAACCCCCTCATGGGGATCTCCATAAAAAACCCCTCATGGGAATCTCCATGAAAAACCCCCTCATGGGGATCTCCATAAAAAACCCCTCACGGGGTTCTCTATGAAAACCCTCCTCATGGGGATCTCCATGAAAACCCTTCTCATGGGGATCTCCATGAAAACCCTCCTCATGGGGATTTCCATAAGAAAACCCCTTTATGGAGGATCTCCATGAAAAACCCCTCATGGGGATCTCCATAAGAAACCCCCTCATGGGAGACCTCCATATGAACCGAGCACGATTCGGGGCAACGGGTCGTATAACTCGCTTTACAACTCGACTCATTCAAGCGGTTCCACGCCATAACTATTTTTCTTATTTTTTAATTTATTTATTAAATCTTTAGAAACATACTATTTTTAGATTATATATATATATATATATATATATATATATATATATATATATATATATATATATTATTTCTATATAAATAGATAAGATATAATGAAACAACTGTTTGTGTAAAAAGTGATTAGTCCTGAAATTATTAAATTATTTCTCGTTGTAGCGAAGCTGGCGGGTTGAGTATTAAAAATTCAAAAATTACAACGACGTCAAAAGCAATTATTATGCAGAAATCAAATTTTAATTTGATTTAAAGTTTTAAAATTTTCAGGAAACTGCCGCAAAGCAAATAATTCGAGTCCTTTACGATTTCGAGGACGCCTGGAGGACCTAGAGAACTTGGATGACCTGGATAAGTTGAAATGTTTTCAAATTCATGACGTCACAGTCTCGTCGCTGGTTGGTCAGCAAGAGCAGGTTGGATAGGTGTGAATTGATTAAACGTACAACCAGGTGTGAAATTCTTTTCATCCCCAGAAAATAAGAAACAAGAAGATAAAATATATGAAAGGAAGTTAGTTGCTCTGATTCTCTTGGATTAATTGCGTTTTGGGAACGGGACAGGGAAAGTTAGAGCGAGAAAAAAAAGCAAAGAAAGAGAGATGCAAATAAACCAAGTCCATTTAATCAGATAAAGCAGCATTTTATGTAGACGAAGATTTTCAACTGAAAACGGGAATTGTTTTATCTATTTTAGAGTTTACAATTGCCGCAGTATTTAGAAAGTATATTTTAAATCAACATTATTTGCACAAAAACATTTTTATTAATGTAAGGTTGACTTTAAAGGATATCGGAATGACTAAAACGTGAACAGTAACGATCGAATGTTGACATGGTGATGCATTGCTTTCTAATAAGCTCCTCTTTTGACATTTTGTTGACACATGGGCGCCACAATCCGTCGAAGAATGGGAGATTGCAGCTGGATTTAAGGATCAGCTCCAAATATTGACGGACTTTGTGGAGCCAAGTGTAAATGTTGTGGGACGAGTCTGTATAATTGGCGGTATGGTTTTGGTAATTTCAGTAGATGGGTATGTGTAAGAAATGTGGTTTTCCATAAACAAAAAGCCTGCGATCAATGAACACAATGAACACAATGTGATGCGATGTGATGTGATGTGATGTGATGTGATGTGATGTGATGTGATGTGATGTGATGTGATGTGATGTGATGTGATGTGATGTGATGTGATGTGATGTGATGTGATGTGATGTGATGTGATGTGATGTGATGTGATGTGATGTGATGTGATGTGATGTGATGTGATGTGATGTGATGTGATGTGATGTGATGTGATGTGATGTGATGTGATGTGATGTGATGTGATGTGATGTGATGTGATGTGATGTGATGTGATGTGATGTGATGTGATGTGATGTGATGTGATGTGATGTGATGTGATGTGATGTGATGTGATGTGATGTGATGTGATGTGATGTGATGTGATGTGATGTGATGTGATGTGATGTGATGTGATGTGATGTGATGTGATGTGATGTGATGTGATGTGATGTGATGTGATGTGATGTGATGTGATGTGATGTGATGTGATGTGATGTGATGTGATGTGATGTGATGTGATGTGATGTGATGTGATGTGATGTGATGTGATGTGATGTGATGTGATGTGATGTGATGTGATGTGATGTGATGTGATGTGATGTGATGTGATGTGATGTGATGTGATGTGATGTGATGTGATGTGATGTGATGTGATGTGATGTGATGTGATGTGATGTGATGTGATGTGATGTGATGTGATGTGATGTGATGTGATGTGATGTGATGTGATGTGATGTGATGTGATGTGATGTGATGTGATGTGATGTGATGTGATGTGATGTGATGTGATGTGATGTGATGTGATGTGATGTGATGTGATGTGATGTGATGTGATGTGATGTGATGTGATGTGATGTGATGTGATGTGATGTGATGTGATGTGATGTGATGTGATGTGATGTGATGTGATGTGATGTGATGTGATGTGATGTGATGTGATGTGATGTGATGTGATGTGATGTGATGTGATGTGATGTGATGTGATGTGATGTGATGTGATGTGATGTGATGTGATGTGATGTGATGTGATGTGATGTGATGTGATGTGATGTGATGTGATGTGATGTGATGTGATGTGATGTGATGTGATGGGATGCGATGCGATGCGATGCAATACACTACACTTCCAAAACAACACAACAATATAATATAATATATACGTATATTACGTATGTAATTCCTGTCCTTCCTCTTTACCGTTAGAGCTCGTGTGTTGAGATATTAAGGCTGTGAAATGATTCATTGATGTGATTGCCTGGTAATGTAGCGACGTGATTATGTGACAACGCAGTGAAATAACGTTAGTACAAAATAATGAGATGATGAATTGATGTAACGACAAGGAGATGTAATAAGGACATTTAATCAGATTACATTGCAATTCAATGACGTTGTTATGTTTTGCAGCGATGTGATGAAGTTATAATACAATGACGACTTTGTGATGCGATAACGGAATGATATGATGACGTGGTAATGTAACGACACGATAATGCGACGGCATGGTGATGTTATGACTTGGTAATATGATCATGTGGTGAGGTAATGATGTTGTGATCGAATGACATGGTGATGTTGTGATCGAATGACATGGTGATGTTGTGATCGAATAACATGGTGATGTTGTGATCGAATGACATGGTGATGTTGAGAGGTAATGACATATTTATGTGATTATATACACTCACGCATGACAAATCATCATCTCCAGCGTACCGCTATAAATTCTTCCAATCAAATAATCTCTCGTCAAGAAAAAAGAGCAAAGCAAATTTATTATTCCATGCGGGAAATAATTTTTTCATGTACCTCGGTGGAAAAAAATATGCGACATAAGAACATGAAACGTTAACAAATGAAAAATAAAAAAAATAGATTTTTTTTAAATTTAAATTTATCTGATGGTAATCAACTTAAAAAAACATTTTTAAGTTATAAAATTAGTGTTTTTAAATATATATAGTTTTTACTGTCATTCCTCTTCACCGTTACAGCTCGTGTGTTTTTGTGGATTAATTATCAATTATCAATAACAAATAATTATTTATTTTCACTTTTATATCTAATATTTATTTGATTAATTATCAATTATCAATTACAAATAATTATTTATTTTCACTTTTATATCTAATATTTATTTAATTAATTATCAATTATCAATTACAAATAATTATTTATTTTCACTTTTATATCTAATATTTATTTAATTAATTATCAATTATCAATTACAAATAATTATTTATTTTCACTTTTATATCTAATATTTATTTAATTAATTATCAATTATCAATTACAAATAATTATTTATTTTCACTTTTATATCTAACACATCCCTAAATTGTTTTCGCAAATTGTAGCTTTGCGATTTTTTTTATTTCTTCAAAAATGACGTTCGGGATTGGACGGTGACGCAAAAAATCATTCTCGTGATAGGAATGGCGTTTCCACTTTTTCCATTAAGAAAGAGATTTTTATATCAGAAAATCCATCAATAAAATAGTTTGAAAAAAAACATTAAATAATTTTAATTCGGTAAATGGATGTTAAATACACAAAGTATTTAAAAAGTTATAAGAACACAATTGAAAATACCTGAAGATTGAAGAACAATAAACTGAAATAGTTGATGCAGCAACCACATTATAGATGCTTTAATTCCAATCTTCATCTTTGTTTTATTTCAAATACCTCCAAAAATTATTCTGAGAAATCAAGTGACATTTTCTAGCTCACTCCCATTCGATAGACAAATTTAACGAAGGCGCATAGAACTGCCATTTCGTGTGTCGTTTTGCATTGCCATCTCTGCGAGGAGTAGGGCGCGCCACAATTCAGCAAGTCAGAGAGAAAGAGAGAGAGAGATATCAGAGAGGGGGAGAGAGAGAGAGAGACAAGCTCCTATCGCTTGGTGAGCCGACGAAATGAGAAGAATTCGAAAAAAGTCTTTACAGCGCAGGTCAGGTATCCGCTTCCTTTCTACGGTATTTGTTCTATGGTGGCTGTGCGCCATTATATCTGCTTCAATTCCCGTGCACATGGGATCGGCTGAGCGAAATTTCCTCTCCGGAGAGCTCTTCTGCTCTGTCGCCTCTGAAACGAAACAATCGAGCTCACGCCTACGCTGCAATTATTAACGACAATGCAGCTTAGCAGCATACTCGTTTATACGATATATGCAATTATTAACGACAGTGCATCATAGCAGCATATTTATTTACGAATTATGCAATTGTTAACGACAATGCAGCTTACCAACATACTCATTTACGATATATGAAATTGCTAACGACAATGCAATGCTCCTGGTTGCTTTCCTGATCCCGGTCGCTTTCCCGCTCCCGGCCGTTTTTTCGCTCTCGTTCGCTTTCCCGCTCCCGGTCGCTTTACCGATCCCGGACGCTTTCCCGCTCCCAGTTGTTTTTCGTTCCCTATAGCTTTCCCGTTCCCGTTTCCTCTCATTTTCTAATTCTCGTTTCCGCTCGCTTTCCCGCTCCCGCTCCGCTCATTTTGTGTCCGATTTCAATTTGTGTAAAAATTGCATTACGATCGAATGAATGGTGTAGCAATGCATAAAGGACTTACTTACTTACTTACAAAACCTAATTTTTATATATATAGATTACATAATATTCAAACTGGATACATATTATATCAATAATTGCATAATATTCCATCTGGATACATATTACATCAATAATTGCATAATATTCCATCTGGATACATATTACATCAATAATTGCATAATATTCCCAATGGATTAAATATTATATTCAATATTTACAAGTTATCTAAACTATTAACCTACTTTTAATTATTGACGTCGTCGTTAAAAACCTTCCTGGTTTGAGAAATAATTTTTTTTTTAATTAAGCCAATTGTACGGTTTTTTGAGAAGTCTAAACGTCTAAAAAGTTTACGAACTAATAAGAGTAAAAAGATAAAGTTGAAATGCTTAGGAATGGTAGAGAGGGGACTAAGAAAAGGTTAGAAGGTAGCAAAAGGGCTGAATGGGTGTTTGAGACAGAATAGAAAGATTAAGTGGATTAGTTTGCTCAGACGAGGCCATAACACGATTGCATTGAAAAACTGTCCAACAGAAATTTGATTTGCGGTCAGGGCGTTTATGCTTTCGTATCAGTCTATCCCCTCCCTCCCCCCCCCCCCAACCATCGTAACCCCCCAACCATCTTAAACCCAACATTGATTGATTAAAGAACAGCATTTCAACACTGCGACAAACAATTAAACAGTTTATCTCGCCAGAAATTGTAACTTTGTAACCGCTGAATGATCTCAACGGCATCCGTTCCAGTCGAAAGTACTCTTTTACTGCAATTGATTGAAACTGATGCTTCGGTCAAATTCGCTCGGTTTGAGAAATGAGAAGCTGTAAAAACGTTTGAATTTCTTTCATTTTACAGCTTAATGTCAGCGTGATGCGATATCTCTTTGAAACATCTCATTACATTAACTTGCTTTACTAACCATCTCGTGACCTGAGCAAGCCCATCTGAATGCTGTTTATCGTTATCGCCTGTCATTAAAATATTTATAAAAGCTCGATATCACGCATTATTTATGATTATTTTAAAAAAATTGCCAAAATTATTGTTTTAAAAATACAAAATTAAAAGTAATTAAAACACAATTAAAATATTAAAATACAAATACAAAATTAAAAGTAATTAAAATACAATTAAAATATTAAAATACAAATAAAAAATTAAAAGTAATTAAAATCCAATTAAAATATTAAAAGAAAAATACAAAAATCAATAATTAAAATAATTATGTTTGTCATCATCGTTGTTGCTGTGGCTGTTCCTTCTTATCTTTTCTTTAAAGCTTCGATTTGGTCAAATTCAGTCCCAGAAAGGATTAGCAGGCGCTCATTTGTCAAAGAATGGCGAAATAAAGTGTCGCTTAAATAAGTTGGGATTTTTAAATTTTCATAATTTGTTATAAATAAATATTGAAAGAATAAAATATTTTCTGCTAATCTGGATTCAACTGTATTATTTAATAATAATAATAATAATAATAATAATAATAATAATAATAATAATAATAATAATAATAATAATAATAATAATAATAATAATAATAATAATAATAATAATAATAATAATAATAATAATAATAATAATAATAATAATAATAATAATAATAATAATAATAATAATAATAATAATAATAATAATAATAATAATAATAATAATAATAATAATAATAATAATAATAATAATAATAATAATAATAATAATAATAATAATAATAATAATAATAATAATAATAATAATAATAATAATAATAATAAATAGCTATATATAATTAATAATAAACAAGTTATTATTTAATATAGAGCTCGGTATATTAAATTAGCAAGGAAATAATTGTACTGGCATCTTCCAGCAAAACTGCTGATGTTTCCGCCACTTTCGTTTTCCTTCCACTTGATGTGCGTGTTATGAAAGCCTTCAACACATCGTTTCGATATGTCGCCTCCCTGCCAATCGCTTTTTAATGCAATTTATATCTTAATAGTTTATTGTTATTTCATTTATAGGACAAAATTCAGCCAGACCTGAACGCGGCTGATATAATAGTTTATACTTCGCTTCCTCCATTATGTTAGAATTTCCAGATAAATGAACAACTTATAACGAGATGAAATTAATTCAATTGCTTATCAGCGCAGTATAAAAAATGGCAACATGGTCACATCTTTACAATGACATTCTCGGAAGCTTTCAGAGCCCCCCCCCCCCATTTCCCCATTAAGTCAAATAGCAGTAGCTACTTAAAGTACTTGTGTAGTATTTAAGGTATGGCGACTGATGTTTATTGAATGGTAGGTATCTATCCTACCATATTCGCAATCTTTAACCTCTACATCTAAAGTGCAATTCCCTTTGACGGAGATAGAGATTTTTTCAGAATTTCTTTAACAGATTTTCGACAGGAATACTGGCGGAAGAGGAAATGTTCTTCTCGAAAACATGACGCATGAATTTCTTTCCGAGAGAAATAAAAAGAAAATTGAACAAAAAATTGGAAAAAAAACCTCGAATAAAAAAAATTATTTTTTGGCTCTCGCTTTTTTGCCTCTCGACAATTGCTGGATTTTGAACTTCAACATTTTTATTTCGGTTCTCACACTCTGCTCTGCCATTGCCGAGTGATTGGTCTCTTGCGTGTCTGGTGGCCGGGCCGCGCCAGGATAGCTGTATAATTCATCATTGACGAAGAATTTCACGATAGATGGCCTCTAATGAAGTCTTACTATTATTTTTCATGTATTTCTTCTATTCTCATTCAAGTTCTTCTTTTCTTTCTTCTTTATTCTGAACTTTATGAAGCACTGACGCCGGTGCAAACGCATGGGCCGCACAGAAACACGCATGAAGCGCTATAAAATGAAGCGGACCACGCACGAACCTGTCATCTGGACAGCTGATTGCAACCACGTGACCGTGAATGATGGCTCTTATGAAATTTGGGAAAGTTTTCTTAGCATAGTTTTGAGAGGAATCCTTAACGACGAGGCATACAAAGTGTGAGTTGGCTCAGACAAACAACGACTTAGCTTACAATAACTCGGCCTAAATAACTATCACCGTATGAATGGTGTGACCTTCGTTATAAACAGAACAGAACAATGAATCTGACACATACGCAGCTCGTTCTTATTTGAAACACGTTTTATAGGCTGGTAAGCTTTGTAGCAGAAAAAAAATATATTGTCGACGTTTACTGTTTATACTTACACAAGTGTACGCGATGGATAGAGTAAAAAGTGTGAAGCTATCCGAGCTGACGATGTCCAGGTATCTACCCGGTCAGTCCTTCTTAAACAAGACCGTTTTGACGCTCCAACCACAAATCGACGGAGCGCAGTATTTTATTTTCAGCTCCGAACTCGAGTCTTCCAGCCCGCAAGCCAGCAAGTTCATCAACCACGAGATTTTTCTCGTATCGGAATACAAAAACAAACAAATAGCATCAATCACTGAAGACCATCTTACGGTCACCAAGCTAACCTTCGAGGACATTCGACCGCTTGGAATGACAGTCTTTGCTGATAAAATTGTCTTAGCAGTGGTCGACGACGGTCTGGAAGGCCAACCGAGTTTGAAATATTTTTCTCGAGGCGAGGAAAACAATCTGAAACTCGTCGGATGTTTAGTAAAAACCGATGATGGTAACCTGAAAAATTGTCTCTCGAATGACGAACGCATTAAATTCCCTCGAGACGTGTGTCCAGACTGGAAGCCACAAGACGTGGCGGTGAAGCACGATGGAAACTTAATCATCAGCGACATCTCACCGAAATGCGGTCATAGATTATCACTCTATTCTCCGGATGGAAAGATCGTGACGACGTTCGGACGGGCTCTCGGTCCTGGAGAAAGCTCGTTCAAGAAGCCTACGCATCTTGCTGTGGATTGTTTCGGTCGAATTCTAGCTAGCGATTGTGAAAACGGAAACGTTCAGATCTTCGATGGTCGTGGGATGTGGTTGAATTCATTCGGAGAAAGTTCAAGCAGTGCACCCCAATCGAAATCGAAATCTAAGGCTCTCTGGGGCCACGACGAACGCTTGGAACGTCCCGGCGGAATAAGCTGCGACGGACTCGGCAACGTCATCGTCTGTGACGCGGGGCAAAGTCGCGTCGCCATGTTCTCGAGTAGCGGACAATTCGTCGAGAACATACAACTAGAGAAGAAAAAAACCAAGGACACTCCAGTGGCAGTAAAAGTCAACCAGTCTAGAATGGCAGTTAGTTTTAAGAACACGAAGAAGAATGTTTTTAAAAAGTTTCTCCTCAGAGAGATGGCGGCACCTTGCGAATGAAATGTTTTTTCGATGCCCAGCTTTTCGAGGCAATTTTTTTCTTCATTTTTATCTTTATTTATATTTTTTGTTTTGCACAGAAATTGCTGCGTGGTATTTTTTCAGTTTCTGTGAGATGCGCCGAGTATTAAGTATTACGCGAGAATTGCGTGTTACGTTAGTTTTAGTTCTTTTAAGAGATCGAAAGGAGAATTGTTCAAATGGAAAACTTTTTTTTTTCAAATTAAAAGCAAATTTTATAGAGATTTTGCGTATGAAAACAACATGAACGTTTCTGAAGTGATTTGTATTATGTACTATGATTGTCCAGTTCTGACAGATATAAACAAAACTTTGAATTGGTTTTGAAAAGAGCAATCAGTCAAATTAGGTTTCATCTCTTGCTCTTTGTGGGATGATGTATCATAATTATTCATAATATAAGTGGGTAGGCAGGCGGCCTGGTGCTGGGAGATGCTTATTTTCATGAATAATAAAAACGTAAACAGTTTGTTTTATGATTTTACTTTCATAAAAGATGATTTTATAGTAAATTATCAAATTTAAGTGATTTTAATTATGATTTTAAACATTAAACTAGTGCTTTTATTAGGCACGCGGAGTCGCATAACGGGTGACAAAAGTTGAATTCCATAAATGCAGTACCGTGGTTACCACACCCCGAAACCTCGTTCGGGGGTCTGGGCTTTAATGGGTCCCAGAATTATTGTGACTCAATTTGTAATAAAAAATTTCATTGATCACTGCTGCTATGCTACTTTTATAAATCCTCTCCGTTCATCGACCATTTAAAAAAGTTTAATACACCTTGAAGAATTTTTTATGAAAATAAGGTAGTACATCTACTTCCCCCCCCCCCCCAGGTATGGACTATTATTGGAGAAAAAATGCTGTATACGACAGCCAGGCCACGACTGTGACCTGTCAGTAAAGAACCCCACTAATGTGTTTGGAGGGGGCACTCACATCATAGCCCTGCATAAATGAAGAGCATATATTATCCATCTTAAAAGCTTAGCAATGCATGTATTGTCACAGGTTAAGATCTCATAAAATTATTTTTTTACAGACTTACAGTTATATTATATTACAAACTGGGAAGATTTTTTAATTCTTCATAAAAGTATGAAATCTTAATTTTTCAATTTTTTTTCTTTAAATGCAAAACAATTTTAAAAATTATACCACAAAAGATAATAGAAAAAACTGCGTTCTAATTTAGCATTATTTGTGTTTTGTATTTAGCATTATTGAGTTTTAAATTTGCATGGTGAGTGGTTCATAAGATTGAACTCTGTGTGAGAACCACTACTACAATTAGAAGCAGTTGTTTATGGTGCGTGCTCCCCACACCCTCTACTGACGCTGGTCATGCCAGTTAGATTTGAACCGCCGGCCTTTAGGCCAACAACCGAACTCTTTACCGCAATGCTACAAGTGCTCCCTGACAGCGGGGGATCAAGGGGGAGGCCCAGGAACACCCCCTTAGAAGTTTTCATAAAAAATTGAACCTTATTTTTTACTTAGTTTGCAACTTCATTCTGTTTGTCTGTATCTTGAGACTTTATTTTTACTAAATTGACTTCTCATCCATCAATAGTATTGATATTTGGCAGATATTTAAAAATGTTGGGCCTTTTTTAAACCAATTGATTGCAAAATATATTCCAAAAATATCTAAAAAAAAAAACATTTGGACCTCCACCGACAGGTCTATTAAAAAAAGTAGAAAACCACACTTTACTTTTTCTAAATAGGTTCAGCTGGAAAAAATTGTTTCCAGATTTTTTCATGCCGCGGTTTTAACGAATACCTCAACTGTTAACTGGCTTTTTTGGACGTGTGAATCTAAGCGTAGATTATTGCTGCTAATCAAGGTATTACAGCGAAACAGCTATGTAGCCGAGATGTAGTACTTTGTACTCGTACTCGAGTACGTTTTACAAGTATTCATACTGGAAGCCTCGGTACTCATTCCCGTACTTGTTATTCCACTCAGTACTGAGTAGTAGAGATGAGGCACTGAGTAGTAGAGAGAGATGTGGTACTTGATACTTGTACTCCTACTCAAGTATAACTCGAGTACGTTTTTCAAGTACTCGTACTCGCACCGTCCATAAGTACTCGCAACATCTCTGCTATGTAGGACAAGCACAATGGATGTAAAGCAATCATCAGGTATTAACTGATTTATTCATTAATCTGCTACAACTTATACCACCCTGGCTGGCTCCAAGAGCTGTGATGATCCGACAATGAGGAATATGTTCAGATGTACGAACGGACTTTGTTATTGTATTATTTCCTTTCAAAAACGTGCAAAAAAAAGATTAAAAAGTTCACTGACGCAGCCACGAAGCAGTTTTACGGGTTTTTAAGTCTCTGTAAATATTTAAAAACTGCCTGGTCAAAACGGTGTTTCTCAGCAGGTTTTTGTAACGTTTTACGCAAAACATCGTGATGTCAAGTGATGTGTGTCGTTTATTATGTGGCCCAAAGATCTAAATGTAGATCTACAGAAAAGTTTGATTATGATACGGATTGAATAACGAATTAATGAAGCACGTTTAAGATTTTTTTGCTTTGAGACTGAAACGAATGAGTCGGCGACCCTGTGGCTTCCTCATCTAAAGATTTTCCATTTTCTTCTGGTTTTCGAAAAATAATTAAAATTATAATAGAATTTTTAAATATAATTTAAAAAATGTGTTAAAATATTTATTCGTGTGAATAAATTAACTTATAATAATAAACTCCTTAGCGCGTTCATTCACCTAAAGCTGGAATAACTTTTAAATTTGTAATTAGGACTAAATCAAAACAAACCATGTCGCTTGCTAACGCTCTCTCTCAATCGGTCAAAGCGCGATCAACATTTTATGGAAAAGCTTTGGCCGTCGAATCTAAATTAATAAATTTTACGTCTGTAAAAAATATAAAGTTTTTCTACAATCCTTTCTACCAGGATGCTTCATCGATCAGGTAAGCAGGCCGAGTAATAGAAGTTGAAGTAGAGTAGAGTAGAGAGTAGAGTGTAGAGGTCAATAAATAATCAGCAGACGCCTCCGACCAACTTTAGAAATAATAGTTAATTTAATGAAAAAAAGTTTTATGATTTTTTATTCAAAATTTATGAATCACAATCATGTCAATCATGCAGGCAAGTTGCTTTCCAAATGTCAGTTCCCAAGAGGAAGATGACCAATCCAACCTGTGCCATCTCAACAGACGTCAAATCTGACGCTTCCGATTCAGTTATGGAGGTTGTTTTCGGTAAGTCCACGAATTTATTTCTTTATTCAGCAAGAATACGTTAACTCAATATATTTAATTAACTTGTAGGCAAATATTCAGCGATGTTTAAGTTAAGTTTAATGATTCAATTAAGATGAGATGTTTTTATTTTTCAAGCAAACGGACACAAAGCAATCTTCAAGACAAAAGAACTCAGCGCCTACGAAATAATCAGAGAGTTCAACAAATTATGTGTCGTTCATGACATTAAAACAATTGGAAACAAATAATAGAAACTGAAATAACTGCACTTATCGACTTAAAATAAAAAGCTTACTCAACCAATCTATACTGTCTTTGTCATTTTCTTCATATTTGGTAATTCAATAAAAACAGTCATATGATCAGCAGACAATGCAAGAGTTTCTCTCAGGTTGGGAGTTGTCATCTGATTCATCGTCTAGATAGAAAATCATAGCCATTATAAGTCAAGTCGAGTAACAAAATTTGTAAAAATTATTCGACTTATCAAACCACTACCTTTTTCTGTCTGAATGCTTTTGCAACCGGTGGTAACATTTAGTGTATCAGATATGCAATTTTTCACAAAATCTTTCAATGGTGTGCTGCTGTCTAAATGAACATAGCCTGAATTGCTATTTTTAAACAACATTTCTTGGTTTGTTGAACATTCAGTATATTTCAGCTCCAGAGTTTCAGTATGTAGCACTGCTTCGGCATCTGCAAAGTTTTCTTGGGATGTTTCTTCTGAATAGTTGTTAGTTTGCAAGGCATGCAGTTGCTGCATGTTTGGTGGATCCTGTTGAAAGTTGCATTTAGTGTCATTTTTGTTTCTTGAAGTTCTTTTTAGCCCAAATTTAGTCTTCGTCAAACTAGACATTCTTTTAAAGTATTTACCAAATCTTTGTCTTTTGAAGGGACTATCATGCTTGGTTCTGTTCATCTTTTTTTTCATTGATGTTGTATTATCTGAATTGTTTTTCTTCAATGGCAAAGCAAAATTTTTATCAGCTTTTAAATTATTCTGAGAATCCAGATTAGAAAAATCACATCTAGGGAAGTTTGTCACGAGATAGTTACGACCATGATATCCGGTGCTTTCTTTCAAGTTGTCTTCCTCAACATCATCTTGCGATTCGCCGTCTGACAAGAGACTCAGATCTTTCTCACAATGTCCTGACTTAAAAAAACGATTGTGGCCATGAAGCAGTAAAGTCTTCTGTATTTTGTGTCTGTTTCCAACTTCCGTTTGGTCTTTTTTCGAAGAAATCAGGAAGATGTCATTCTTCTCCTGATTGGTTACATCTTTCAAATCTTCTTGCAACGTTTCGATGGTCTCGGCCTCGTGGAGACGTTCGTCATCGGGGAAACAGTAAGAGTCCTTTCGGAACATTTGGTAATTTCTAATAAGATGGCCTGCAATGAGAGGGGTTTGAAGCACTCTATAGCTATAAAAGAAAGCAATCATTCTTCAATGTCTACACTTTATAACAACAAACTTATCTGAACAAAAAAAAAGAATCACTACTTTGTTCAGCATTGTTTCTTCAGTCTTTGTAAGTTGATCACAAAACTTGTTGATGAGCAAGAGCAGTGTTTCCTGCAGTACTTTTTATTAAAAGATTAAGTAAAATACTTTCCTGAGTGCCCAGACGCTGTGTGACACAAGTGTTCTTTCAGAGCAGATCTAAGAGAATTTGTTCTTTTTTCTTGAGAAAAATATATATAAATTAAAAACAAGTGAAGCAAAAACAAAGTTTTTTAAAAACACACTTTTATATTTTTACAATAAACATCGAGTATATTAGCATAGACAATAAATAGTTTGACGAAAATATCACAAATAATTATTTAATTAAATTTTGTCCAATCGATCCGAAAATTTGATAGAATGCATTGTTAATCAGTTTGGAGGTATGGTTAAATTTTTAAGTCTCTAGCTCATCGGGAAGTTAGTTTAAAATTGATTGCAAAATTTGACGACAGACAGACAGAAGTCAAGTTAAGTAAAAGTGTGTAATAAAAGATAGTAATACTTTATGAAACGTATGTTCGAGTGGGCAGAAACTAGTGATGGGCAGCAGTTAACTATTTTAGTAGTTAAATATGTTTAGAGCAGTTAAGTTAACAAGTTTAACTATTAAAAAGTAGTTGGTTGATAAAAAGTTGTTTAACTACTTGTCAAAATAGTGAGTAGTTACTACTAACTACTTGAAAATTGTTAAATTCTTAACAAATTAAATAAATCTGCCTAATATTCATTGTAATATAAATAATGCATGTCAAATATTAGTGCCTAGATAAAACAAAGTATCTGGCAGTGTTTTTGATTGTTTATTTGTAAGCCAATGACTAATGCACTGGAATAAATAGAAAATGCAGTGAACAAAAATTTAATAAAGTAAAAATGATGATAACGATAAATAAAGATGAAAGCTTTTTTTAGTAATAATATCTACTTTAAAGTTGTACTCAAATTTTAGCAGTCTCAGATGAAACTATGTATGTCACACTCATTGAAGTAAACTGATAATCTGGGTAAATAAAACAAGTGAAGTAAAAACAAATTTTTTTAAAAACACACTTTTATATTTTGGCTACATAAACAACAAGCATATTAGCATTAAATATTTTAATATCACAATTCAATATTTAATTAAATTTTGTCCAATCGATCCGAAAATTTGATAGAATGCATTGTTAATCAGTTCGGAGGTATGTTTAAATTTTTAAGTCTCTAGCTCATCGGGAAGTTAATTTAAAATCGATTGCAAATTTTGACTACAGATCGACAGACAGAGAAGTCAAGTTAAGTAAAAGTGTGTAATAAATTTTTTATCAACTTTAAATACTAACAAATAGCATTATATTGTTACTTTATTTAATAAATCAAAATTATTAACAAAACAAACATAAATTTTTTGTTTACTTTCAATTTATAATTCAAATATCTGCCATTTTTTACAGTGCAGGGTAGCATATTTACTCAATTTTAAATTTGTTCCCATTGTTCAAACTTTCCCAAATTTTGCACACAACTTCAGTTTCTATGACATGATCCAGGATATAAATTTTTAAGTTCTAACATGTTTACATTCAACTCGACTGAAGTTTTTTTATTTATATAGAGAAATGTGGCTTGAGTAAGACAATTAAAAGTGTCTTGGATAACTATCCAAAGCAACTGTTTAAATTTGAGAAATTTTAAATAGAGCACTGTTTTTAAAAAGCGTTTTTAAATGCTCAATTGTTTTTATTTTTGACTGATACTGATGCATACCCTGAGAAATTGTTTTAGAGTGTATAATACCTTCATAACTTATAATAATAAACAGGAATAATATGGAGCATAACACAGTATACTTCTCTATTAGTGTTGGTAGTTCATGTATTCTAAATATTCAGTCATTTTATTTTAGCTATCTTTAACGAAAAAAATAATAGTTGACTATACAATCTAATGATAAAAAAATATATTATTTGTAAAAGTTGAAAGACTTTCAATTAATTTATGCACATCACTGGCCAATACTTACAATAAGTTTTATGGAGGAAAATTTGCTCCATTTTAAAGAGTAATCATTCATTTGAAATATTTATGTAGAAAGAAATTGATAAGAAAATAAAGGGGTTAGCAACATGAAGCCATCAATACTAAAACACAACTAAATTTAATAAAAGAGAAAAAAGCAAATAACATAACAAAAAATTTCTTCAAAAATTAAGGATATAATTAATTGTTAGACAATATGAAATAAATTAAATTCGTTATGTAATCAAATTTTAATTTTAGGGGTTATGCATTTAGTAAGTACTTCAACATGGAGATGTAGGGTCATCGTTATCTTCAGACCCTTTCAAAAGATAAATGTGCACTTCACGTGTAGACGTTCACAAAGAGCTTTCACAGCTTGCCGTGTAGTAGGAGGCAGGAGTGCAAGATTTGGCGCTGGTGTGAATGTCATTTTTGAATGTCCTTGACCTTGGTTTTTAATTAGTACTTCTACTAAGTTTAGTAAAGGCCATTAAGCTATTTTGTGTGTACACCAACGCGATCTAATATATTTTGCTAGAATTATCTTATTTACACCCCTTTATCTGTTCCAGGAGGGTAAGAGAGTTAGAAAAAAGTTCGCAACGTAACAACTGTGTGCATTTCCCATCGGCTAAGTAATCAAATGATTCTTTGATTTGATTTGAATATATACTAATAATAATTTAATTGCGTCCTCGGTATTTCTTTTCGACTGTGCTCAAAACTGTCAGAAAAGTATCAAAAGGTCTACTAACATAAAACAAGAGAATACTTTCACTGTTGTTTGATGTAACTACTGGCAGACGAGCAGACGATACTACAACTTCCATAGATATCTATGAAAACTTCCTACCACCTGTTTACTATATGGAGTCTATAGCGTCAAATTTTACCATTCATACAACATACAACTGTTGTTTTAGTAATAATTTATATTAGGATGTTTAATATAGGAAATCAGCTGCCGTTGAAAGAACGGAACAAATAAAGAAAAACAATGCTTTAGTTTGTTTAAAGTTTTTATCCAATAAAAAAACTTTATAGTGGTAATGAATAACTTATAACTAATTAAAATTATTACATTCATAGATTTATAATTTGCAGTGTAGTGACACCTTTTATTCTTCGAAGGCCTTTGGATTTTCCAGCTTTGTTGTGAAACGAAGGCGTTCTCAATTGTGACTGCCCGAACTTAATATTACGTTTTGATATTTCTATTGATTACCAATGCCAAAAATTAGTAAAAAACGTAAGGTAAGAAATATTGATGACAGCTCGTTATCAAGTTACGCAAGCGATGCCGAATATGAATACGATCAGAAAACGGATGACGGTTACAACTCCCATTGGGTACGAAACTTGATTATTTAGTTTTGGTAATCTTTCCTACGGACGGCCCGTGCCGAAAAAATAGTCGTATTATTTTTATTTTGTTACAATAACCTAAATAAACAAATTTAATTTAAAAAAAAAACATTTATCGTAATTTGAGAGACTTTGAAAACGGTAAGTAGTACTTTTCCAAGCACTATTTACATCGTAGTTGTGAGTGGTGAGGTACGATGATCGTATGAATGAAATGAATAAAAAAAAATTACTTTATTAAAAAATTTTATTTAAAAAACAAACTCAGTAATAAAAAAAATTAAATTTTAATTTAAATTTTAAAACTTTTTCTATGTAAAACGATAAAGAAAAAGCGAGAGAAACAACGAAGTAAACCCCGCTAATCACTATATAAGCTGCTATTGCCCAGGCGGTTCGCCGTGATTGCAATCTGTAAAATTGCAATCCCGTATTAAAATGAAACTCTACCCCTACTCCTAACTTTACCCCTAACCTTACCCTACCCTACCCTTAACCCTACCCTACCCCTTACCCTACTCCTAACCCTATCCCTACCCATAACCCTATCCCTACCCATAACCCTATCCCTACCCATAACCCTATCCCTACCCATAACCCTATCCCTACCCATAACCCTATCCTATCCTAGGTAGTCGCATAAAAAGTTTCAATATAATTTTTTTTTTAATTTTACTAATATTTTAAATAATGGTACAAATTCTGAGTTTGAATATACTATATAGTGTAAAAAATAAAATTAATAAAAAGATCGCATACCGGCGCCTACCGCCGTGGTAATAGTTATAATGTTATATAACACGCTACGCGATTCCTTCGTTTACACTTTTCCTTAAAACTCAAATTTTTTATATGTAAAATTTTTTAAATTATAATTACATTATTTATTTAATTAAAATAACTTTATATAACATTTTCCCATTTCAAATAAATTATTTATACTAATTATCATAATTTTTAAACTAGTGTTTACTTTTCGTCGTGTTTATAGTTAATTATAGCCGAGAATTATGTATTAATCCGCCACACGGGCCGTCCGTGGGAAAGATTACCTTAGTTTTTATTGTTTAGTTCGAATCCTTTTCATGGTTCATAGTTTGATTTTGTGGTTCGGATGTTTGAAAAGATTGTACAGAATTTTAATGTTTGTTAAGAAGTGTCGTTCAAAATACTATAAAAATAATCTATTTGAACTATTGATAAACTGTATAAGATGTTGACTGTTGACCAAACAGAATACAAATTTCGGTCCATATAAGACGTGGATCTACAATAACAATAATTTTGCTTATGCCCCTGTTTCCCTCCTAATGGGGGCTAGGGAAAAGTTTGCAAATTGATTAAAGATTATATTTTTGGAAAATAATATCAAGTTGTTTAATATTAATTCTGCTCTGCCACTGTTTATCCAATTTTACAAAAAATTATTTATTGTGCTTAAGTTCCAGTAAAAAGTAAGGGATAGTTTAACCAAAATAGTTTTCCTGTATTACACGATTTACTTTTTTTATTCATCCAAAAATGCCAACGTTTCTTATTTCACAAATGTTTTAAATATTTTACTGAATTTTAGTGATTTAATGAACTTATTATATAAAATTAAACTAACGAAAATTAATCAGTTTCGTATTTGGGATCTCACTTTATTCAAGTACATTATTTTCATTTAATATTCAGTTAATATTTTTTCTTAGAAGTTTGTGACTTTTAATAGTTTGCCTCTTCTCTTTTTTTTAGACGACAATTTTTTATAGCGCCGTTGCCGTATGCAGCAGAAGCTGCTTTAAGGGCGCTTTACAATGTTGGCAACTTGCAGATAAGACTAACGGCGTATGCTGTGTTTTTACCGTGCCGGCAGCCCCACATACTACTTGCTAGCTCCACAAGTGCACGAAGGACTTTAACCCCAACCGAAGTTGGTACTCATTTATCGACCACTTAATGATGAATCGCTGAGTTGACGTGAGCACATGTCAGTTAGTTTCTTGCTCAAGGAAATTACGTGCCTGGACCAGGAATCGAACCCAGGTCTTCCGACTCTCAAAGCCAGTGTCTATACCACTAGACCAACACGTCACATAGTTATTAAGCTTCTACAATTTGCTCTTCATAATTACTTAATGTTTCTAGGTCACATTTGTAATAATTTAATCTAATAACGGTTTGACAGAGACATCTTAGATTAGACAATTTGTTTGCAAAATTGATATTGTTACTGCACAGTCATCATTGAATTTGGCACCCTCTGTAATTATTTTCTCAATACCTTTTCTAGTAGGCTACACAAACGAGTCAGTTAGCTAACTTTTAATAACGTGCCATATTTAAATGTTTCAGGACGAAAAATTCAGGATAATTGAGAAGATACACATGAAACCCGAAGAACTGATATCAATCAAAGTTGGAGATCTCAATAAGAAATTAAAAAACGTCAGTCCCGATCTCGCCAGAAAGATCAAACAACTCCGAAGAACTATAAAAAACAGGGGTTATGCAGCCATTTGTAGAGGCAAAAGACAAGAGCAAATGAGCACACTGGAGATTGAAAAAATGGAACTCCTCAAAGAAATCGGCTCGTTGAAAAATGAATACACTCGACAAGTCAGGACTTCGGAAGAGCTGAAAATGAAAATTGACGGCATGCGAAAGATCCTGTCACGCGATGACTTGACTGTTCGGACATCTTTGCAAATTATCTGATCAAATGAACTCAACTAATTTTTATTTCTATGTAACGTTTTTATGTACAAAAAATTCTAATTTTAGATGAGACGATCATCAAACGACGACAGATGACAATCCGATCGGGTACATTACGATGCTTCTGTCGTGTAGTTTGTAATGTGCCGATTTTTTTATATGTTTCTTTGGTGTTGTTTGTAAAGGATCTCTCCATATGGCAGTTACCTGGAAACATTTGTAAAAATGTTACAAAATATATATAAACATAAAATCTGTAAAATTATATAAAATAGTCTGACCTCCCCAGATATTTCTTTGCAATAACCAGTTTTTAAAGGTTCAGTTTTCAGTAGTAGGTCACATTGGTAAAACAGATCATTTAAAGCATAATCCATATCTTCGTCTGAATTCTCCGATGCCGTGTGTATCACAACTACCATCCTGCTTCCGCTGTCCTTTACAAGGTTTTTAAGGTACTGAATAAAACTCACAACTTCCACAGGGCTGTGACCAACAGACAGCAATGGAGATATGTCATCTATTATAATAAGTCCTGCCGAGCTTAGTTTTATCACAGAATCTTTTATTTCTGAATACAATTCTTTCAGTGAAGTGCTTGGAACCTTAAGGAAATAAAATGTACATTAACTAAACTACATTTAAATCTTTATAATTATGTTTAGTGCAGATATATTTATTAGATAAAGTTGTGTATGACAACATTGAAATTACGAAATCAAAACCTCCACATTAGCAGGACTCTTGTTAAACAGATATTCAGAACAGGCTATAGTAGCGTTGTATTCATTTATTTGATGGGGTGCAACCAAAAAAGCCATCGTTAGACTTATACATATCTTCCATGGTATTTTACTAATCAAGCACAAACAGAACTGGAGGTTTATTTATATATTAAATTGTCAGTTTGAGTAAATTGACTCCTCTCAGAAAGTACTCACAACAAAACCGAAAGCCAAGACAACGTTGTAATCAATAAATACAAAAAACAAATGTAAATGGAATAACTATTCTCTTCACAACTTGCAAATCTTTTCATTCCAAAAAACACCCAGCAATGACCTGAAATTAAGCAGACTTGATGGATTGTGGAAATTTGTTCCAAAAAAGTACTTCCTAGCAATCTTTGTGCACCTTTTCTGTTATGACCCTTCTACCATAAGTGCAGATAGACAAACCAACTACTTGAAAAGCAAGAAAATCAAGTCTGCTTTGCTTTTACTCTCCTATTTATCAATGTCAGCAGCTTCAGTTTTTTCAATCTCAATTCCTACAGTAAGGGGTCATCCATGTATTACGTACGCATCGAGGGGAAAAGGGTGTGCCGAGCAAACGACTTGCGTACGTATGGGGAGGGAGGGGATATTCCAACAAATGCGTATGTAAGCAAAAATTAGAGAAAAATTATAGCTCATTTATTTGAAAGGTTTTTCAAACTGATTTTTGAAAAATGTTAATCAATCTTTTTTATTCGGCAGAAGTAATAAAAACGGACGGTTAGATGAGTTGACGAGGTATATGCAACCAACTGACTAACCCCAATCGGCCGATGCGGTATTTAGTCATGGGCTGATGCAGTATTTCACCCATTTAAAACACCTGCTTTATATTTTAAAAACTACAAACCTAAATCTTAATATAAACAGAAGGTTGATATTTTCCTATCTCTAGATATTGTTCAATGACAAAATAGATTCAATTTATCTTAAAGGAAACTTGTTCTTACCTTCCACGAGCACTGAGACATCCATTGCAATCCATCAACAAACAGAAACTTGCCTTCATCTTTAAGTTTCTTTAAATCAAAAGACAACTTGCTTGCTGTGTTGTTGTAGTGAGAAAATTTTTGCTTGAGCCCAACAAAGCAAATGGGACTGTGTTTTTTAAGACAACTTGAAAGGAAGTGATTGATTATGAATATCCCATCATCGCTGTCAAGTTCATGGACGACCACAAGTTGTTGTTCAGATAATTCTTTTGAACCAAGGTCAATAAAATTACCAAATTCTGGAAACATGGAAATAACAATCCAGTAGTTCTCTGTGTCTGAAAACAATACAAAGTATTGTGATAGCGAGTATTTGTCACTGGCAACCTGTTATGCATCGAACACACACACACACACCCAGCTGCCACTACACTAGACTAGAACCACTATTAGATTTTTCCCCAATGCACAGAGTTGATGTTTTATAATGAGATTATGTATGTATATCCAGATGTCCTTTATGCATTGCTACATCATTCATCCGATCGTAATGCAATTTTTACACAAGCTTGAGGCAATTATAGTGAAAAAAATTGAAATCAGGCACAAAATGAGCGGAAACGGGAATTAGAAAATGAAAGGAAAAGCGAACGGAAAGGTAAAGCGACCAAGAGCGGGAAAGCATCCGGGATCAGGAAAGCGAACGAGAAACACGCCGGGAGCAGGAAACCAACCGGGAGCGGGAAAGCGACTGAGAGCGGGAGAGCAAGCGGGGAAGGAAATGGGAGCGAGAGACAAAACCTCTAAAAATCCCGGGCAACGCGGGTACCCCGCTAGTAGCTTTATAAATTATTTCCGGTGTTTTAAATTATATTTTTAATAAATTAATTATATATCAATAATCACAATAATATTTCCAATTTAATGATCCAAGCAGTTTATTAATTTTTGGAAAAAATATGTCAAAAATTAACGGAATAGCAAGAGAACAAAACTATTAATAGCGCAGTAAGACAAAAATTATTTATAGCGCAGTCAAAAGTAAAATTACTTGCTCACAAAAGCACAACAGTCACAAGATAAAATATTAATCACGCAGTCAAAATAACATTATTTAAAAAAAAAAGACAGTTTATTCAAGTCCGATCAGTTCTTCGGAGAACTTTAAACTGGATAGTTTTCAATTAAGGCACACAGAACTTCAGCAAAGATGTTGCCAGCTGGATAGAGACTACGGAACTCAAATTCACGTAGATAAGATGGGAAAAGAGCACGGCTCGTTCCAAACTGTCGTTTCAATTTGCGTTTGGCTCTCATCCAAAGGTTTTTTATCTTTTGTGTGTGTACTTCATCATCTTTAGGGTCAACAAAATTTTCTTTGTGAATAATTACGGAGTGCTGGTAAATTCCATTTCTTAAAGTTGCAATATTTCGGTAAGCGTCCCACCCGTCACTAATGATATGTGTACCAGGTAGGCAGTGTTGTAGTATCAGAGGCTCCAATGTAGCTGCTCTTCTATCAGGGACCTCCACTATGAAACACTTCTTCGAAACGCGTTCTACTCCTCCAAAAACCCAATGTTCCTCAGTCTGTGTGCCTCTATGAAACTTCCGGTGAAAATACTTCGATTCGTCTATCTCTACAACAATTGGCTCTCCATTTGCGTCAAACCCTCCGATCTCCGTTTGATTCCTTTCCACGTAAGCTCCTAGGGCTTCTCTCAGGAAATTGAACCAATCAATGACTGTTTTTTTGCCCACATCTACTTCACAATCTGTAACATTTTGAGGATAGTCTGTGGCAAAGCAGTATATCAGAAGGACTACTTTGTATAACGACAGCTTACTCCGAGCAAAAAATGAGTCATCCCTAATACTTTTACAAAAATTACATCGCGTGCATCTCCAACGAAATCCATCTAGCCCTTGCTTGTACGGCGCCAAATAGCACTGGGACCCACACATGGTGCATTGGAGGCTATTTCTCAAGAGACGTCGTCTGGCGAGCCATTTCATGCATGACGTAGTATCTTTGATACTATCATGAAGTAATACCATCCGCCACTTCTCCATCTGTATAGCTGCTATATCTAAAATCTCGATCGGTTCAATAATAGTAAAACGCTGAGCTCGTGGTCGGCCTGCCTTCTTTATCAAGTTTTCCCTGGAATCCCGGTTTTCGCATTCCATCTCTCAAATCAATTTCTAATATTTTTTAAATATTTTATAGTTGTTTTGAAATTAGTATTCAAATATGTAAGCGCCCGCTTTAATATTATTAGATTATTAGAACAAGAATTTTTAGCACAGTAGCTATTTAAATACGCATACCAAAATTTGCCAGTCTCCACTACACGACTACACTAACTCTACTTGTAATCGTAATCGTAGCAATCCTAGTCAAACCAGTAAACAATTAACAGAGCGATATAACAGAACAGTTCAAGAGCAAACATTAACATTTTAATATACCGCTAAATTCGTGATTCACAGCATTGTGTAGTCTTAATTTTGAAGAAAAAAAACCAAACATATTTGATTTAATAAAAAATATGATTTAAAATGTTAACAATTCTATTACTGTCAATAGATGTAGTTTTATGCTGGATCGATTCTACTTCATTTTGTTCTATTATCAGTGGCGCACTCACGGGGGGGGGGGGGGGGGCTCAGAACCAGCCTCCCAAAAAATTTTTTAAATGCATGAAACTTAAAACGTTTGTATAGATATACAACAACAATAATGGACTAAATTTGAGATAAATAGGCTGATATGTTATAAAACTAAAATAGTCTAAATACACATTATCTCTTGACATCATAAAAAAAATATTTTTGAATGGAAAATAAAATTATTCTGCTATGTGAAATCAAATTTGATTTAACTGTATTTATTTATTTATTTATTGAAAAATGCCAGAAGGGCTAGTAAGCCACTAACACTAGCATGAAAAAAATTTAGACATACTTAGTATGGACACAAGAAACTGAAAAACTTTTGTTGTTTAATAAGGCTTAAAAAATAATTAATTGATGCCGAAAATAATTTGATACCCTGCAATAATTCATTTCAATTCTGATAATTTCATGCCTCAAGAAATTTCATATTTTTTTCCAATCTCCCCAACAAATCCTGGGTTTGCCCCTGCATGTCCTAGTCTGTTTTCAAACAGAAAAATGTACTCGAATTGGTTCCCTGGCAACTTACTATCTGCAAGCCAATCCACAAATCATCCCACATACAAATATAAGATTTATAAAATAGGACAAAGTAATTAAATTGAAAATTAAAAGAGCAATTGCAAAATAAGTCACAATAACATGTTCATCATTAGAAACATCTTTTATTCATATAATAAATTCCAACAAATTTCAAGAAAATATATTTAGAAAAACTAAAGCTTTTAAAACATAGAGTCCATCTTTATTAAGTGATATGTCTGGCAATATAAAATAACGACTCCTACAAAAGTATTTAAGCTTTGTGTGAACGTAACAGTAAAAAGAAATTTGTTTACAAGGAGGTAGGTAGTTCACTCTTTCGTGCAACTGCAAAGTAAAATTTCATCATTTCATGCGAGTCATCAAATTGTACGAATACATTTCACTCTCCTTCCTATAAATAGCCAGATGTTCGAGTTTTTTTTTAAAGTTTTATTATGAATTGAGAATGACCTAAGATGATATCTGAAAGCACTCATATCACTACTTAGTCTAAATGAAACAATTCCTAGCTGATAAAAATGTGAAACATTCAGAATTAACTCCCTGAGTATAAAATAGAAAAATATTCATTCAATAACACATGCATAGCGAATTAATTATATAAATACATAGCAGATTTTGCACCCATTATGTCACAATTTAAATTATAATAAAGAACAACAAAGGCACGAGTGACTCCTCAAAATGCTTCCTGCTGTGATTTGTGCTCAATTAGCAAAAAATATGATCTTGCAAGTCTAAGGCCATCATCAGAATGAAATTTCAGCAAAATCAACATATTGGACTAGTTTTACTGAAAAATTAATCAAACTACAAGCGACATTCTGGAATGAAGATAACATACAATAAATAAAAGTTCACTTTCTCGACACGCAGGCAGTAAAACCGTCAATAAATACAAATCCAATCGAGCAGGCAGGTCATCATCAGGAACAAACTTTCATCCCTATCAATTGATGTTCGGGCTGGCACTGTGGTAAATTATTTGACAATAAACTTGCACTGGCAGAAAACAACCTCTGCCTTTTCACCGTCTTACGAGGTGAGCTCATGTCACTGTATGTTCTTCTCTTCAATGACTTCGCACTGGTCTCGTGTTCACTCGTATTCGCTCCATCGTCTGTGAAGGGGTCATCGGGTAGATCAGCTGAAGAGGATTCAGCTTCTGGTGTAACTATGTCAGTCAAAACATCGTCTGTGAAGGGGCCATCGGGTAGATCGGTTGAACCAGATTTAACTTCTGGTGATACTGTGTCACTCAAAACAGAGTCATGGTCGCTCAAGGAATCAGAGTCAAATGTAACTAAATCATTGTCAGTAATGATGTCCTTATCGAATGACTCAACATCATGTGCATCCACATTCTGCAAGTCATCAGTGATGACAGACGATGTGGAGTTTTGATGTGCTGGAAGCTCTTCAAGATCTGTTTTAATGTCGATAGTTGGTAGATCCTCGTGATGACTTTCCACTTTTGTACCGAGGATCGTATACGTTGGAGGAGATTCATATTTCAGGTCCCTACAGTGCGAACCCTCGACAGAATCATGCGACTGTACGACCACGGGAGTTGCATTTAAAGACAATTGAAACAACTCGGCTTCCGTTTCGTCTGCATTGAAACTGTTGTCTTTCGGTAGCGACTTCGTCGGAGCAGAACATATAGCCGAAAGTTTCGACAGAAAACTCTTCATACTCCTGTCGGCGAATTGCTTTTTCACGAGAGGAGACTTTTTAAGGCAGGATTTTGGCTTGGTAATAATATCCAGGTAGATCTGTTTGTCATCCGCAGTGTTCGTTTTTTCATCTTCTGCTAAGATTACAATGGCACTGACGTTGTCCGCCCTGACACTTTTAGACTCACATAAAGAAAGTGCGGAATCCACAATGTGAGAGGCCATGTCTAAAACGTTGTTTGGATTTGGCTGAAAATATACATTTTATAAGATGATGTTTTTTTTCAATTAGTGACAATTTACTAAGACTAAATGATTATTATTAAACACAAATTCACAAATAAAATAGAATCCCTTACTATAGACTGGTCTTGAACCATTCCCACTACTGTCACTGCCGAGAGAACATTCCAAAGACCATCGGAAGCAAGAACGATGCATTTTATTGTATCCATATCGTGAACACACACATCTGGCTCAGGCGATACTGCAAATGAATTTGTCTCCTTTTCGTAGCTCCATAAATCTCCTGAAATTTTGAAGTCATTTTAGCATTTCTTTCACATCTAAAGTAGAAACAAGTTCGGGTAAAAGAAAAACACAGTTCAACTTGCTTCTTGAATCATATACGAAACATACCAATCATTATAACTCCCAGCCTCGAATAAGACATTCACCTTCCAACCCAAAAAAGACATCATAAGTCACTAAGTTATCCATACAATCAATCATTGTAAATGTTTATAGAGCACCCCATAAAGAGCTTGGTGGCAATGGTCTTCTACATACCCCCACCGAGAACAATTTTACCCGCTAATTTTCTGATAAAATGGGCTACTAGGCACACAATGGAAGTTGAACCGTAAACCTTTCTTATTCAAGCTTGAAACTTTAGCGACTCTGCTAAAATCATTAAACAACATACGCATACAATTTCTTACAGAACAATATAGATGAAACTAGGGCATAACCGATATCGATTTTTCTTTTCTGCCGATTTCCAATTCTAGATTTTTTGTATCAAATTTTGCCGATTCCTGTCCAATTAGTCGGAAATAATTCACGATAACGTGTATTTTTATGTAAAATGAACTTTTTGTTATGTTCAGGTTGTGTTACATTTATAAACATGATGACAGACGAGTAGGCTCTTACAACCTGTAAGTTATAGACCAATATAAGGGAAGTTTGTAGCAAAGTTTACCTGCAGTTCAAAATTTAAATTTATTGCTTTAGAAAAAAATGAATAAAAAGTTATGCCAACTAATAAAAGTATTCGATTTAATATAAAAAATATCACATCAACAAAAAAGTTAACCGATTCTTTCGAAAACGAGTGTCATTAAATACGTGCTTCTTTTATGTACTGCTTAGAACAATAAACAAAAGAGGGTTCGCTTGTTTGTGCTACTGTTATAATTCTTATCTGTTATTAATTCATTCAATTACCAGGCACACTTCAGGCAATCTCATTTACTGATTTATTAAAACACCATCCACACAATATCATATAGTTCGTATGCATGACTATGCTCCACGTTGTACCCGACCTATATGCCAGGCATTCCCGATTTTGATAAGTACCCTGGATGGGAGATTAAATTTGGAATTAAACAAAAGTTCTCCGCTTAAATAAATGTCTTGCGTATTTACAAAATATTGTATATCGGAATCGGTTGACTAAATATTGTCGACTCTAATTAATCAGAATTTTGCACTAATCAGCAAACTGCGATTTCCAGATCAAAATCCTGTTATGCCCCAGATGAAACACTTAAAAATTATAAAATGATCACCTAGCGATCTAGCAATGGCAAGAAATGGAACTTTTTCAATTGTGGGCTCTGTGGCCAAAGTGGTCAAAGATGCCACGGACCGGTCCCGCTTCCAAACAACTCTTGGCACTCCCGCCTTTACGACAACTTCACCGCCACTTTTTTTTATTCTGCTCAACTCTTCCGAATTTTCAGGCTTGTGATCCTTGGAACATATAACAAAGAAATATATATCACATGTCCAAATATAATTGCATCACAACAGATACTTACCTCAGTCAAAACCTTGGCAACCCACCGGCTCTCGTTAACAGGGGCTTTTAACCCGACAACTACCGTTGAATCGCCAACATGAGCCACATATAATTTCTTTTTGCGAATCATCACCATGCTTACAGTAGTCCCTGCCGTACTAGGATGTCCAATGCAAGTCTTTGGCCATGAATCTATTAAAGTTGACATCACATTTTAGGTAGAAAATGTAAACCTTTAACTCAAAGTATACAATACTTTGAACAATTTTCAACAGACTAAAACTAAATTATTATGTGAATAGACAAGAATATAGCTAGCAATCTAGTTTAGGTAACAAGAACTTATACACTAGCGATGAATCTCCTGAAGAAACTTCGTCAATTCATCAATGAACTCACCTAATTCCTCCCACATAAGTTTATGAGTTTCCATGAATCCATCCTTTATTGATTGCATGACAACTTCATCATCTTCACTATAGAAACCATCTTGTATGGATATTTGATTCATCAGATGTTTTTCTGCAAACTTTGCTGCCTCGACACCACCGTGGCCATCAAAGACAAAAAAGCACACAAACGGGAGATCGTTCTTTAGTTTTTCAGTTAACAGATAGTCACCTTTCCCCTGTGTTTTATAGCTTCGAATAGAAATCACGTCTTCTAAATACTTACGGCCACCCCGTTTCACATCACAAAACACGGTTAGTCTTGTTTGAGTACATTTTTCCGATACCATTTCAGTTTTCAGTGAGAATAACACGTTACAATTGTTAAACTAACAAATGATGAACACCAGTTTAACACATATAGTTGTAAATGTACGGAATATTGTAGATCACTAATTACTAAAGCGCATACGTAACAACCAGCTAGGACACCCTAAGAACCGGATGTAAAACAATTTTTTAAAATCACGAAGCTGATTTAATAATAAACCACAAACGCTAAATGCCAGAGATAAACAAAAGAAAACCTTACTAATAATTTATGAATGAGGTTAAATACAAAATTGTCACGTTGTTCTTCTCCATTGGCTTCCTCTTAAATATATGGTGAATTTTAAAATTTGTCTACTGATGTTAATTAAAAATTGTCCTTCTCCACCTCTCCACTCTAATTTAATAAAAATCCCTCCTAAGTGTGGTCTTCGACCTTCCAGTCTTAGTCACTTTCGTATCTTGAATGTTAAGCGTTCTTTTGCTAAACGCTCTTTTTCCTACTCTGGTCCTTTTCTTTGGAACTCTCTTCCTGCATCTCTTACTAACTTTACTTAACTCACTGTTTTCCGTCGTAGACTTAAAACTATTAAATGCAATGGAAATAGCGCTATATAAATTACAGGATTGATTGAGATAACCTCCAGCTTCGACGTTAATGTACCCTAATTAAATTACCTAAAGATAACTTCATTGAGTTCAAAGGCATCTATTATGCGACTACATACGAAGCTGAGGTTTATCCAATCACTGTTACAAAACACATGAACTAGGGGCGGATACAGGGAAGTCATGGGGTTCGGACCCCTCCTAAGCTGTAAAAAACTCGAGTCATTTGGCAGCACGTAACAGACAGTTACATGATCCAAAAACCTAGGCCTAGCAGTAACAAAAGGCACTATTTTTTTAAAACTAATGCAGATTCATTTGAAGTGAAAATGCTTCAATTACAAAAACTTAAATATTATGTGCATAAGAAATCAATAAAAACATGTATTTTTACTGATATTTTTCCATAATGCAACAAATTTATAACAGAACTAGCATTGAGAAAAAACAAATAAGGAATGTCATTCCAAATCAAAGTAAAAGTACTTTATATTTTTTAACAATAATAATAAAAACAAAACTCCATTTTTTATGCAGTATTAATGATGATTAGCAACAAGTTTCTAATAGCATGGGGT
This sequence comes from Erpobdella octoculata, assembly GCA_963978895.1. Lineage (NCBI taxonomy): Eukaryota > Metazoa > Annelida > Clitellata > Hirudinida > Erpobdellidae > Erpobdella > Erpobdella octoculata. Next base: position 44,552,870 of record OZ022238.1, on the reverse strand, counting down.
GCAAAAATATACAACTCACAAGTCAACATTTATATTACTTTCTATGAAATTGTTTCATAATATAAAAAAATATTACAAGTGAATTAAGTATTGATAATTATTAATTAATCAGTAATCATTTGTTTTTAATAAGCAACCAACAAACTCTTGGCTAGGTGATGATAGTCAATAGAAAGTGCCCTAACTGAAATGCTCAGGACATGTCTGGGTGCTTATAAATGAGATGTGTTGCTTTTAATCCAGTCACCAGCTATCGGTGCAGCAAGCATTTGCGGAGTTAGACCAAAAGCTTCCGTGAGGGTGAGACAATGTGGGGCAAGATTCTTGCACAGTAACCTGCTTTCTTGAATTATCTTGTTGCACATTTCTGGTTTAATGATGCTTTCCATCACTAGTATCCCTAATTCTTTCTCAAGAATGTCCAAGATATAAAGACGATGGATTGATTCCAGAAGGGAGTGGAGAGATGATGGGGCATCTTTTAAGGCTCTAAAAAGTATTAAATTATTTAAGAAAAATATAAAAGTATGCAAAAAATGTCAAATAATAAAGCGAGCTAAATTATATATAATGAAGTAAATTTAAAACATAAAACTTAAATCTTAATAGAAATAGACTTTTGAAATAAATAACCATGTAGAAAACTGAAAAGAAAATACTGATAACAACTTATTTCACCAATAAAACACATATTTAAAAGTTTCAACAAAATACTTCATGAAAAACCCCTGGAACATGAAAAACAGAAGCTTACTCAAAACACTGCTCACTAATCAGTCTCTCTCCATAAGATTTCGCAGCAGCCTGGATGACATCGCTCTGGTTTTCCATCCATTCCGAGTAAACATTTTTTCCTGCTGATCCCATGCTTTTAGCTAATGAATTAAATAACTTGTTTTCCCTTTTCAGAAGGAGCTCGTGCAGGTAATTTAGAGAGGCAACATCCTCATCACACGAGTCGTCAAACTTCTTTGGACCTGCATACATGGAAAGAAGCTCCTTAGAAACCTAGAAAAAAAATTATTAAAAACATTTTTTTTTAAATAACATCAAACTAAAATATTTCTATCTAATAAAGTACTTTTTGCATTAGAACACTATTATCTCCTTCTGCAGTCATAGCAGCATGTGCCAACCCAACGAATAGTCCAAATCTATTACAAGCAAGGTATCCTTGCCCTCCACATCTTTCTCTGGCAATAGAAACCAAATTACCGGTGTGCCAAGAGAGTAGGGGCTTAATAACACAGCACATGATAACAATGTCCTGCTGTTCAGATCCATCTGGTGCCTGATTTGCCCACCTATTTTTAACATAATTCAAACCAAAGTTCAAAGCATACGTCCTAGCCAGTAAAGGCACCAGTGCTCTTTGTTGCAGCTGGAAGGACATAATCGGGGCGTCTGACTTACCGGTGGGACCAACTGCTAATCTGTTAGAAGCATATCGAAAAGCAATATCCAAAGCAGCTTTCGCAACTCCGAGAGACATGCTTGCAATGCACAACCGTCCAGAAAGCAGCTGGTCTGCAACGGTTAAAAACTGGGCCCTGCCTTGCTTGATTTTTGAGACAAACTTTCCATCTTCACTGATTTGAGAATATTTGTCTAAAAAAAAATAAATAATAAAATGTCACCAATGTAACTTTGACTATAAAGCAATCAGAAACAACATTTACCGAGCATGTTAGTGACAGGAACTCGAACATGATCAAAGCTCAGTCTTGCATTGTCAACACCATTGAGTCCCATTTTGTAGCCCATGTCCACAACAGTAACTCCTGGCATCTGACAAAAATTGTCATCTCTTATTCTGACTAATATTGCTCCAACACCATGTCTTACTCCTTCAATTTCTATCTGAGCAAAGACAATGCAGTGTTTGGCATGCAAAGCACCATTTGTAATCCAAAACTTCTGAGCTAGAGGAGTAGGTGTATTGATAATGAATTCTTTGGTAGCTGAATCAAAAAGTGCAGTAGTTTCCATTTCCACAGCATTATTTCCATAACCCAATTCTGTTAGACCAAAACACCCAACATCAGATAATGTATCTATACCAGATAGTAATGCTTTATGATGCCTTTCTGTTCCAAGTTTGAAAACAGTTCCTCCAAATAAATTAAACTGGACAGTCATTTTTGTAGCCATACTTGCATCAATCACAGCACATAGCTCATGAGCGGCAAAAATTCTGAGAGGGTTATTCTTGAAATCCAGTACAGATATAAATTTGTTGTCACAGACAAGTTGCAATCGCTTTAGGGCTAGTTCACGTTCACGAGCCATTGATACATCATAATGAGGTACCATCTCAGGATGTGAAGACAAAAACTGTCTTAATGAATGGCGCATTTCATGGTTGTCATTGTCAAGAATTCTTGTCAGCTCCCTGGGATCAAAAGGACTGCGTACTTCAGCTTTACCTGTGTTGGATACAGAAGAGACAGAACTCAATCTGCAAACATCTGTGCTAGCTTTTTTTAAAGCAGCTCTTCCATATATGCCAATAACGGATTTCATGTTTTATGTGGGTCAAACTAGGTCAGGAACTAGCGAGGCAAGCAAAATACGCTGCAGCTGATTTAAGTTCCGAAGAAAAACTTGCACTCGCTACATCACACATAGCCAGCACACGTTCGAGTTTCTGACCTGATAGCTTAGAGTTGGGGCATTTGGGGCTGAACTATTTCTAACGTTTTAATTTTAATAGCAATTTTTATAGAACTTTTTTTCAATAAAACATATTGTGACAGTTGAAAACTATTGTTCGAACAGTTTTAGTCATGGTTTTAGTCTTTAATAAACAGTTTTAATATTGTAATAAAAAGAGTATACACGGCACAATAAGCTCTAAAAATCCCCTTGAGGTATAGAAAAATTGCCATATATATCTATGAAAATCGCCAAAATTGGCTTAATGAGAAGAAACTTCAAACATTTGGCTTCTGTAAACTCATTTTTTTTATTTTCTGCTAAATAAACTTAATTTTTTTATTAGTTCAAAATAATAGTTTTGTTTAAAATGATTCTTATTGGAAGAAGTTTTTCAAGTTGTTTGTATTCCAACATTTTACCCATTCATGTGCTCTGGTGTTGATTGGAGCGGGATTTGAAATAAAAACATTCGACCCTAAATTTTCCCAAACGTTGTTATTTTTGGCGATTCAACGTTTTTTTACTTATTTACTGAAAAAATCATGTCCGGTAATCTCGGAGTGATTGAAAATGATATCAAAAACAAATTACAAAAAGGACTGGTCACCCATGCTCTTATTTCGTTAAAGGTTTTAATAAATCTCGTTATTTAATTATTTTAATTAGTTAGTTTAATAAGTTTAATTATAAATAATATTATAATAATCATATAATGTATGATTGAATAGTATTGATTATAATGTATGATAGAATATATTTATTCAATTCATCTAACAAAGTTTAAGGTTAAATTCTCACGGATTTGTGTAATTTTTATGTACAATGTTAGAATGGACAAGGATGGCAAAGTTAAATTGTATCAAGTGATGACCGTTGTTATTCTGAATATTTATTAGTACTGACGTGCGAGTAGTCCGACAAATAGTTCACGAAAGAATTGTTTTATTTTATTATAATAGATATAGTTTCATTCAATTTTCATGCTAATAATAAATACATTTTGAAATATAAAACGTGTCAAAGAAAAAAATTGGGGTAATTTTTCACTTTAACGGCTGGATGTGTGAAAGATTAATACATTCTCGGCTATAATTAGGGTTAGGGTTTTGGTTAGGATTAGGGTTAGGGTTAAAATAGGACTATTTTATTGAAAAAATCGACCCCATCCGCTAAAGTGAAAGATAACCATAATCGGTTTGGAATGCATGGATTTCTTCGAAAATCGAATGCACCTACATATACATATGAAAAGTCATGCTAAAACTGCTATAATCATCAGATGCTAAGGATATTAGTCATATATTTAAGAAAGTAATGTGACTTTTGCACTTTAAATATAAATCAAATCTATTTACACAATCTTGCCAAATATATTCCTCATAAAAAATGCTAATATTCAGAACATTTTCAGGATTTAATGTATCATCATCACTACCAACAGCCACTTCCAAAATTTTTCACACTTTCTTTTCCTGAAAAAGCTGATGACCAGGAGGGGTCCTCCCATATTTTACTTTCAACTACTCATCAAAAACAATTTTAATTGATACTCTAGTGGGTGGATACAATCCCCCTGCATTCATCCCTGGGGTTGAGATAAAAATGTTATTAATGTGACTTATGTCACATTTAAATCAGTGTTTTTATTTATTTGTTTCCGGTAACCTTCTTCGCTTTCGTATAACGTTGGTTGCCAAGATCAAATTGGTACTCTTTGACTTCCTGCAGTGCCATTTATTTTGTTTTTTTTTCATATTTAATAGTTATTTATATTTTTTTCTAGATTTCTTAAAAGATCTTGATTGTAGTACTACAAGATTCAATGTTATTGTTTAATTAAGAACTAAGAATATTAATTAATAGATAATCAATTGTGAAAGAGTTTTTTTTATTTATCTTTTGATGATCTTTGTTTTCAGGAACTGATAGACTCTGGAAATTCAAAGTTATCAAGCAGCTTTCTGGCAGAAGTTCTACGGTTGCTGTACACCCACAGAGATCAGATCGTGAGGCAGAAATCTTTACTGGTCTCAGTCATTGAAAACGTCCAAAAAATCACAAAGTTACTTGATAAATCAACCATTAGGAATGAGTCATTGTTTTTGTCAAAGTTTCTTGTTGGGTTTCATAAAAGCGTATCTAAGGAGGTTTGTGTTGTTTCTAATGTGTGCAAGCATGTGTGTGTATGTGTATGTGAGTATATGTGTGTACATGAAAAAATATAGTCTGATAGCGGAACATCAACCATAGCGCTTTACTCTGTTCATTTCACAGTCATCTTCAGTTAGAGATCTTGGCATTTCCTGGACTCTGACCTGACCATTAGGGACTGACCTAACTTTTGTTCTGACTACGACTTGACCCAAAGTTTAGACACTTTGACATCAGACAGTGGCCGAAGCCGAATGATAAAGTAATCGAGTACTATACAAAAGCATTTCAGCCAATTCTTGAACTTTTTGAATTCACAGTTAATTTATGTCATTTAGTGTGATAAAAAACAGAAATCAATTTTCTTTGTTGTTTAATTTTAATATATTAAAAATTACCTTAAATATAAATTTATTTACTCTAATAATCCATTTACTTTTTACATATATTTGAATGTATTTATTTTTCAATAAATTGTACATTCATAGTAATGGTTTGTTTGAATTTTTCAGTGTCTTTTTTTTTCTTTTTTACATTTTTTTAATCCAACTAATCGAGCGTCAGCAAAAATGTCACTTTGAGCAGTCCCTACTGACCATGCACACTCTCACGTTGGTCATACAAAATGCATCATGCACATCATGATGATATGACAGATCAGAACCATCGCAGCATACCTCCCCTGCGTTTGCAACCGGAAAACTTGTTACTTCTTTGGTTCTTTCCAGGCTTGACTACTCCAACTCAGCTCTAGTCGGACTTCTTCACACTCTAGCATGACCACATCACTCCCATTCTCTTGCATCAAACAGGTGTCAGGGACAAATCTTTTGGGGTTTTTTAATCTTAAAATCTGTAAATCAACTTCCTCCAGAGGTCTCCTCTGCAGAACAGATTGTTCAACATTCATTTCATTTATTTGTTATACCATTTATTTTGTAAAACAATGTATTTATGTATTTCAAAACGATATTCTAAAACGATTCTAATGGAATGTTCCTCTGCTTGCGAAAATCTTATACTTTCTTGTGAAAATCTTATAACTAATTTAGTGATTGAAAATCAGCAAGTTTTGATTATCTTTTAAATCTATAATCTTGCAGTGAAATTTCGTCGTTTGAAAATGTTTATTATTCCAGGGTTTCCTCGAAGAATCGATAATTTTGTTGAGATGTCTTCTCAACGAATTGAATAACTTTGAAAAATATTGCTCAAATAAAGACTCCACAAAGGAAACGACCGAAATATACGGTTCTCTATATCCCTCGCTGTATAATTTAGCCATCAAGGTGGATGACAATGATGCGTCTCTAAAAGGCGAGGTTTTGAAACTTCGGATTTTGTCGGCCGTCTTCTGCTTGAAAGGTCAGTTGTATGCGGAACATCTCCCCACGGTCACGTCGACCATCTTCGAGCGACATTACTGCAAGGAATTGACTGGCGAAAACGGCTTCACCGCCATCGAAGATGTCATCATCAATTTAGTCGATTCTTCCGACGTTTCGCTGCTCATCTCGACTGGCATTTCATACTTCAACTGGATCGTCGGAAGCGGGTGCTCCGCTGGAGATTGGATTGCTGTCGATAGATCTTTCGTGTTATTCAAGCAACTAATTAAAAGCATTCTACAGTTCCAGTTGAACAATAAAGCCACAAATTTCATCTCTGCATTCAATGTTCTGGTAAATTTTTTGTCCAAATATGCTTCAAGCGATAAAAATGTTGGCACTCAGAAGTCTCCAGTAAGACTCTTTCTGTCAAATAGAGTCAGAAGTTCTGATAAAGAAAATGCCGATCCCGACTGTTCTGCCGTCCTGCCTCAAAGACTGATAGACTTTGTTTTAGATTCTTCACCTGGGAAACATGGTGTCAAGAGAAAGAATAAAAACACTTGCAGGACATTTGGCTTTGATGATGTTAACAGTTTTTTCAACGAACTATCTTCTCTGTACAAATCACTTACGACCGAGAAATTCGTTTCGGAATTCAACGATGTCTTGCTTTCGTTTGTAAATTTTTGTTTTATTTTGACTGAAGAAATGAAAGAAAAACCAATTGAAGAGAAAATTAAATGGGTTTGTTTTTTTTATTTTAATGAGAAATCATTTATATTTTATCACCAACGAAGGATCTTTATATTTTATCAATCATGAAAGATTCATAAGAAAGTTTGCACTATAATGATGGGTGGTTTTATGATGATGGTAAGGGTCAGGCTATCTTGCATTGAAAGTTCAACTTGACTCCCCCTTCTCCAAAAATATTGTAGTTTATTTTGAAGAGATTTTTGTAATTGAAGTTCCATAAATTTGAGCATAATGCTAACAAAATTTTAACAGACTTCATATCGTGTATCTAAACACGTATTCTGCGTTTTTTTTATTTCTTTCATGCCGTTGTATTATTCCTGCAGTATTATTTTCACATTATTTCATATTAACTTCCCTTGTACGAGTTATTATGCAACTCTGTGCATATTACTCTTTTACAATGATTTTTTTGCAAGAATAAACCTAAAGCTGCTTTGTTCATTACTGTTGTGTTGCTAGCTTGGGTTTGAAAATCATCTCCAGTTCAGTTTTTGCAGACAGCTTTTGTGACAATTTTGTAATCGTTGTTTGCTCTTTATATTTATAAATATTAGTTATTTGTCCAAATGAGTACCGTATTTTTTCGCATATAGCGCGCGTACGCAGATAACGCGCGTTTGTATGAAAGTTTGGTATAACGCGCACACGAATATAACGCGCATATGTATGTAAATTCTGGTATAACGCGCGCACGCATATAACGCGCGTAACTTAACAAGTTTTGTAGAGGTGGGAAGTTTGATTCTTTTCAATGAATTGTTTTATTTGATTTGGTTCATCTTGATGATCTGTTCAATTAACTCTTTTGTTGAGCCAATCCAAGTTTATGCAATTTTGTCATAAATAATTCTTAAGATTTAGTTATTTTTTCGTTATTTGACCAAATTTTGTAAATAACATTTATGATTATCACATAGGTAAGTGCGGGCACCGCCGATTTGTCTACATACGGCCGTAGCAAATATATATATATATATATATATATATATATATATATATATATATATATATATATATATATATATTTGCTATATATATACCGTATTTCCTATTTTGTTTACATACGGCCGTAGCAAATATATATATATATATATATATATATCTTTATATATATATATATATATATATCTATATATATATATATCTTTATATATATATATATATATATATATATATATATATATATATATATATATATATCTATATATATATATATACACCGTATTTCCTAATACAATTTGTAATGGATTTAAGAAGGCTGGGATTTGTTATCAGAATAACGAAACAGATTCAGCCACCAGTGAAACTGGAGAAGCGAACAGAGACGACGACTATTTCTCATCCAAACTTGAGAAAAAGCGTCTGCTTGCTGCCCAAAAACATGATGAACTCAGTGACAATACCTCTGAATTTGATGGGTTTAAGTTTTAGATGACGACGAAAAGCCTGCAACATTGTGAAGCAAAAACATTTTAACTATAATTTTTTTGGCTGTGTTTATAAATTAACATAAACTTTTATTCATTTGTATGGTGTTTTTTCGTGATTTTTTTTCCATAATTTTTCATTTGTGTACTTTTTGTTTTTGTTTTTTCTCCCATTTCATCGATTTAAAAAAAAAAGAGTTTTAGCACCTTTTCAAGAGTATACACATAAAACGTGCTAGAGAGGTGTGCCTATAACGTTAAGGAAGTAAAAACGCATATAACGCGCACACACATATAACGCGCTAAGGGGTCCATGCTATGTAAAACCGCATATAACGCGCACACGCATATAACGCGCACACGCATATAACGCGCACACGCATATAACGCGCACACGCATATAACGCGCACACGCATATAACGCGCACACGCATATAACGCGCACACGCATATAACGCGCACACGCATATAACGCGCACACGCATATAACGCGCACACGCATATAACGCGCCTTAGGAGAGCGCGGTATGTAAAAACGCATATAACGCGCGCGTTATATGCGAAAAAATACGGTAAGTCCCTTCTGTATGAAAATAAAAATAACAGATGTGTTTCGTTAGGTGTCTATGACAATAAAAGATTGTGGAAATAACGCATTTGTGACGTAAAAAGAGTAAGATTGTGGAAATAACGCATTTGTGACGTAAAAAGAGTAAGATTGTGGAAATAACGCATTTGTGATGTAAAAAGAGTAAGATTGTGGAAATAAAGCATTTGTGACGTAAAAAGAGTAAGATTGTGGAAATAACGCATTTGTGACGGATATGCGTGAAAAGAGCAAGAGTAGCTTCTAAAATAAGTTATTCGTAGACCAGGTTAGTTATGATGATAAGTTGTCATGATGATGATGATGATGAAGACATTTGTGATATTTTTTATGAAGATGAAAAGTTGTGATTATAATGGTGAAATAAATCATCAGAACAAAACAAATTTATTAAAAAATAAAACTTGATGATATGCAGAAATAGAGCAGCAGGGTTAACTTGGTTTATTATTGAAATATATTTCTTGGTTTTGATAGTTCAAAGTTTGTAGTTTTGTGTGCATTATTCTCCTGATGTGATTTTTTTGTAAATTTTTTCATACAAAACCTTTAAACCTTGGTATGCTTATGTAATTGAAGATGCTATACAATTCAAGATATAAATCGGCATCCACTGTTTTTAACAATATTTTGCACCTAATAATGACAACCTAAAATAACATTTAATTTTTGTTTAATTTGCAATAACTCGAAGTAAACCTTTAAAAGCATCTATACATATATAACTTCTGATGTCTGTATGTATGTATGTATGTATGTATGTATGTATGTATGTATGTATGTACTCCTTTAAAAGCATTAGTTATAAAACGACAACTCATGCACATAATTCTTCTTAATATGCTCTTACATGTCCACAGCTGAATGCTAGTCTTCTCACCTCGATAAATGAGTACCAGTTTCGCGACTGGGTGTAATAATGTTCGGATACACGTGCGGGTGGCAGGAAACTGTGTGATCCCATATGCACGATCTGTTCCCGGTGCCTCTGAGGTTTCATAACACAAGAGTGTGCGTTACTAATTCTCTACTACTACTACTACTACTACTACTAATACTAATACTACTACTACTACTACTACTACTACCACTATCACTATCACTACTACTATTACTACTCCTTAACATTTCAATGCCACAATTGGCTTATATTTATGTTAATTTTTTTTATGTGCTTTTAGATCAAGCTACAGAATCAGCTGCACGGATTCATCATTGAATTGATAACTGAACAGCTGCAAAACAATGTTTCCAATGAAATAAGAATTGCTCATTTTGAATTAAAGTATCTCAGTCAGTGGAAAAAAAAGCTGAGAGTTTGTGCTGACTTAATAACAGGTTAAAAAAGTAAATTATTTATTTCATTTAATTAAAAAAAACAAACAATCCCATTAAAGCTATTTTGATAACCGTTTCGACTGAGAATTAAATGTAGGTCTCCAATAAAATGTCAATGTGTGTATTTTTATCATGTAAGTTTTAACTTTTTATATCATTCCATGTAGATATGCCTGCCATGAACGATAACTTATTATTAGAAGTCTCGGAAATGATCGACATGGTTACTTCTCCCTCTTTTAACGGCACATTCGATGGCATCATTCCAATTGGTTGTTTTGCAAGAATGTTTTTTTGTTTTTAATAAATTCAAGTTCTTCTATAATATCTTTTTTTTATTTTCGAAACAGTGACAGAATGCTACAAAATTGGAAAATATTACTATACATCGAGCAGTTACAAGCAAGCAATCGACTGGCTTGAACCCGGTCTGAAACTGTATGCGGCTTACGCTTCGGGCACTACCACTAATTCCAGCCTTAAGTTGAATTTCAAGGTTTATTCAATTATCTCGTCTGAATATTTAATTTTTTTGAATTATTTCTTTAAAATATTTAGAATATATTTTAAAATATTAGTCAGCAAAGGTTTTCAGTGTAAATAAAGACTTAGATTGCTATACGAACATCTTATTATAATTTTACCTCAATTTTTCAAATTTCTTATGACATTTTCAGTTTTTATGTTGCTTATTTATTTTATGACTTATGACTTTTTTTTATTTTATTATGACTTTGTATTGACTTTATTTCTTTTGAGTGATTACACCATTTTAAGGTTGATTGTCTCACGGAGGTAACTCCTTTCATCAACCTTGTTGAATTATTAAACATTAAAAAAAAAAATTTGTATCACTTGTATTCATATGCAAAATAATTTTTTAACTATTTCGTTTCACCTGCTCAGATATGGCCGTGCTATGAAATTTTGGCCGAGTGTAGAAGAAAGTTGGGCCAGAGAAAAGAAGCATATCAAGCTGTCGTGGAAGGCCTCTGCATGGACTCGTTGAGCCTGTCGCAGGCTGCGTTCCGGTGGATGAAAATCACTGCTGATATGCTTGCAGATAAGCAACAGCCTAAATATTTGTTCGTTTAATATTCTTGATTTTAGTAGATTAGATTAGTCTAGGTCACTCTAGGTGAATTGACAAAAAATTGTTTTATTCCTGCTTTATGGTAGAAATAATTCTTAAGATACAATAGGTAAGAGCAGAAATCTTATTTTATTTTTTAAATGATTTAGAACCATGTCATCTGCATTGAAGAAACATTTGAAAGTCCAATCAACGTTGACCGTTGAAATGATCTCGTTAGCGGAATTGGGTGCTTTGAAGGAATCAAGGTTAGTTGTGATTTATTTTCTAAAAGTTTTATAGAAAGTGATTTATTTTCTAAAAGTTTTATAACACGTAAACAAACAACGAGTGTGGCCGATGGAGATGAAACTTTTGAAGACAAAAAATTTTTATTACAAAGAAATAAATATAAATACTGTTATTCAGCAATATGTAACAACTGATGTCAAAAATAATTTGGCCGAATTTATCACAGGAAAATACTTGCCGATGATTTCTTGGAATGTACGATATTCATAATGCGAATTTGTCAGTTTATAACAGACATTATTTTTGATATAATTTAAATTCATGATATATATATATAATAATAAATAATATATATATATATATCAACATACATAATTTCCGACGTATGTATGTTAGGCGGTTTGATAGCTCAGTAATCATCACTAAATTATTTCCATCCTTTTTGACGAGTTTTTGCTAGTTTATATATATATATATATATATATATATATATGCTTTTGAGAAATATTAAATAAACTCAATGCTGAGCTAAACTACTTGTATGATTGCGTGGCACTCCTTCTAAACACGGCGACATGCTCCTCGGAAGACTGCAAGCTGTTAAACTTGGCTATCATTGTGGCAACTCGTGTAGCTGCATGGTTAACATTGGCTGTACGATTAACGTTTTCTTTATTTTCTCGGTCACAAGATACCTGTCGCAGAGAAGTTTTGAAATCTGACCAGTCAATGGAACTTTGTTTCGGTTTTTCTAGGCTTGTCCAACCAGAAAAGAGTGGATTTTTATTTGTAAAAGTGACTGAGGGTGGTTTATAAACATGGGTTGTTAAATGGCTTTTGCCAGCAGGAGATGCCACAGGTGGTGACGGCATGTTTCTAAATGACATTTTGGCATAGGAGACTGGATTTGGCTGATATGTATATATAACATCAGTTTTAGGTTGTGAGTTTTGTCTACTAATCAGCGTTGTCTCAGAGATGTTTTCAACATCTGAAGTAACATCCATGCTAGTTGAACTGTGATTGGTGTCTAGGACACGCTCTTTTTGATCTTCGCTGATCGTATTATAGTTTGTCCTCAATGATAGGAGTTCTGTCTTTCTAATGTTTTTATTTATTGGGAAGCGAGTTGTAGTGACATCATCATCACGTTCATTGTAGTTGTAAGTTTCATCGAAGCTGTCTTGAGACCTGCTAAACTGCGTTTTCTGTGACTTCCAACTACCGAGATGGGGGTTCTTAGTATTGAAACTTCTGAATCTATTGTTATTCAGCGTAAATGGTCGCGAGTCATCATCATCATCATCATCTCCAACACTGTCTTGTTGTTCGTGCCGTTGATGTTCCACCAGTCTCACGGAAGACGAGCTGAACGTACCCCTCCTGAACTCCATCTGTTCACCGGTATCAACCTGCGGGCTGGCCAAAGTATCGAACATTCTTATGAGATTTTTAATTTTTTTTCTGTGGTTCGAATCATCTGAATTGTCATCGGATGTTTCGTTGTTGTTATTCTCTAAAGCAGTTGTTAGTTCTGATGACATATCGGTAGTTTTGTTCTTATAATCTGCTGCAGACACAGTTCCAGTTGGCACATTGACGTGTTTATTATAATGAGGTTCCGGAGTGTTTGTCAGACTTTTTTCGTCATCCAGATTTTGTACCAATTCAGCAGTATCTTCGTTTTCAGCTGGTGGCTGTTCGAGTGAAATTGATGGAGATGATTGAAGAACGAGCGTGTTTAAATGATTTTCTTGAGAAATTCGAATTAAATTAAAAGTTTTTTCTTCTTTTTCATCTTCTGCGCTTTTCATCTCTTTTAGCGGTTTCGTGATAAGCTGTGTATTGCTGTCGTCGATTTCATCTACTTTAAATAACGGTTTATCACCGGCATTATTATCCAGTTTGCCTGGCGTAGAACCAGGATTATTTTCAAGCTGGGTTGTATTCAAGTGCCGAACATTCTTTTCACTTTCATCAAAAAACAGTTTTTTCCTTACTTTACTTTCCAAAACAGAATCGTCCTCAAAGGAATTACACAGTTCTTCGATCTTCGATTGACCGACATCTTCAACCGATTGAATTATGCTTTCAATCAAACTGTTTACCCTTTCCATCAATCGGATGCCTATCCATGGCTGGCCGTTCCCCGTTTTCCACTGGGAGAAGTTGTGGATTGATTGTCTTGTTTCTCTGCACAGCTGTTCAGTCCAGATGTTCTGCTTCTGGAGAGCACGGACAAACGCTCTCGCCTGCTTTTGACTTCTGAGAGGAAAAAAAATATCTTCCTCAAAATTTTGGTTATCTTCCGCCTCTTCGAATGTCTTGAGGACTGCTTCGTTGAAAAGAAATGTTTCATCAAATTGAGTCATTTGAAGCTGGAATAGGAGGCTGTTAAAAAAATAATAAAATATCATCAAATAATCAATTTTAAAGTATTATTTACAGTTGAGTGTTGTTTGGAAATACATTTTAATTTAAATTCTCAAATTAAATATAATAGAGTGAGTCTAAGATTGAGGAAGATTGAACTTCTTGGAAATTAAAAGACAGCAACAAAAAGTTTTACGTGGGAGTACTTTATGTAAATGTAGTCTTTTGGCCAGCAGCATAAATGATCTAACTTGTAAGTATTTTGTATCACTGCTGGCTGGTATAATATCACAGCACAGCATACCTGTCTGCTGTTATTATTTAATAACAGTATTAATGCTTCAATCTGTCCAATAGAACAAGTAACAAGCACGGACACATATATAAAAGGATCAATTCTATTGATCTTTCCATCTATCTTCTTGTAAAATTGGTGTTTTTTTGCTCACCATGTATCTATAGAAGTACAGATATGTATACATATCTATCCATGTATACCATAGTGTACATGCATACAATCACTATTTATTCCTCTACTTTGGCTGATATATTTGCAATTAAGATTTTTTTTTGTCCTTTACATGATCTTGCAGAAAAATTTTACGCTTTAAGCATTAATAAGCATTAATCGGAGTTCAAATTTTTCTTCCATAAATTCCCAATCAAGTTATGCAGACAAAATAGAAAAATACCTTATTTACATGAAACAAAAGTTCCTTCAGGTACAAAATTGTTCTCTACATTGAGCTTTTGAAATCAGTTAAGTTAGCCTGCTTGCAACTCACAATTTCTTCATAAAGCCTCTCAAATTAGAAACACTTTTATCCACTTTATAATCTATTGATACTACTTCTTATGGACGTTTGAGTCAAGTCAATATCAACGACTTATACATATTGTAGGATTGCATTCAATCGATGTGTGTGTGCGTATCTGTGCGTGTAAGTGTGTGCGTATGTATATGCGTATGTGTGTGTGCGTATGTATGTGTGTGTGTGCGATCAATTTATCTGGTCGAGAAGTACAGAATGTTGAATTGTATTTATTTATTTAATATTACACAATAAGTCATCAAAGCTGAAGAAGGGCAGCCGTTTTCTTCTCTATATTGATTCATGTAGACTAGTAATTAAGGGAAAATTTATGACATTTATTAAGCCTTCCATAAAAGATCTGTTGTAATAGTTTTTAAGCTCTTTATAATTGGAGAATCCTGTTCCCATAGTAATTGCACTTTTTAAATAGATCTTCACGTAATGTGTCATCATCTTTTTTATTGAATAAATTAATAATTCAGAGAGATGATTCATTATAAGTTATTATTACTAATTACTAATTTAAGTTTAAAGCCTGATGATGTTATATCGACATTAATTATATTGATAATTGATAGCCCTTTGAAAGGATTTAATAAGGAGTAAGCTTTTTACATTCGTGTGTACGACCATTGTACAGCACCTTAACTACAGAGAATTACACAATACGATCTCTAACTATTAACTGATAAAATATAACTTAATTGTAAAATATTTAAAATCAATTGTATCAATTAAATCACACTCACTTCCATCCGGATGAGAAAATGCAATACAACCCAACCTCTTCTTTTATTTTTTTTAGTAACTATTGATAAACAGATGACTTGAATTACAATGGAAAGAAAAATAGAATGTGTTCATTTTAATTTCAACCACAAGCTGTTGGTGTGTCCTCAAATTTCAGCTGAGTTACGTGCATTCGTGCATTCAGCCTGCACACATCCACATCAGTCTCTTCACGTTCGACACCACTGTTATTTATTGAACACTACTGCGTTGATGTGATAGTAGTGCAGATACGCACTTGTACACAACCAACTACACGCATATACATACATACATACATACATACATACATACATACATACATACATACATACATACATACATACATACATACATACATACATACATACATACATACATACATACATACATACATACATACATACATACATACATACACACACACACACATACACACACATACACACATGCATGCTGTTTGTCACCTACCTCTACCTACTCTCTATCATTGAATGACTGCACTGCTGATGATGTAGTCATATTTATGTGTTTTTTCTATACCTATAAATATTCTTTATTTCACCAATGGCATTTCACATTTGATCATACTTATGGACTGGAACAATCCATGTATTCAACCAGTTAAAAGAGAGTGATGGTTTCTAAAATATATTATGATTTAAAGGGAATTAATTCATTTTAGTTGTACTGTCTCTCTATACATATAAATGACTATGTCTGTATGTATGTATGTATGTATGTATGTATGTATGTATGTATGTATGTATGTATGTATGTATGTATGTCCATTATGCATTGCCACACCATTCATCTGATTCTAATGAAATTTTCACAACATTGAACGTCAATAGAGGAAGGTTTTGGGAAATAAAATCGAGATCGGTCGGTGGAGAAGTGAGCGAGCAGGAACCGAGGGCATGTAGGAATGGAAAAGCAACAGAGAGCAGATAGGCGAGCGGGAAAGAGAGAGCTATCGGGAACGAGAAAGCAAGCGGGAGCGAGAAAACGACAGGGAACTGGAAAAGGAGCGGGGGAACAAGCGGGAACGGGAAACGGAGAGGGAGAGAAAATTATAGAAAAATCTCTAAAAACCCCGGGCAACGCCGGGTACCCCGCTAGTAATATTTATATTTATTATGCTGCCTACTTTTCTTTCTGATCAGAAATAAAAACTAGGCATTATATATATATATATATTTATATAATTCCGATGTCTGTATGTATATCTGTATTCATGTATGTATGTACATACATACATACATAGTGATTTCTGTCATTTTTGACGGGTTACATCCTGAAGATTTGTTTGTACTATTGTAGAATGAATGTTTTTGTCACACAGTGTGATCATGTCATGCTTATTAAGCTTAGAATTATGTTTGTGAATTATGTCAAATGAAGTTTGAATAATTATTTGATTTTATGGTGATAATAATGTCAAGATTATCAAGAATTTATCATACTGCATTGAATTTATTGGTACGTATATATTAATGCATCACATATATGTATATATAAATTTATATATTGATGAAAATGTTTATGTAAATATTTATGTATACATCACTGTACCACTATACCTATATAATAATATTTTTTTATTGCAGAGTATATTTGTATGCCTACCATGATGCTGTACTGAACGACCTTCTGTCACTTTATAAGAATGACCTTCCAAGAAAGTGTAAATTTTTGTTGGAAAAATCTAAATTGGTGAGGTCTACAGGAGAGAAGAGTTGTATCGAGTGAGTCATTCTTTGTTTTTATTTATTTACTTTTTATTCTTTTATTTGAAATTATTATTGATTTGAAACAGTTTTTAATGAATTTCTTGTTCTAGTTTGATTTAAAATTATTTTAGGGTCATAAATTCTTAATAACGATTTGTAATATTATTTAGGATTCATTCTCGGAGTATTTGTTAGAATAACTCGTATTAAATAATTATCTGCTTATGTTAAACATTTCGACAGAGCATCTGCGAAAATCTACGATGAAGTGATTGATTTGCTTGAGACTTCATGCAAAGAAGGATCACTGGTTGCCAAAGACTTGAAGGCTCAGGCTCTCGTTCTCAAATTCGTGGTGGCAGACCCCGAAAACAATGATGAGGTAATTTGTAATCATCGACTTTTAGAAAAGGTTTTTTCATTTTTTAATTAAAAAAACAAAAATGATTGGTTAGTTTTTTTTAATGAGACACGAGATTTCAGTTTTAATCTGTTAAAGTTTTTTCCCAGCTGGATTTGGACGCTCGATTGAAGAAAATAGAAATATTAAAAACAAGCGACAATGTCGATAATAACGAAAGAGTCGTAGTCGGGGACAACGGGACGGAAAGTAAGCAGACCGCAGAAGAAATTGAATCGGAACTTGAAAGCTTGCAATCTTCCTCCTTCGCCTCACTCGATCAACTCGAAACTGCTCTCGACATATGGATCGATATCTTTCAAGAGAAGACTGAACCTGGAAACATTGTAGAAGATATTTGTTCTACCAAAGAGACGATTGAGATTTTGGCTTGCATTTTTAAACTTCATCAGGTATATTTATTTATTTTTTTGTTATATTATTTTATTTTATATTTGTTTCATTGACTTAAATATAAAGTTTTTTTATTTTTTGTTTTCAAAGCACCCCAGAGGACCAGCGGCTTTGCAATTGCTATTCAACCTTTCAACATCAACAGATGATATATCTGCCGTTCTTCTGACGTCCACACTGTTCATAGACTACCTGGTCGAAGTTAATCAGTGTCACATGGCTTCACAGGTGATTACGGACGTAGACGATTTCCTAGCTGCTAAGAGCAAAGATTCAATTGTCAAGCATCGTTCCATGTACTGTCAGTACTTAATCAGTAAATCTCATGCTCTCTTGTTGGAGAATAAAGTGAGATAATCAAAATAATTTTATTCTATTCCAATTTTAATATTCTGAAATCTCGAATTCGTCTAGAAGTTTTACTAAAATCTACTTGCATTTCAGCTGAAAGAGTCACTTGATCTGATGATTGAAGTTGGAAAGTTGTGCGTCGATGAATCAAACGATGCACTCGAAGACAATTTTCTGAAGAGTCACATGTACCTCTTGATATCAAAATTCTGTTCTTCCGAGCGCGATCGCGACGTCATCGAGGCAATCGGGTCGTTGACTTTCTTGAACGACGAATGCGGAAAACGAAAGACGCTCGGAACTCAGCTGGAGTGGCTGACGAAGTGTACGAGACATTTTACGGCTCTGCTCTTTCATTTGTTCAGGAAGAAAAAATTTGCTTGTTAGTTATTTTTGTTCTATTTCGTTTTATATTTTTGTTTTATTTCGTTTTATATTTTTGTTTCATTTCGTTTTATATTTTTGTTTCATTTCGTTTTATATTTTTGTTTCATTTCATTTTATATTTTTGTTTCATTTCGTTTTATATTTTTGTTTTATTTAGTTTTTACAACTATTTTCTTGAACGTTTTGCACATTGTAATTTGGACGAGTTATAAAAGTGTAAACATTTTAAAATTGAATATTCAAAATAGGAACAAAAGTTGTTAACTTGCCATGCTTGGAATGTTATAAAAATATCTCACATATTTGAAATAATAAATTATTTTTTATTTCTATACAGTATGCGAGAGACCATCTATGAAGTGGATTTACGTGGACCGACTCATCACCTCCATACTTCACACGACCCGATTGTACATCAGGGGAGGCATCTTGCGCGAGAGTAAAATACACCTGCTCAACGCTCTTGCGTACGCGCAGTCGTTCCATGTTAAGAAGAGGTGTGTCTTTTTGTCTGTTTGCATGTTTATCTGCTTGGTTGTTTGGGTGTCTGTTTGCATGTTTGTTTGTTTGTTTGTATGTTTGTCTGCATGCTCATCATTTTTCAATGATTTGAAATTTTTGATAAAAATTATTATAATCTTATTTAATAACAAGCAAGAAATGTTTTTATTTTTTAATTTCAGGATTTGTGAGGTTAAGCTCGAGATGGCCCATTTTGCTAAGCTTAGCTGTTTCCATGACGACTGCCGGTGGCATCTGGCTACGGTTAGTTCACTCTTGAATGATCACAAGACTGGAAGCGACCCTGTGAAAGAGAGGAACGAAGATAAAAGAGGAAAACCGAGGGGAACGAGATCGGCCGTGTCCGATTCGAAAATTCCGATTCGGGGCGACGACCCTGAAGATGTCGCCCCCGCCACGACCACCGACTTTCAGTTCAGTTACGTACCGCTGAGACTCAGCTTCAACGACGATACATCTGTCTCTCCCACGTCTCCTGGGAAGAAGCTCCCAGAAAAGTTCATCTTGCCGACCTGTTGGGAAGAAAACTGTCGCGACAATGTCAGCGAAAATTGTCCATCGTGTCGAGACATTACGATGAGACGATTGCAGCTGCGAAAAATCATCGAAGAGTGCGAGTTGAGGTTGAGCATCGGACAGAGTTGGGATTACGTGAATGATTTCTTAAATAAATATGAAGATTTCAAAGACCATCTCGTCAGGTGGGCAGAACGTGACTTGAACAAACAGGCCAGGTGGGAATACAGGTGTGTGTCCAAGAGCACGGGAAGTAAAAAGTCTGATTTAAAAGAAACTAATAGAAAGAATCATAGTAATAAGAAATTTAATGGGAAGCTTATTTTTTCTGATCTTTTCATCAGAGTTGAGATCATCAGGATGAAAATTGACTTTTTAAGAAACAGTTTGACACAATCGAAGAGTTCAGCAATAAAAGAAATTTACTCTAAGGAATGTCCAAAATTAGAATCTTGTTTGTTGGCAGAAATGAAATTTCTGGAATTTGTTGATAAGCTGGGTTGGCCTTCGAGAACCAATCGATATCTATCAGAAATCGACTTGCTGTGCGCTTGCGTCGGAAGACTCACGACAGCGGATGACGATCTTCAAAATTGGAGCATCCGGTCCGAACAGAGTCAGGCGAACATTTTTTCTCCGGCACCGAAGGGCGGAAAGACGTTCGCAGCTCCCAACGCTCCCATCAAACAGGGCAGGAAGCCACCCAAATCATCGCTCAAGCTGGAACTGCCGAGGTCTTCTGCTCAATCGAGTGCCAAGAAAAAACGAAAGCCTCCTCGGTTGGACGAGATCGATCCGAATCTTGCCGATGACCTTAATAAAGTCATGGCTCAGAAGACGTTTACCGCAATCGGCGATTGTAATCTTTTGGATTCTTTGTTTTCTTCGTTTGAGCTGATCAGAAGAGATCCGCCCGCGGTTCAGTACAGAGACTTGTGCCATTCTCTTGCTCTGCTGAACCTGCAAGATCAGTCTACAGATGACAATGTGGCTGCCTACTACCTTTCTGAGGCTGTTTCAATATCGTTCAGACATGCAAGTCTTATTAATATCAGCAAGAAAATCAGGTTAGTCATCTAGTTCCGATCTGACTGCGTTCAGGTTTTTTTATTCCAGTCGCTCGCAATTTACGGTTCTGCTGCGTTCAGATGTCTGGAAAAATTACTTTTCATTTCAGGAATGGCATGGAAAACTCACAGACCACAGAATATCTTGAAATTCAAAGGAACTTCTCTGATTTTACGATGACCCAGGATAATTTTGCTAAACTCATGAATAATTTACCAGAAAGTAATCTAAAACAACTATCTCATTTCAATAACTTCAAGTTTTCACTAACAAACCTAACTCAAATTGTATCGTGACGTTTTGTATTTCTTACAGACTGGACAATCTGCCAACTGAATTTAGTCTCACTGGCTGGCAAGGATAGGAATCAGCTGTTTGTCACCAGGATGACCAGAAAACAGCCAGCTTTTGTTCTGCCCCTGCCACACATGACTGCAGTTGAGGTTGACATTTTTTACTGGTTTTGTCAGGTGTTTAAATTGTAAGTATTTTATTTCTTTTTATAAACGAACTTCTAAACAATATCTTTTCAGAGAAAAGAGTTGTTGAATAAATGGACGTGGTTGATGAAAGAGAATGAGAATACAATGAAGGTGACGGAAAGGAAAGATTGGTGGACGAGAAGGAAGAAGCTGGACGATGATATTGAGGTAGTCGTTTGAGTAGTTGATGGTAGTCGTTTGAATAGTTGATGTAGTCGTATGAATAGTTGATGGTAGTTGTATGAGTAGTTGATGTAGTCGTTTGAATAGTTGATTGTAGTCGTTTGAATAGTTGATGTAGTCGTATGAATAGTTGATGGTAGTTGTATGAATAGTTGATGGTAGTTATATGAATAGTTGATGGTTTCATGTTGTGTGTATAAGCTATTTCTTATGAGCTTATAATGGGATCATCGCAACTGATCCCAGGACAACTGATCCCAGGACTACTGATCCCAGGACAACTGATCCCAGGACAACTGGTCCCGGGACAACTGATCCCACGGACAACTGATCCCATGGACAACTGATCCCATGGACAACTGATCCCATAGACAACTGATCCCATATCTGCATCATTTTATATTTCACTGTTTCTGCAATCAATAAACTGATATTAACATATATAATTTCCGATTTCTGTTTGTATGTACGAATGTATGTGTATGTATGTATGTATGTATGTATGTGTGTGTGTGTGTGTATGTATGTATGTATGTATGTATGTATGTATGTATGTATGTATGAGTATGTTTGGATGCTGTAGTGATTGTAAATGAAAATTTATAATTGTAAATGAAAATTTATAATGCGCTTTTTTTAAAAAGTCACAAAAGCGCGTCGCGTCAAATCATAAATTTAAGAATAAAGTTCTGTCTTAAGCAGCTTCCTGAAACCGCCGAGGTCCAAAGCTGGATTCCTCAGGTCAGCAGATAGGCTGTTCCAAACAACTGGACCAGCAGTGGAGAATCCGCGCCTGCCGAGAGTCGTTGTCTTTGACGATGGAACGAACAAGTCGCCAGCAGCCGCCGATCGAAGGTGGGACCGACCAGCAAGCGTTGAGATCGGTACACACAATTGCTGCAGGTAGACCGGAGCCGTGTGGTGGAGGCACTTGTATACCATCAGACCCAACTTGAACTGAATTCTCTGCGGGAAAGGAAGCCAGTGAAGTTGCGTCCGCATGAGATCTGATACGGGAGACCAGCCGGGCAGCTGAAGAACAAGACGAGCGGCTGCTCGGAGAATGGATTGGAGCCTATTGATTTGAAACTGTCTAAGTCCGGCCATGACACCATTACAGTAATCAAGCCGGCTGTGCACGAGTGCTCTAATGAGTGAATGGGCGGAGTCCATGGTGAGGCTACGGCGGACGACGCGCAGTTGACGGAGATGATAGAAGCATGAACGAGTAAGATGAGAGATGTGTGCCTCCATAGACAAGCTACTGTCGACCATCACGCCAAGATTACGAACATAAGTGGAGGGCCTGACTGAGACACCAGCGATGACCAGATCCCAGTGATGGTTCTAGTCATGGACTCCTAAATAAGCCGATAAGAATTAATGTTGGAGTGTCTTCATTAATTCATTTAATTCATATCTTCGAAAAAAACAACTGCTGAAATGAGCTAAACTCTATTATTTTTGGATTGGCACGGTTCCATTTCTCATTATGAACTTCACGCAGAAAGGAGTGAAACGATGAAAAGTAATACGAACTTGTCAATTTCATTTTGACTGTGTATCGTGCCCTCGTGCGCTTATACTAAATATTATTTCTCCGTTGTCGTATACAGCCAGCCATCGTAAGCTGGCTACGTAAGCATCATCACCACCACCATTGTCGTCAAAAAATGAGTTGCTTATGTCTATGGGATCAGTTGTTTATGGGATCAGTTGTCCATGGGATCAGTTGTCCATGGGATCAGTTGTCCATGGGATCAGTTGTACTGGGATCAGTTATCCTGGGATCAGTTGTCCTGGGATCAGTTGTCCTGGGATCAGTTGTCCTGGGATCAGTTGTCCTGGGATCAGTAGGCACCAACCCGCTTATAATAATCTAATAATTTGTTGTTTTTTTTATTTTATTTTATTAAATATTTGTATCCATCTGTATTTGTTTTATAATTATTAAATCCTCTATATTAACTTGACTGTGTTTGCTTGCTTGATGGAATACGTTGGTATCTTGTGATGCTTAAAAACATACTTGTCGTCATCCAATTGAGCTGAAATTTGGTGTATTGAATTTTTGTCGATGAGAATGCATTCTATTAAATTTTCATATCGATTGGACAAAATTTAAATAAAATATTAAAAATAAAATTAATTAAAATTTACAAATTTTTGTCAAACAAATAAAACCATAAATTTTAAGTTTATTCAAAGAAATCAATATTTAATTTTTCATTTTAAAAATTCATAATAAAATCTTTGTTTTTTTCCATATTGGTTCAAAAGTTTTTCATTTTTTCAACCTTCACATACTTCACATTTCAAGTATTTAGAAAACTGTGGTCAATGTTTTTCTATTTTATAGACTTACTATCATCAACAAATGATTTGCAAAATATATAAGCTGCCTAATTAAAAAATATGAAGGATTTGTGAAAAACTAAATTTTTATGGTTCACTTGTTTGTATTTATTTATTTAATAATTAAATAAACAAATGTTTGTATTTATTTATTTATTTATTTATTTATTTAATAATTAAATAAACAAATGTAATTATTCAAATTTATCGCAGTCACTGCTGGATGATCTGGAAAAAGAATGGTTTTCGGGTTGGGTTGGCAGTTTGATGGGGAAACTGTTGAATGAAAATGATGAAGCCGTATTAGAGGATGGAGTGAATACTTTCTTGAAAAACTGTCCGTTGGTCAGTCCTAAGCAGAGAAGAATGGTAGAGGTATGTGTGCAACTTCATTCCATTTCTCTTCATTTATTATCGGCTTGACATTGGTCTGTGATAATGATCAGCTGTTTATTATTTTCTTAAATTGTTAACTGTTATATGGAGCCACTAGGAGTTAAATCTTTTGAAAAACTTTTTTGTATTTTGTAAGAAAGATTAATTTTTATTCACTTAATCCTATTAACAACTAAATAATTAATAGTTGGATCATCTGTTTAAAACCAACAATCCAGGTACGATAAATAATTAAACCAACAATCCAGGTACAATAAATAATTAAACCAACAATCCAGGTACAATAAATAATTAAACCAACAATCCAGGTAGAATAAATAATTAAACCAACAATCCAGGTACAATAAATAATTAAACCAACAATCCAGGTACAATAAATAATTAAACCACCAATCCAGGTACAATAAATAATTAAACCAACAATCCAGGTACTTCTCAGTGGTTCTCACCTGTTGGAAAATCGTCACATTCTTCAAGCGCTTGCCTGTATGATCGATCAACCACTGGCTGATCATGGCACTCTCAGACAATTCATTCCACTTGTCAAATCGATTTCCAATAAAATGAATCTCTCCATAGCTTCCAGAGGTCCGGTTATTCTAATCCTCGACAAGGTGGATTTCATAAACATTTGTTATTTATTTGTCTTTTGTTTATAAGGAATTCTCGTGTTTTTGTAGCTGTATTAACAAACTAGTTATTATATTAGTTACATAATAATTGTGTTTTATCGTTTAAGGACATTCAACATCTTCCGCTGGAAAATATGCCCGGTTTGAAAACGCAGTCGTTTACAAGACAGCTTTCGCTGCATTGCATGATGGGGCAGGTAAACTGCTTCCTCTGGAAGGATAACAACTCCGTACTGAGGTCCGGGGTCGACAGGGACAGTGTGTTTTACGTTGTCAATCCGGACAACAATCTGAGCCACACGCAGACGACGTTTCAGGTTTGGTTCAAAAAGTGAGTTTAGTAGATTGAACGTCGTATTCCGTTGCATTGAAGCTCATGCAATTTTGTTTACGAAAAATTTTTTTTTGTATCAGGAAGGAGCTGAAATGGGAGGGAGTTATTGGAAAGCCTCCAACGTCGGAAGAATTGTCTTCCCATTTGATGAATAAAGACCTTTTTATGTTGGAATTTTTTTTTCCATTTAAAAACAGTTTTTTTACTTGAATGAAAGTATTTTAATTTATAAGAAATGAAATGAAAATAAATCTAAACACTAGTAATAATTTTTGTATCCCTAGATACGTTGGACACGGAACTGGTGGAAAGTATTTGACGGGAGGAAGTTTACAGATGCTGCATTGCAGATCGGCAGTGATTCTTATGGGCTGCAGTAGCGGGAAGTTAACCATCGAAGGTCAATTCGAACCTCATGGAATGATTTTTCACTACTTTCTTGCTGGATCGTTAGTTTCATTTATTTTTTATTTCACGGGCACGATTTCTTCATGTGTCTATAATAAAAAAAATTGTTCTTTTGATCCTCTTCAGACCTTGCATCTTGGCAAACCTGTGGGACGTTACAGACAAAGATATTGACAGGTATACGGGCGCGGTCTTGAAGAATTGGTTGCATTCGTACGATGATGAATCTATTCCTCAATCGGATCTCAGTTCGAATGTAAACTTTGTTACAAATGCCATAGAGAGTCGAGCAGCATGTACGCTCCGGTATCTTACCGGCGCCGCTCCGGTTGTTTACGGGTTTCCTATTTCCTTAAGCAATGATTCGTCCGTTCCAGATCGACTGATTCATCTACCAGGAAACTAACTGCCTTGTGTTTTATTGTTTAAATGGTTCATTTGTGTGTTTTTTTTAAATAACTTGTGTGTTTAGATTTTTTTAAAGCTCTTGTAACATATTCCTTTGAAGTGTCTTTAATCTTAAAATATGATTACTTAGTTAATAGCTGGTTATCATTTCATTTTTTTATTTAACTTCAAATAAGATTTTATCAACGAAATTAAGATGACTGACTAACGTTTCATACATTATAATGTTTGTTTTTATGATAGTTCGATGAAAATGGGATTGGATTCACAATTATTGTTATTCGTGTCGTTCCTGTGTTTAAACCGAAGCACATTACAATAATTAATTTGCTTGCTATATATATATATATATATATATATATATATATATATATATATATATATATACCTCCTCAATTTTGAAAGAGCCTCTATTAAAATTGACGGGAAGCATGCAAAAGGCCAGGAGGTTCGATCTGCTGTGATTTGTGGCAGACTACCTTTGAGCTTTAGTAGAGGGCGCTATATGAATTTGTCTGATTGTGGCGTCTCAGGGGGACAGATTATAACAGTTGTACGAAATATTAACAACAAATTTCCACGGTCGTTATTATTGCCAGTTTTTGCTTTCTGAAAAAGGAAGCTGCTTTGTAGGTGAATATGGACATGAGAAAAAAATGAGCACTGAGCAGAATAATAATTGATAAATTTGAAACATTATAGTAATATTTTGCATTGAAGTAGTTTAAAAAAATTCCGAAATTCTGAAATATCTACCAAATATCAGAACTATTTATGGTAGAGAGATGAATTTAGTAAAGATAAAGCTAAGTAAGTAAAATATTACATTTTTTGTCAAAACGTCTTAAGGGGGCACCCTGGATACGCCGCTGCTTGCTACAAACACCGAAACATCAGCGCTCGCGATCATACACCCAAAATTTTCAAGCCACCTTAAAAGTCTAAGGGTCTTAATGTAACACTGGTTGCAGAAACTTTTCCAGACTTAGACACGTGATTCTTCATCGGCGTGTTTCTGGATCTGGCCAAGGCTTTTGATACAGTGAATCACAAAGTCTTGCTAAGAAAAACTTGAACACTATGGGGTCCGAGGGATTCCATTAATGTGGTTTGGAGATTATTTGAGCGGTAGAACTCAACAGGTCTACTACAACGAAGTTACTTCATCAACGCGGCGGGTAACTTGTGGCGTGCCTCAGGGCAGTGGCGTAGCTAGGGTCTTCTGCGCCCGGGGACAAAACACAAAATCTGCGCCCCCCTACATAAAATCTGTCGAACTACATAAAATATAATAACTGTCGTACTCAGTATTTGCATGTAGACTACAGTCTCTGGCGCCTATATACATGCATTTCAGTGTATTTAAATTTCTATATGCATATTGAGCTGAGTTTTAAACAAAATTTATTTTTCTTGCTTTTACTGCAGCAAACTGGTTAATTATATCATCAAAATCAATCTGTTCAATAACTTCCCTCTCCACACTCATTAGGGCCAGATCGCTAAGTCTATCTTGTCCCATGGATGCTCGAAGGTAGGAAAGAATTATTTTTAATTTACTGAAGGATCGCTCACAGCTGGCAATCGAGACAGCTATGGTAAGAAGGATTTGTAGAGCAACACGCAAATTTGGAAAAACATCTTCTCCGTAACTAACAATGAACGACAAGAGTTCTGTAGGAGTCTTTGGTGCAGTATCCTGGCGGGTCTCAAGGAGCATTCTGCAGTCACATACTTCATTTAATAATTCAATTCCTTCAACATCCGAGTAATAAAAATTTCCAAATTCAATACAATGATGACGGAGACTGTCAAGATCTTTGTCATTCAAAAGTTTGTCTACATCAAGTAAGAATCCGAATTTGAAGTTCAGATCTTTGAGACGAGTAAACCTTGTTGTCATCTCCTGTTGAAGTCGATCTAAAATGCTCTTCATGATCCGAACAATTTCTTCTTCTGCCGAAAGTCCTGCATCTCGGGCAAGTTCTCCAGGCATCCTTCTCCGTCGCCTGATTCTACTTTCTACAGCAACACCCCATAGCTCACATCTTTCCTTTGCTTTTAGCACTGAATCATGGCATATGTCTTCACGGATTCTTGTAATATCCATGTGCAGAGATTCAATATCCAAAGACGCTTCGTGAAAATTCATTGTTGGATCTTGAAGTCTTTTCTGAACACGGTCGATTTTTTTGAGTATGTCATGCCAGAAAGGAAGGAAAACTAAGAAGTTGAAACTCAGAATATTTTGTAACAGAATTACAGCATCGCCTCTAGTTTCTTGTGTTTCAGTTGTATCTTCAGACATTTTTTCCAGTAGACTAACTATATTATCAAGTCCATCATGGATTGATTTAACACATTTTGCTCTAGCACTCCATCGTGTTTCTGATTCACGCTTGACTGTGATGGTAAATAGAAAATAATAATCATTGCTACTCACTTTGTTTATTTGTTTTCCTTCAAAAAAGAAATGCAAAATCCAAACAACTTTTCTTTTTGATGATTGATTAGTAGTTCATTAACATAGTTGGTATGGTATATAATAACCATAGATATCTATGATAATATATATATCTATGATAATAACAAAGAATAGTCAAAATGAACGTCTTGTTCAAAAAGTTTGTGAACTTTTGAAAAGATCCTCAACAAATTTAAATTTTTTTGTAATTATTTAAAAAATTTGGTCACTGATATTGCGCCCCCTCCAGCCCTGCGCCCGGGGACAACTGTCCCCCCCTGCCCCCCCCTCGCTACGCCACTGCCTCAGGGGTCGGTGCTAGGCCCTCTCTTATTTCTTGTCTACATTAATGATTTGTGCACTGTTTCGCGTCGTCTCGAATTTGTCTTGTTCGCCGATGATACCAACCTTTTTGCTTCTGGTGAAAACCTAAAAGATTTATATGATGTTACTAATCATGAACTACTTTCCGTTTATAAATGGTTTTGTGCTAATAAACTTTCTTTAAATATAAGTAAAACCAACTATATTCTATTCCACCATAGAAATAAATTAATTTGTTCTGATTATCAACTTCTTATTGACGATAAACCTATTGCGCGAGTTTCCTCGTGTAAATTTCTTGGAATGTTGCTTGATGAGCATCTCTCACTGATTAACCATGACCATATTAGTTACGTCACCTCAAAAGTTGCAAAAAATTGTGGAATTCTATCTCGCGTGAGTCGATTTGAGGATAAAAATATTTCTATGATGTTTTATTACGCTCTCGTTTACCCTTACTTGTCCTATTGTAATATTGTTTGGGCTTCAAATTATCCTACACGTCTAAAGTCTCTCCACATCTTACAGAAAAGAATCATCCGAATATTATTTAACTTGCCCTTTACATCATCTTGTAAAATGAAAATGATCGAGAATAACCTACTGAATGTATATCAAATTAATTCTTTTCTTGTTAGTATTTTCATGTACAAATATGACAACCATATGTTACCGTCGTCATTTGATAACCTTTTCACAAAATCGTCTCATGTACATTCTCATGATGTGCGTTCTTTGCATTGCTTTCGGTCTGATTTTGCTCGAACAACTCTCAAAACATTCTCCATAAAGTTTTTTGGTCCGCGGTTGTATTCAAGTATTCCGATAACAATTTCCTCATTGAAAAGCATTTCGCTATTTAACAAATCGTTGAAATCTTATATATTACAGCTAGATTCATAATTTCAATATCTATATACTTATGTTAACTTCGATACAAATATGTTAACTTATATATACTTATGTTTACTCCTATACACTTATGTTAACTTTTATTTCTCTGTCTCGGTTCGTATTTAAATCTGAATTTTCGTTTATAGGTCGTCCAGTTAACGGGAAGTAATTCCCTTTGGATAAACCTTTTGAGCACTTGATTTTTTTCCTTATTTATAACTTCACTGTTGTACTTAATTGTTCTGTTTCGTGCTCAATAAATGTTCAAAAAAATTGGAATGTGAGTATTGTCGAATTACAAAGTGAAATGGCATACCTAAGCTATAAACTATAAACTATAAACTACAGATAGAGAAGTTTGGGAAAATATCTATAATTTTTTAGATGCTCTACATTTACATGCTGCTTACAATTTGTATTCATATCCTAATGTTAGAATGCTTCTACTCGTTAATGCGAGAAATGTTTTATATTCTTAAAAAGTATAAAATAAAATCTAACTAACTACGTAGCTAAGTGACATAATTAAATAAAATCTAATTCTTATGAAATATACTCTTATTCTTATGAAATATACTCATATTCTTATGAAATATACTCATATTCTTATGAAATATACTCATATTCTTATGAAATATACTCATATTCTTATGAAATATACTCTCATTCTTATGAACCTACAAAAACACAAATAAAAACACTGCCCGGTGTATTTTGATTGAGAAACTGTATCTTAATTAAACACTCTAAAACTTATTTTGTAACTTTTAAAAAATCTCACTCGTAAATACATTAAAACTTGGTGATATGTAGATGAGTAGAGAATTAAGATTATAACTGGCTTAACAAAATTTTCAGCTAGCTATTTAAGGGATCATAGATTCAAGTGTCTGCCCCCCTATCGCTAAACATCTTAGATCTACCACCAAGTGCATGAAACTTATATTGTATATACAGTTAACAGTAACCGTGAACTCACCTGTTATTAAAAAACACACGATAAGCCACATACGAACACCGGCCTGTAGTATTTTAGCCTGAATATCTACGATGAATAACAAACAACACCTGTCCTTTCGAAAAGGCGAACGAAACGGTTAGAAGGGAAGATGTACAACCTTATGATTAATTTTATTTTCCTTATGTTAATCAAATATTCTTATTGCGAGGAAGGTTTCGGTAACGGCACTTTAATTTTTGTTCACGTGGTAAGTAGTTGGATTTATTTGTGATTTATTTAATCTTTTTAAAGAAACATATGTTTCAAATTTAACGTATTACAAGCTTAGAAAATAGTCCAGTTAGGTTATGATTTCTTTTTAAGATTACAAGAGAAGGGGCCCGTTCGCCGATCTATACTTACCCAAACGACCCACAAAACGAAACAGCATGGACACAGGGTTATGGACAACTGACGAAGGTTTTTTATTCAGTATTTTGTTGTTGCCGGTGAAATGTCAACCAGTTTCACGACCGGTAACACGGTTTGATACATTCCAATCTCTGCCGCTGGTTTGGTGGGTTGCAGATAAAACTGTTTATACCACAAAAGCACGAGCTGCTCCTGACGTAGCTGAAGTGTTTCACAAAGTGGATTTTTAATTTCGTGCCTTTTACCTCTGAAGAAATTTTGCAAAATAAACGTAGAAGTTGTAGCATTTTGAATATTTTATTTGTTTCGCAATTAGACAAGTTCAATTGTATTTTTTCTTAGCTTGGGATATCTCAGCAGCATCATTTGGGAGATTTTCTGAGGAAACGCTACATCGAAGGAAAACCTCACAGTCTTTTGAGTCCTTCATATAAACCTGATGAGGTTAACATTTCTTCTTGTTATGTTGTAATATTTGATTTCGTTTCTTTCTTTTTTTACAGATTTTTTAAGTAAACGCACAAACAAAATAATAAATTTCTTTAAAATTTAATTTGTTATACTCTCAAAAAAGTATTGAATTCTCAATTGAAAATTTACTATCTGAGCAGTGATCTTAGTATTTTTAATATATGCAGATCTACGTCCGCAGCGCTGACTCCGACAAACTTCTAGCAAGTTCGTATTCATGCATGGCTGGATTGTATCCTTCGAATGAACTTGTCACCAACCTCATTCCTGTTCATTCCGTTTCTTATCATGATGACAAGGTATGATGTCGTAGTTGAATTTCAATTGCATTAGCATCTGTGTAATTTATATAGCGCTCACCATACTTACCTACAAGCTTAAACAAAAACTTTTGAAGCGTGCAAACTTGAATTTCATTTTTTCAACTCAAAATAATAAAATACATATTTTAAAGTAAATATTTCATAATGTTTGTTGACAATTAAGAAAGTATAAGTAGGTATACATGAGTATACATCTTAACTAGAATTTCTTGTAATCATGCATTAGTAAATTAATTCTTCCACGTTCAGTGCCATTTTTACAAACTGTGTGCCTGGGTGATTTTTTCTTAATTATAAGTAACTATCTATCTGGGTTATTCGACGCTGCCCGAGTGTTTCTAAAGGTTTTTCTTTTGATTATCTCTTTCTCGTTTTCCTCTCTCATTCTTTTGCATTTTTTTCTTTTCTCTCTCTCTCTTTCTATTTCTCTCTTTCTCTTTTTTTCTCTCTCTCTCTTTCTCCCTCTCTATCTACTCTAAAACATTAAAGATTATAACAACAATAATTATAATTATAATATCAGCAATAATATACCAATCAATAATGATGATTATAATTTCAGAAATAAGATAACAAACAATATTTTTCTCAACTTGACAGCTACTTGTAAATGACAACTGTCCGAACTTTGATAAAGTTCACAATGAGGTTTTACTGACCGATGAAGTCGAATCAAAAAGAAATTTGTATGCAGTAAGTTTTTTTAGAATGTTTTCTTTTCGATTATTTATTTCCATTTATTTTTATTAAACATTTATGTTTTAATAAGGAATGCGCTGCAAAGCCGGTGTCGACAGGTAAAACATCAGTTATCCGTTATTGTGAGAACCTATTGTCTGAAAAAATATTGAAAATTTTACCAAAAAGTTGAACTATACCGTTACAAAATAAATATTAAAATTATTTGACATAACATAACGATTAAATCACTTCGGAAACTATTGAATAATGTTTTTGCAGGTGGCTTAAGTTTATGTTGAAAGTTTCAAAGTTCTAACTTGTCTGAAAGTTTGTTGAAAATCAATTCAAACATTTTGACGACAGACAGACAGAGAAGTCAAATTAAATAAAAAGGTGTAAAAAGGTGGCGCTGCTATCGAAACATAATATATATAAAATGAGATTTTAAAATATCCGTCATTTTTGACTCGTACAAAAAATAAAACTACAATTCGAATCCCTGACGAACATTACAAAAATATTCTTTGCACTTTCTCGATAATCTACTTGTACATTTTGTTTTCCGGTTGAACATAAAACAAACATGATAAAACGGTATGAGTCATATTATAACCAGTGTTGTATCCGCTCGCATTTGGTTATGAGCTATTTTGCTCTACACACACACCCGATAATTTTATTTCTATCCAGTCCATTCCTAGTGTTATTGATAAAATTTAACAATTGTTTTATTAAACTATAGGGTTTCTTCCAATCAGTGGTCAAGCAAATTAAAAGAAATCTGCATTCATTTTTAAACGTCTCCCATCTTGCTGATAATTTCTTATGCACTGTTAGTTTTTATGATTCCAAATAATCGAAGTTGATTGATTATACTAGCCGCTTTTTCACGTTAGTAACTAAGACGGCTGATGAATTAAATTACTCCAGAAGCTCAACAACTTCACGCTCCCTGAATGGACAACTTACACGTACCATAGTATCAATTTCTACCAGCTTCTAATGGACATGAGAGATTTTTACACTGACGTAAAGTTTAATAGAAAAAACGAAGCAAAACTGAAAGCCGGTTTGATTTTTTTCCATTTTTTCAGATTTTTTGTTTTTTGAGTTTTGTCGATGCAAAATATTTCTTTCGTTCAGGATTTCTTCTGTCAAACTTATTACAAGGAATGGTTAAAAAATCAGATGAATATCTTCAAACAACCGAAAATAATAAATTGGAAAAAGCAATTTTTTACTTTACAGTAAGATTAACAGTTTTTGGCTACTTCAGAACGACCAGTTTTAAAATATTATTATTATTATTATTATTATTATTATTATTATTATTATTATTATTATTATTATTATTATTATTATTATTATTATTATTATTATTATTATTATTATTATTATTATTATTATTATTATTATTATTATTATTATTATTATTATTATTATTATTATTATTATTATTATTATTATTATTATTATTATTATTATTATTATTATTATTATTATTATTATTATTATTATTATTATTATTATTATTATTATTATTATTATTATTATTATTATTATTATTATTATTATTATTATTATTATTATTATTATTATTATTATTATTATCACTAATTTACAGTACGAGAATATGATGGCAGCACTCATGAGCGCAATGGGTGTTTTCAACGGGACAACTCCACCCTTTGCAGCTTCCTTGATGCTGGAATTGTATCACGACAATTCATCCACCACAGACGCTGATGACGACAGATTCTACGTTCAAATCTTATACAGAAACATTTCCAGTGGATCTCCTTATGTTCTTCGTCTCCCACGTAACGATTATTTAATTGTTATGCGGCTAATGCTTTCCGCAATTCGTTTCGAATTGATTTCTTTGCATAATTCTAAAATTACAATTACCTCTGGTTAAATTATTATTATTTTTTATTAAAATAATATTCACTTCATTGAAAAAG
The DNA here is from genome assembly GCA_963978895.1 of Erpobdella octoculata. NCBI lineage: Eukaryota > Metazoa > Annelida > Clitellata > Hirudinida > Erpobdellidae > Erpobdella > Erpobdella octoculata. Next base: position 44,518,237 of record OZ022238.1, on the reverse strand, counting down.
AATGTGATGAAAAATGTCCACTCAAGAAGTTTATGGAACTGACCAAAGATAACCAAGTGAAGGATTGGAAGGAAGCCTGTATTGAGAAAAGTCCCGCTAAAAAAGGTGTTTTTAATTTTTCTAATTTAAAAAAAATCACAAATAATCCCAGATGAACTACTAATTATTTATTTCAGCAGAGTATTTTGCAGTCGTACTGATGTGTATTACTGGCGCGTCGGTCTTCATCGCATTGGTAACTCTTTCTATTCTCATCGTAAAGATCAGAAGTGGTCGAGCTTACAAGAAATACGTAGATGTACCGACTGAATCTGATTGATTGAAACATGATTTTTTGATAAAAATTAGGCACTCAGTTTTTATTATTTTAATTATAATACCTTGTTTATACGTTGCCTTAATTAGTCTTTCAGGTACTTGATTATATTTCCAGACATATACCAGTTACTTTTGGGAAACTATAGGTTTATCGACAAATGTTACTTTATCGACTCAACTTGGAAAGTCGATAAACCTGCGAAAAAGTCGATAAACCCGCGAAAAAGTCGACAAACCCGCGAAAAAGTCGACAAACTCGCAAAGGAGTCGGCAAACTCGACTAAAATACAATGAACATGCCAACGGGTCGAACACGCCCTGATCGATGTAGGTATAATAACCTCTACGACCATTTACGACTTTTTCGCAAATATGTCGACTCCTTCGCAAGTTTGTCGACTCTTTCGCGAGATTGTCGACTTTCCAAGTTGAGTCGATAAACTCACAAATGTCGATAAACCGTTACTTTCAACCTAGTTAGACTAGAGTCACATATTCTTATATTCTTGCCATTTATGTTGGTCATATGTACTTGTCGCCTCTGTTACAGTCCCTATATTGATTACGTCTATTATAGTCACATTTTTTTTTATCTTAGTTTCAGTCACATATACTTTTCACTTTTGTTACAGTCACATATAATTGCAGTCTTTGTTGAAATCCCAAATATTTGTCACCTTTGTTACAGTCATATATACTTGTCACCTTTGTTGATATAAGAAATACTTGTAGCCTTTGTTACAGTTACAAATACTTGGAGCTTTTGTTAAAAGCACATTTAATGGTACTTTTTTAATTTTTGTGGTGGTCGAAAGCTGTTACAAAATTTTTTTGTGTTTGGTAATTTTTTCTCCTTTTCGATGAGAACGTGATTATCTTAAAAATGTTTAGAAAAACTTTCCTATCAAAACATTTCTTGTACTTAGGTTGGTTCGCGGGCTGGTTGTGGTAACTTTCTGCCACGCTCACCATTAACATAAACATACGCATTTTATGTATGGAATATTGTCACTAGTTTGATTTATTTTATAAATAAAATAATTCTTTTATTGTGTATTTTTCGTTGGTTTCTAGTAAAAGAACAATTAGTAAGAAAAGTTGAACAGAGTAGATTACGAATTTCTTTCTTTTCATTAATCTAACATCGGGTGACACTTCTAATGTGGGAGAGATCTCGAACTGAAATGAAGACGCCAGCATGAAAAAAATGAAAGTCGTTTCTGGAATAATTTCTCTGATAGGCTCATAAGGCCCAGCCTCAACTCTCAGTGCCGTGGTTACCACATCCCGAACCACCCCAGTTGAGAGGGGGACAGGCTTCAAGGGCTCCCAAAATTTTGTTGACTTATTTACAATTTTTCTTGGGTATAAGCCCGTTTGTGTGTAAACCGACGCTTGGAGGAGGGGGGGGGAACTGTGTTAAAAAAATGCATGAGATGTTCCTGGTCCATGCCTCTGATTTCAACTTGTTCGATTATGGCACATTAATCTCGTAGTATAGCAAATAACAGTCTAAAAATAAAAATTGCTGTTTTATGTAAAGGCACGTTGAAATGGTAGTTTGTTTACTGGGTGCAGTTTTAAAGATGACCATTGGAATTTCAATACTCACTGACATCAACAAATTGAAGAAAAAAACTTTGCCACATTTCAACAACTTAGAATAAACAATATCCAGCTTTTAACACAACTGTGCTTTTGTTAAATAAGGTTAGCTAGAAAATCAGAGCATATTTAGATTTGCATGTTCTTTGTTCTATTTGATGGCAGATGAAGGGAAAATCGATTGGAAAATGTTGATATATTTTTGAGCTTAAATTAAAAAAAAAGTGAATACAAATTGGAATAATTGAAATTTGTTAACTGAAACATGTAAGCAAGTTGAAAATTAGATAAAAATTAATTCTATATTTCTAAACATTTAAAATCAAGAAATAGAACTGAAATGATAACTAAAAAGCAAAATAAAAAGCTAAATTTATTTTTTAATCTAAAATTCCTCTGAACTATATTATTAAATATCATCTCTTGCAGAACTCGGCTAAAACTTCAAAATATAAATTTTTGCATTCAAACTGAATAATAAAATGTTTTAGATAATTTAAAATGTTGACTAGTTGTCAAGTTGAAAATAATTGTTTCAGACAAATTATTTTTTTAAGTATGAAACTAATTTGACCAGGAGTTGATTTTTAAAGTAAAACTAAAGGTTCAGGATAAACGAATTAGTTTAAATAAGTTATTTATAATTTTGCCTCAGCTATTTTAACTAACCAAAAAGTTGTTGAAAGTTTAACCAAATTGAACAAACTTAATAAAATTACCAAAAATTTTTAAACAAATTTTGTGTTATAATTAAACTTTCAATTCAAAAAATTTAAGCTTGAAAATGTTTTTAGTCAAAATTTTGCAATCAATGCATCTCCTCTTGCTAAAAATAAAATTAAAATTTTGAATGTTCACCTCATCATAACTCACGCGGTGCTGTCAAAAGTTAAAGTTGAAACCTTAAAGAGGTCAGTAGAAAACCGTCGAAGTTATGCAGGATTTGATGGGCAAAAATTTGAAAATAACTAAAATTTAATATGATCGCTTTTATTTTAACACAAAATAATTGTATAAATAAAATCATATTTTATGTGACTTTTTTTTAAAGTTGGAGAAAAAGCAAAACTAGTGAAAAGAATTATACGTTTTTTTTCAATTTAGTGTTTAATTTAAAAATGTTAACATATACTTTTGTTATGATTTATTAATTAAAAATACATTTCTGTTACAGTTTTTAGCAAACAAGTATAGTAAGTCATGTTTATTGACCTTCTTTGCAGGAAAGTTCTGTACAATACATGTAATATATGCCATAATAAAGGACTAATCAGGATCATTACAAAAATCTATTTGTGTAAACATAAAAATTATAGCAGGTGAGTAATATTTCTAAACATAATTAACACACATAAATTAAGTTTGGGACCTCTGCAGTTTCAAAGAAAATATAATATCACGAACGAATATCAGTGGTTCGAAGAAGATTAACAGAGTTCATGAAATAAACATTCCTTTATGGTTGGCTGTTCATCGCACAATTCAATGAATTGTGTACAGATATCAAGAACGTTTTGATTAGAAAATTTATTGGTCTTTTCATTTCGATGATTGAGGAAAAGCCTTATAAATGTCTTGAAACGTTTTCACTAATGTGCTCTGCTACGATAGCAATAGCGTTCGGACCATGTAACTCTGTAACTCTGTAACCATGTAACCATATAAGAATGTAATAATGTAACTATTTAACTATATTACTACGTTACTATGTAACTGCCTGTAAAATAACGTGAAAAGTACGATTTAAAATGGATCAATATATTTGAATTAATTGTTCCCACAAAGCCTGTGGTGACTCGGTATCAATTAATTGCATTGCCCTGGCTGCTTCTACAAGTGCGCGATTTTCTTGCTAACTTTCATCTATTTTACCGAGATGCTTACCTACGGCGTTATAAGCCGCTTTCGGATGCCATTTTAATTCAGTCGTTTTTGAAATTCAGTATAATTAAATTCACTTTTTAAATTCACTAAGCATCTCGATTACGGCATGTATAGCTGTTTGGCAGTCAGCAAACCCTTGAATAAAACAAAACAGCGACCAGTTGAGAAAAACTAACAAAATTTAAGAGAAACATCAACATGAACTTCTTATTCGATAAGTTATCCCAACTTCTCGGCGATGCGATTCTCCATGAACGCACACAATTCACTCAGTTTACTATCACGACTGGCATCTCACCGTTCAAAGCTACGAAAACTTTTATGGCAAACATTTCTTTAATTCGATTTCCTCATTTAAAACCGGCATGGGCTCATAACCTGTTATTTGTGCGTTTTTTATGATTATTTGTATACGATATTACGAAACATAAAATAAACCAAATATTTCAACAACCGGAAGTTCCAAACCATAAAACCAATGATGTCACTGATATCATGGAGGAAAGATCTGGTATGCCAATAATTCTTCTCTATACTAATTTGAGTGATTTTGATCGACAAATTTAGAATTTTTTAAATGAGTTTTAATTTGAATATTCTGCCCTTAAATGTTTTAGTGATGATTTTAAGACGTAGTCCTTAAAACGTTCATTTAATTTAATACAAATTTTAATTTAATTTATTTGAAGGTATTTTTATTTGATTAAATAAATAATTACTTAAAACAAAATTAAACTTTTTAAAATGTTTTCAGTTAAATCCTAAATGTAAAAAAATGGAGGGAAGCAATTCCCACCTCACACTTGTACTACCCTAGTGAACATATTTAATAAATGCATATATATATATATATATATATATATATATATATATATATATATATATATATATATATATATATATATATATATATATATATATATATATAAGGGGGAGGGGATCCAGTAATTCGATAAAATATTTAGATTTGTTTAACCTTTCGTTAACGTGAAACGTCTTGCAATTTTAATTGTAAGCATTTTAATGCAAACAGAATCTGAACATCGATCAATCGATCTTGTTAGTCCAGAAGACGGATGTGCATCAGTAGTTAATTATGAGGGCGATCAAATTCTGAACAAGTTCTTCTCTTTCTCTACGTGATAAACCATGAAATATTAACTTTTCAAATTTTTTGTCAGAATAAATTAATTTCTGAAGAGGAATTGCTCAAATTGCATTTTTAATAAATAAAAAATAAAATTTGCGAACTGTAAAATTGTAATGAATCAAATTGTATAAATATTACTTTGTTTGTTCGTTTATAAAATGAGGTGCCGTTTGCCGTAGCAGTTTAACAGTTCACCACACCGAAGAAAAAAATTGGCCGGAAGTCGACAAAATTTCGTCGAAATCCGTTCAGAAAAGAAATTAGCATAGATGAAAATGTTTACCAGTTCACTAAGGAAGTAAATATGACATCAATAAAGTCTGATTCACGCAGCTAATACTTACTACAAGCAGAACATCAACGAAGCCAGCCAGACCTCTTATGCAGCCGAACAATACCGACTGTGCCTCAGCTAACTCGCCTCCCCGTCTGATCTCTTCTTTTCTTCTGCTGTGTTAATACAGCACGTCGTCATTGGTGACGAATGAGTCGTGTGGTGATTAGTTGAACCCAGGAAATATTACTTAACAGGTAAGGCCGAATAATCGCGTCATAGATAACTGAATATTTTTTGTTATATAAAAGAATTGTTTGTGGTATAATAATAAGAGATATAAGCCAAGGAAACGTTGTTCTGTAAAAAAACTATTAATTTGATAAAAACGAGTTAAGTCATGAAAGCTTCAAATCATACAACGACCATGATAGTTCTTCTTGGATTTCTTGCTATCACGTATTTCTCTTCAGTTTTGAGCAACACAAGTAAGAATTTATTTTATCCTTTTTTAAAATTAAAAATAAATATTTTTAAATAAAAATTGGTTAAAATAATTTCATAGTGAAAAAAAATCTAAAAAAAACCTCCTACGAATTTACAGCACCGTACGACTACGATCACTGCGAAAACATCGAAGTTTTTAACTGCTTAGAAAGAAACCCGTGCAACGGATTGACGGCAGAAAGTAGTAGCTTCTATTATCCACACGATGATCCTGGCATGTTTGTCCAATGTGACCTTGGTAACTCCTGCTATTCTATGAAATGCCCCCTCGGAACCGTATGGTCCCAGGCTAACACTACTTGCATCAACGGTTATGCCATAGACATAGATAGCTAACTAGCCAGTCAGCAACACAACGACAGTAAAACTTGAAAAATGTATTTTCTACCATCATTTCAATGAAGCAGGAACTTGTATATAATTAAATTTCTGTTGGTTTATTATGATATAAAATTTTTTTAAACTTTTATTGTTAGAGACGTACGGTTTTATTGCTTTTTGATTGCCGCGAAATTATTCCATTTGAGTAAAAGTGGAATAGAAAGATAAAAGCTTTCTGTTTTCGTTTAAGAAATCCTGTAATGTCGTTGGAATAAATATATAAAATTGAGAACCTCCACACGATTCAATTTGTTAGCAATATAACAATAAATATTGAATATTGTCGAAGCATGATAACGATATATATTGTATATATATATATATATATATATATATATATATATTCGTTTTTTTGGCCTGTTTGTCTTCTATACAAATCCAAACCGCTAAACCAAATTTATTAAAGTTTGAAATTATTCTGAAAAAATTACTTTTTAATTAAAAATAATTATTATTTATGTTTTAAAACAAAAACATATCGAACACAATTATAAAAATGTTTACATATATAAATTATCGTTTTGAAAGAAAACTTTGCAATAAATGAAAAGCTGCAAATCCTGAAATATAAGGGCATTCGTGAAAAAACCTCGTTTTCACGGCTTACTTGTTTTCACTTCCATATCTGCTTCTATGTTGAAAGTGATAGCCTCTCTGCGATATTACATTAATTTGATTTTATTAAATGATGCAGAACTAAATTAAAATAATAGGTTATTACAAGTATGAATCAGTCTGAGCTAGAAGAATTACTTGCACTTAATTATTAGTTTTAAGTTTTTAGCGTTGTTTTTTTTTTAAATTTTATTTTATTTAAATTTAATTTTTTTTTATTTTGTAGTTTTTAAATCTTTTTAATTTTTTTAAATATATAAACGGATTAATGTATTGTCACCGGATAAACACCTGCAGGCAAAAAATGAACCTTTTACAACCATTAGAAGTGCTTTAAGAAAGCTTTAGAAAATGCGACGAAACAAACAACAAAGCAAGCTAATATAAGCATTGCAAAAATGTTTATTTTATTTATGGCTTGTGAACAAGAAATGAACTTTTTACAACCATTAGAAAATTATTTTAAGAAAGCTTTAGAAAATGCGATGAAATAAACAACAAACAACAAAGCAAGTTAATATTGTAACAACGAGTTTATTTTATTTTTATAACTGTAACAACGAGCAATAACGTATCGGTTTGTATCGAGTCAAAACATAAAAGCGATCGGTGAATTTCGATATCGCAGAAGCGCAATAGTAACGTCCTGGTTGCTGTCGGCAGTCCTGCGCATCAGTTAGTTGTTTGATGGTCTGCACGAATCGCTCGACTTGACCGTTCGACTTTGCATAGAGCGGACTGGACGTGACTATCTGGAAGTCCCAGGACTCGGCGAATTGACGCATACTGAGACTGTTGAACGGGTTGTTAGTTGTTGTCCGCTATCAACGTCTCTGGTATGCCATATCGCTCGAATGTGTCCTTCAGATGCTTGATTACACAGTCGTCTGACTTGCTGGCTATTTGAAAGTATTCTGGAAACTTGCTAAAGTAGTCGAACACTAGCAGGTAGTCTTTACAGTGCAGCTTGAAAATGTCGACGTCAACTTTCTGGTATGGTCTCTGCGGAATCGGGTGCCCGATATATATGCTCGGAAGCCTGACGATTTCGATAGGTGTTGCATATCGGACATCAGCCCACCCACAGCAGTGTTTTCAATGTCCCGATTGATACCTGGTCAGAACAGAGCAGCACGTGCAAAGCCTTTGCATTTATCCACTCCAAAAGGCCCTTGAATGCGAAAGAAAATGTCCTTCCGCATTCCAGCAGGGATAGAGATTCTGTTGGTGTATAGAATCAGTCCGTTTTGTTCGTACAGCTTTTTCTCTTTTTCCCGCTTGCTCTTCTGCTCTCACTCTCTTTCCAAATCCCGCTCGCTCTTACGCTCGTTTTCTCGCTTGATTTCTCGTTCTCGTTCCCGCTCTCTTTCTTTCTTTCTCTCCTTCCTAACTTCTTTTTGTCTATAAAATATATAATAGATTTTTTTATAAGCTGTTTGAAACCTTCAAACTTTGTTGTGTAAACTAAATTTAAATTTTGTTACGCAATAACCTTTGATATTCGTACATAGGAACTTTTGGCCTAGGATGTTTTTGGCCATATAGAAGACAAACAAACAAACAGTCATTTATATATATAACTAGCGGGGTTACCCGGCGTTGCTCGGGGTTTTAAGAGGTTTTTTATCATTTTTCTCTCTTGCTCCCGTTTCCTTCCCCGCTTGCTCTCCCGTTTCCGTTCCCGCTCGCGATCATTTTTTCTTTTCCACTCTTTCATAACTTATTTTAGCCCATAAAACATAAAATAGATTTGCTAAAAGTTGCTTGAAGCCTTCAAACGTTGTTGCGTAAACAAAATTTGAATTTTATTACACAAATTATCTTTGATGGTCGTACATAGGCACTTTCGGCCTCGAAAGTTTTTTAGCCTACCTGAGCCGGGAGATCGGAGTTGGGAGTCCAAACATTCTTAACATTCATCCCCTGTATGAAAACTACCTCATTGCCATATTTCATCAAGATCGCTCTACCGCTCCGCTCATTTTGTGACCGATTTCAATTTTGTTCACAAAAACCTTCTACCATTGCCTCTCAAGCTTGTGTAAAAATTGCATTACGATTGAATGAATGGTGTAGCAATGCATAAAGGACATCTATACTTACATACATATTCTCATATATATATATGTATATATATATATATATATATATATATATATATATATATATATATATATATATATATGAGAATATGTATGTAAGTATAGATGTCCTTTATGCATTGCTACCTTTATATATATATATATATATATATATATATAAATATATATATATATATAAATATATATATAAATATATATATATATATATATATATATATATATATATATATAGTTCCCGCTCACTCACCCGCTCCGCTCCGCTCATTTTGTGACGGATTTCAATTTTTTTTCTCTATATTTGATTCCCCTTGACTCTCAAGGTTGTGTGAAAATTTCATTACGATCGGATGAATGGTGTAGCAATGCGTAAAGAACATACATACAAACATTCATTTTTATATATATAGATAACTAATTTTATTTTTAGTCAATAAATTAGAGTAATAATAAAAAAGTAGATAAATTTAAGTAAATATTAAAAGATTAAATAAATAAATTTAAAACTTTAAAACTGTTTATATCATTGAAAAGTGTTTTAAAACGTCTAAGTAATGCCTTGATGATTCAATTAGGAACCAATGAAGAGCAGTTTGTGCTGCTTCTTAAGTTGACTCAACAAACAATGGATAAACATCTCTGGAGTTGGCAGGAAGAAGATGATGATGAGAATGGGGTTGATCTTTTTGTTAGAAAAAAAACTGGACAACAAAAAGGAAAAAGAGAGAGCGAAAGAAAGTGGGACAAAGAGAGAGAGAGAGAGAAAGAGAGAGAGAGAGAGAGAGAGAGAGAGAGAGAGAGAGAGAGAGAGAGAGAGAGAAAAAGAGAGGGTGGGATGAAAGAAAAGGGAAAAGAAATAAGTGGAAGTCAATTAAAAAAAATTAAAAACATGCTTTTAAGATGGCTGAAAAATTTCATAGCGACATCGTATCGTACAAATATTGCTCCGGTAAGTAGTAAACAGAAGATGTTTGTAGTTACTATGACGATGAAAATTTTTGCCGTCATTGCTTCTTTAATTTATTTTTCAATAGTTTTTGTTTCTTAATTTTTTATAGTTCTTTTTGTTAAATTAAACTATAAATTTTTTTGAAGTTAGTTTATTATTTTATAATAATCTCCTGAGGTTCAAAACGTATGCAGACATCCCATGGACATCCCATGGACATCGGGACAAGTGGAAGTTAAAAAAGCAAGTAAAAAAGAGGTTGTGTAAATGTTGCTTAAAATATATTTGATGACATCTGAACAAAATTTTTACCTTGCTCAGATTCACTGAAATGGCTAAGCATTTGGAAATATAGAGAAAGAAACTTAACAATATTGAGAGACACTTAAAAACATTGAGCCGTTGACACAGAGTTTTAGTAACATGTACGAAAAATAAAATAGAGAGGTCTGGTGATACATAAAGATACACAACGACACGCTTAGAAAACAAACATACATTTTGATACAAAAACATTTGAATACAGAAACATTATGATATACATTTGAATACAGAAACATTATGATATACATTTGAATACAGAAGCATTATGATATACATTTGAATACAGAAACATTATGATATACATTTGAATACAGAAACATTATGATATACATTTGAATACAGAAACATTATGATATACATTTGAATACAGAAACATTAAGACTTACACACATACTTATATACACTTATACACACAGATATAAATACAAGGACAGCAAAAGAAAGATCCCCAACAAGAAGATTGAGAACACATAGGTTAACAAAGGTCAGGTAATCTACCCTGAAGTCAACATTTATCAAAAGATTTCCTTTTTTGTCCTCCTTTATTTTTCTCTTTCTCTCTTATATTTGTTTATCATACCAGAGACAGTTTTATATTTATACCCTTATACACACATACACACACACCCAAACAAACACATGATATATATTATTTAAAAACAAAATACTAACAGTAGCAAAAAGGACTGTTAATGAAGATTGTGATAATTAGTTATAAAAATAAACAATCCCACAAGTTATTATAAATTAGAACAAAATCACACAAACGCATTATTACTCACACATAAAACATACACACTACACACGCACTGCACATACGTAATACACGCACAAATGCACAAAATACAAACTTGAATGTATGCATAAAAATAATTTATAAAAATACGGTCTCATAAGAATATGCAAAAATATCGACTTTAAATCTACTCGGTTGTTTCAAAGCAAAAGAAAACACAGATATTATCAGGCCTTTTTTTTCCTCGCTCGGAAGATTTTAACAAGGATGAGAGTCGATGTAAAGGTCCCCCATGGGTGGGTGGGGATGTAAAAGCCCCCCATGGGTAGGTTCGGGATGTAAAAGCCCCCATGGGCTTTGCGTTCAAATGATTCTCGGCTTCCAAGGAGCAGTCATGTTGAAGAAACTATGAGTGATGTTTTTCATCTTCTTCCTCTATCAATTCTCGTTCAACGCTGACGGCTTTCTTGTTTATCGCTCTCTTTTAAATTCAACTGAATTGTTTACAAGTTGCCCTGGCGGTGAAAAAAAAATTCAATAAATCGGAATATTCGGGTTTGTTTATTTCTCGGTTTGTTTTTCGGATGGTTTTTTTCTTAAAAAACCATCGTGTATTCGTTTTATGTCGGATCGTCCGACTGCGCGGCGAGCCAATAAAACGGAACCGGATGCAATTAAAAGTTGAAATAGAAATTGAAACTCCAACTGAGCAAAAAAATAATCAATTGTGAGATAACTACTGGTCGTTTGAAGGTTGGAAGGCAGTGAAAGTGAAAGTGAAAGTTGGTCTTGTAGAAACTTAGAAATTTCTATCAAAGTTCGTCTCAAAATCATTCCAAGTATTTAGTTCTTTTTTAAGTACAATAACACTTCCGGTGACTTGAAGACGGCTTTTAACGCTTAATAACAATATAAATAAGGTGTATAGATAAAAAAATAAGTTATATACAAACAATGTAATACGATATGATGCGATACAATACAATACAATCCATGATGTATAAATTTAGGGATAATAAAATTTTTAAACATTTCTGAACAAAAAAAAGATTTTGATGGTGATGATGATAATTGTGATGATGATGATAATAATTGTGATAATGATAATGGTAGTGGTGATACTAAGGGTGATGATGAGATGATTGTGAATATGATGATGGTGGTGTCGGTGATGAGGATGATGGACTGTTATCAGCAGCAGATGATGGATGACTGGACATGATATTAAAATGTTGAGTTTCCAGCTCTGCTTACTTCTGACTGCAGACAAAGACGTCGGAAAAAGAACAAGGTAAAGATCTGGAGCGATCAATCATGAATGTTTAAAAGGTCATCCCTATTTTCACTTCCAATGATCAGCATTCGTTTCCTGTATGAAATCAGAAGACTTCATCGCTCCAATCAGAAAAACTGATCGATGACCGGCCATCACGTGACCTTAATTGAACCCGTCGTGTGCGGTCGGCAGAGAAAACTGGAAACAATGGAATGTTTAAATTCAAGATTAAACAAAAAAATATATATTATTTTGTGTGTGGGTGTTCAAATCATAAAAGTGGCTCACCGCACGTCCGCTGCTAATCTCCGTCCGTAGAACAAATCTTTTAATTTTCGGGGAACACACACGAGAAACGTGCTCAGTTGACGGGCAGTGGTGGAAGTGGTTGCGATTTGTGAGTACCCGGGTGTCCACAGTGGTGGAAGGAAGTGGTTGCGATTTGTGAGTACCCGGGTGTCCACAGTGGTGGAAGTGGTTGCAATTTGTGAGTACCCGGGTGTACCCAGTGGTGGAAGTTGTTGCGATTTGTGAGTACCCGGGTGTCCACAGTTACGGTTTGAATTGTTGATTGTAATTAACTGTGCGCGCGTGTGTGCGTATTGTTTTTAAGTGACATTTTATTTAATTCAATTAATTGAACATTTCAAGCAACAAGAATTCAATTACAATTTTTTTTATCTATTTATAGGTTTAGCAATGGAATTGAGAAATTTTAAAAAGATTTTAAATCAAAACAAAAAACGATGTCCAATTAAAAAGATTGGAATTACTTATGTCACCAATAAATTACAAATGACATTTGTCCATTTTGGAAATTATTTACTTCGCCAGTAAATAAATAATAACATTTGTCCAATTTAGAAATTATTTACTTCACCAATAAATTACAAATGACATTCATTTATCTTAGAAATTATTTACGTTACCAGTAAATTACAAATAACATTCATCTCTCTTAGAAATTATTTACTTCACCAATAAATTACAAATGACATTCATTCATCTTAGAAATTATTTACTTCACCAATAAATTACAAGTAACATTTATTCATCTTAGAAATTATTTACTTTATCAATAAATTACAAATGACATTCATTTATCTTAGAAATTATTTACTTCACCAATAAATTATAAATAACATTCATCCATCTTAGAAATTATTTACTTCACCAGTAAATTACAAATAACATTCATCCATTTTAGAAGTTATTTACTTCACCAATAAATTACAAATGACCTTCAGCTAGCTATAAAAACACATTTACCTTTTTTTGGAAAAATAGCACAACTAACAAAGCAATTCAATTATCCGGGGCACACCACTACGTTAAGCCAAGCCCCATCCTCACCAATCCCCTGGCCTTTCCCCCTGTTGTTTTATTTCATTTTCGGGTCGGGGGCGTTTTCCTACCGACAGAGGCACGTGCGACAACAACGGACAAAACAGCCAATCTCGTTGACAAATTAAAAGATAACTAAAATGTGGCAAGAAAAAAGATTTTGCGGCAATAAATATTTGCGCAAGTTTTTTTTCTCTAAACAGGATGTGCTCGGAATCTGAAATGTTTGCTTTAAATTGAGTCCGAGAAGAGAGAAGTAGTCGAGCGTTTTTCCATCAATTGAAGCCTCTCCGTGCTCTCCTGCATACAAATATCTCACTGTACAAACATTCTCCAATCATACAAACATACAAATATCAACTGGACAAACATCTAACACGCAGGCAAACAAGCAAGCAAGCAGACAAACAAACAAACAAACAAACAAACAGATAAAAACCGGCAAAACGGACAAGCTTAAATAAATATAAATATCCAAATGCTTTACTTTTCGTTACAAATTCTCAGAGGCCCACGCAAAGCAACACAGATAAACAAGCATCAAACTGGACACATGATGACACAGACATCTGAACTACTGCACAACTGTGAAACTGTACAACTGTACAACTGTACAACTACACAACTCCACAACTCCACAACTGCACGACTGCACAACTGCACAACTATACAATACACAACTGCACAACTGTACAACTGTACAACTACACAACTGCACAACTACACAACTGTACAACTGTACAATACACAACTGCACAACTGTACAACTGCACATTTTTACAACTACACAACTGTACAACTGCGCGCTTCTTCCATGCATTGTCCTTGTATTCAAACGACAAATTACATCGCATTTGTTGTGAACAAGTTTGAAAAAGAAAAGCCGGCATGGTTTTACAAGAACACTTCATGTGTATCGAACGGTGTGCAGAAGAAAAACTGGTGGGCAGGTTTTGACATTAGAGCCACCCCCCCCCCCGGCTGCTGTAAAGCAAGAATATTCAAAATAATTTTAATCGTTGAAGATTTTTAGCTAAAGAAAAGAGCACTGATGTTAAGTATGAGACGTTTTTTGTGTGAAAGAATTGAACTTTTTCTGTGTTTCAAGAAATTGTCGCGAAAAGAAAAATATTTTCCGGTTCGTGTTTCATGAAATAAAATACACCCGTGTTTCATGAAATAAAATACACTCGTGTTTCATGAAATAAAATACACTTTTGTTTCATGAAATAAAATACACTCATGTTTCAAAAAAAAATAAAATACACTCATGTTTCAAAGAAATAAAATACACTCGTGTTTCATGAAATAAAATACATTCATGTTTCATGAAATAACTAAACTCATGTTTCATAAAATAAAATACACTCGTGTTTCACGAAATAAAATACACTCGTGTTTCATGGAATAAAATAGATTCGTGTTTCATGAAATAATAAAACAATAAAATAAATTCATAATAAAATACACTCATGTTTTATAAAATAAAATACACCTCACGTTTCATGAAATAAAATACACTCGTGTTTCATGAAATAAAAGACACTCGTGTTTCTTGAAATAAAATACGTTCGCGTAGTGCATAACACCTTTGGAGAGAAGAAGTTAAAAAAGGAGTGTATTAAAAACGGCTGAGTGGAAAATTTCGCAACAAGTTTTTTATCCCATTCCCGAAAAGTTGTAAAGAAGGATCGAAAGTCGAGAAAAAATTAAGGAAGGAAAAGAGAAAGGAGGCGGCGAAGGTAGACACAAAAGTGAGAACATAAGTAAAATAAGAGAGAAAGAGAGAGATATATAGAGAAAGAAACAGAGAAAGAGAGAGATATATATAGAGGAAAAAACAGGGAGATAAAAAAGCGAGAGAGAGAGAGAAAAGAGAGAGAAAAAGAGAAGAAGAAAGAGAGAGAAACGGACAGATTGGGGCAAAAGAGAGTTGAAGAAAAAGCGCGAAGAGGTGCACGAGATTCAATTGCTTGACGACCCACTCGGTGCTCGTCAAAAAGGAATCGAGATCATTTTTGAGGTCCCACGCCCACAGCCAGCATCATTTCTCAATGATGACTCATCACCAACACCACCATCAAGATCATCATCATCATCATCATCATCATCATCGTCACCATCGTAAGTATCGCTATCATTATCGTCATCATAATCATCATCATCAACGTCAACGCTTTGATTAATACCGCTCGACACTGCCGCCTTGGCACAATTAGGTTCTTAAGGAGAAGCCACAGCCGTGATGGAGTTTTTATGATTCGATTGAAACTGTAAGACTACTGGACGTGTAGAGTAAAAATCTTCCACAATGATCGTTTTACTGCATCTTCTCATACTAGAAGTCATACTGGTGTCTTCATCTGCCAGAAGTGAGTCTTTAAATTTTAATTTATTTATTTCACAATATTCCAGAGTGGTTTGTGTATTTATAAGAGCCGCTAATAAACAGCATGCTTATTAAAACCCAACAATGAAACTCAAAATACTCGCCAAAACAAACATCTCTTTAGAAGAAAAAAAGAAAAAAAAACTTAACCTGACATTTTCGCTCGCATCCCGACCAGCAGAAATCAAGTTTATGTGCTGCAGAGCGGGACTTAAAAGATTCCATTTCTGCTGTCGACACTTGGCTCGGTGTCAATGTAGCGGGAATATTCATAACTCCGCCAAGACGACAAGCCACAGCAACGATAAGCATAACAGCTCCTACTTGAGAGCCAAAATATGTCTTCAAGAACGTGTTTCAATTATTATTATTAGTAGTAATAGTAGTAGCATGGTTATTATTAAGAATAGAAAGCACAATGAAAATTGCGAAAACTGCTTTCCTTTTGTTTTGTTCTGGCTGATTGAAAGGCCTGGTGCGACCTTATTGTCATGCAAAACCTGTAAAAAATGAATTCATTCACGAAAAAAAACTCGGTAAAAGAAAAGCTATTGAAGCGCCATCTTCGCCTTTGCGATTCCTTCTCGCGCACTCGTTTTTGCAGTGTCTTCAGTTTTGTACGTCGAAGATTCCATTTGTAACGAAAAATGTCTGAAATGTCATTTGCTTGTTTGCTTGCTTGTTTGCTGGCTTGTTTGTTTGCTTGTTCGGTTTTTTTGTTTTGTTTTGTTTCCGAGTGGTTGAATATTCAATCGTGTTTTTGCATCGCTTTGAAATTTGCCCACGTAAGAAAGGAGTTTATAAATCAGCGATGTTATCGATGAGTCGACGGTTTTCGAACCTCTTTATTGTCATTTTAGAGCTTTTCAACCTGCTAGGCTCATCCGTACGCTCTTTTTCTCCTTCAATCTATCTCTCCGTCCTTCCGATACGTCCGTAACGTCCGTAAGTCCATTTAACCATCCACCTATCCGGTAAGAAGGACATATAAAACTGCACATTCGATATCTTCTACATAGAAACGATCATTCATATGCTCCTACATATAAACAAACACACCCACAGACATCCAGGCTTAGCCACACGCACACACTTAAACACGTACAGACACTACCCTTTTTACTCCCCCCACACACACAGCTCCTCCTTAAAACCATCTACCATACCCATTCAGATGCCTCAGTGAGCAAAACAGATTGGAAACTTAAAGTCGCTATTTAATACCTCAACGTGATATTTAAAAGAGAAAAAAAAATCTATGCAGAAAGTTTAAAGCAGCAAACTTTCCAATTAATATTTGACTTTTATTTCCATCGCACGGAACAACCGATGACACAGATCTTGAATTTCCACCGAGCTTCCACTCTGTGAAGTTAAAAATGAACTCGTTTCATTTGTCCCTCCTAACGACTTTCATCGAATCCCCCCCTCCCACCCGTCTCCAATCCACCCGGATGACATGACATTTCCAGGAACGGACGACAGGAATTCTCAGTTTAATCAAGATTTTATTGGCATCGGTGACATCTTTAGTAAGTGCCGGTCTCCGATAGGCTCAGCATATTTGACTCGCTTTAAACCGTGTCTGGCGTTTGAGATCACGTCATACCGATGTGTCAGACTCGTAAAACGTCTTCGGGTACATTCGTGAAAAGAACCGTCATGTGTGTGTATGTGTGCGTGTGTGTGTGTGAGTGTGTGTTTGTTTGTGTGTATGTATGTGTGTTTGTGTAGGTGTGTGTGTCTGTGTGTGGCTGGAGAATTACGGGTATCTGCCCAGCATAAGTCATCGTTTGCCGAGGGTTTTTTTTCTGGGGTTTTTGTTCTCCGCGCAAGTCTTATTGACTTATTACTCGGTTTGGAGCTTGCTTATGCATTTCAAAGTTGCTCAGGTTTTTTAGAGTTCTCCGGCCTTCATCATTCAGGACGAATCGAGAAATGAAACGCAATCTTGATCAAACTCTTATTTTCCTGCAATTTCTTCTCTCAGTGGAGTCCCTGGAGTCCAACTGGCGAAAATTTGACAAATTTTCAGCGAGTATTGTTCATCGGGGGCTGGTTTTTGTGCATTTCCCACAAATCAACGCTTAGTATGATGGTCTTGCAAGAGAAAAAATAAAAGAAAAAGAAGAAGAAAAAAAGAAGAAATAAAAAAAAAGAAGAAGAAGAAGACGAAGAAGAAGAAGAAGAAGAAGAAGAAGAAGAAAAAGATGGAAGGAAGGAAGGAAGGAAAAAAAGTAAAACGGTGTTTGAAGTCCACAAGACAAGCAAGACTGCTGGAAATTATTACATATTTCTTTATAAAAAAGACTCATACGAGCTGCACAACTTGAAAACCAAAGAGGGATTTAGAAGAAGAATTCTGATGAAAAAATCTCCGAGGAGCTCAAATATATATATAGGAGAGTCGTGCTGCACTGGTAACGCGAAGAAAACCTTTTGTTTCTAATCTCGGGGTTTTTTGAGATAATTTATAAGAAATAAATAAACCGTTTTATAAGATAAAAAATAAATTTAAAATTTTAAGGAAAAAAATTAAGCGGATTTTCAGAAAAGCATTTCTTTGGTGAAGAAACTCAAAAAAAAAATGTACCGACACTGCTTGCTCAACCCGACTGCAAATCTATAAATCTCGCTAGCAGTTTTTAAAAAAAAAATTTATCTTCTGCTGCAAAAACACGAAATGTACCCGCTCATAGATTTTTAATGTTTGAACGATTCGAACCCCGCCGTCCGCTGGCTGTACACTGTACACACGCGTTGTACACATTCTGTAAATTGTAAATATGCTGCTTGGCATGCTGTACACACAATGTACAGCTGCTATACACATGTTGTAATAAGTTGCTCACATTTTTTACATTTGTTGTATATATAAAATGCACATATTTTATGCATTTGTTGTATATATGTTGCACACATTTTTTACATTTGTTGTATATATAATGCACATATTTTATGCATTTGTTGTATATATGTTGCACACATGCTTTTTAACATATCGTATAAATGTGACCACATGTTGTACACACAATTTACACATTACTACAAAACGATGTTGTACACACTACTACACACGATGTACACACTACTACACACGATGTACACTCTACTACACACAATGTACACACTACTACACACGATGTACACACTGCTACACACGATGTACATACTACTACACATGATATACAAACTACATAACCGATACACAACATGTCTTGATGCACACATGCTGTACACACGATGCACGCATAGTGTACACACGACGCCGACACATGTGCATATTTTGCGAAAGATTGTCGAAAATTGCAAAAGCATTTGAAGCACGGACGAAACTGGGCGTGACGAACACGACGCATGATCTCACGAAAGCATGTCCTCAACAACTCGCTTGTAATCTTTATCACATTTCATTCCCTCATAACTTGCATTTTAATTTCTCATTTCAATCATTAAAGTGCGTTTATTTAAAGAAAAGTATATTTAGAAAAGCGTTTGCTTCATAAACATGTCCTTAATTTATGTAGTTTCTTCCGGAAATTGCATGCTGCTTTGTTCCTGTTAATATTTCGGTTGATTCACAAAGCACAGAAGTCAGGGGACGACTTACTTTAGTGTTTCCCCTAAACTTTATCTTTTTTTCTTATCCGAGGCTTAGAAATGGCTGGTTGGCTGGATGGATGGATGGATGGATGGATGGATGGATGGATGGATGGATGGATGGATGCAGGGCCGATGAACCCCCTGAGACTTTCACTCAAAGCAAAGTATTTTTGTGAAATATTCTCAAAGCAAAGTGTAAGAAATGTTTTTTGGATTGTTCTCTAGAAAAAAGTATTCGAATGAAGAATTATTATTACAGATATAATGACGTACAAAAAATCTAAAAAAAACTTGAAGTTCGTTCTAATAAATGCTTGGAAACACGAAATAGGTTTGCAGTTGTGACTAAACTTAAAAGTTGAAGTATTTTTGTAAATAATGTTTTTTAGTAGTAAAACACAAATTATTATTATTATTATTATTATTATTATTATTATTATTATTATTATTATTATTATTATTATTATTATTATTATTATTATTATTATTATTATTATTATTATTATTATTATTATTATTATTATTATTATTATTATTATTATTATTATTATTATTATTATTATTTATTATTATTATTATTATTATTATTATTATTATTATTATTATTATTATTATTATTATTATTATTATTATTATTATTATTATTATTATTATTATTATTATTATTATTATTTTTATTATTTTTATTATTTTTAATAAATGACATTAAATAAAAATTCTTTAAAAACAAACGGCAATTTAAAATTCAATCTTTCATAAAATTCAGTAAGTGCTTGGAGGATAAAAATAATCTTAATGCTTGCAAAAACGTAATTAAAAAAATTTTTTTCTGTAAGAGTAAACAAAAGATATATTTTTTGAGCGAATTTTGACGCTTTGAAAGTTGATTTAAACAAAATATTTACTTATCAGCAAAAACAGTTTTAAAAGATTAAAGAACTTTTATCTCAAATCGCCTTAAAATCATCTCTGCATGCCGTTGTGGAACATCAACCGACGCGTGTTTGCAATGCAGTAAAAATGATCACAAAAGTGACATTTAAACACACGTGTGTGTGTTTAAATGTAAAGAGTTTGTTCACATTAATGATCACATCGTGTTTGCCACTATAAGAACAGCATTTGTTTGTCTTAGACCAGGAGCTCAGGATTTCCATATGAAGAAAAGGGCGATGGGTCAGCCCTTATGCCACCCTGTTGCCCAGCGTCCAGCAGTTTGTGTATGGACCCAGGTTGTGCGTACATTTGAGAAAACCCCCATAATTTATTCATTAACGCAACATTTGTTTTCGCGCCATAACGAGACAGCAAACAAATACAAATTACTTTCCTTTCTGATTTCCATTTAACCAGTTAAGCAAGCGTATTAATATCTTCATCATTTAGACAAACATGCGCATCCCCTCGGTAGGGAAATGCATTCGCTTCCCCCTCTTCCCCGGCAGGGAAATGCATCCGTCAATCCACGCCAGCGTATGTCTTTTCAACTTCTTGGTCAGCCTCACACCCTAGCTCCCTAGAGCGGGCAAGCCATCACATCATCGGTTCAAAGGCTTGAAGTGCATCAAACAAGATTCACGGTGCTCCATTTAATTTATTTTCAAGGTGGTAAAAAATATAGAAGAAGCTGAACAATTAATCACATCCGCCGTGACATAAAAACGAAAAAAATGTTCAGTGAAGTTTTAAAAAAAATGTCTGTCATGCAGCCGATTTTAAAATATTTCCGTTTCCACATATAAAAAATAATCTGTCTCAGGTTGGGTATTTCCTTTGAATGACATGCTTGCAGGACACAGAGGAGTGAAAGTAAAAAAGAGAGGAGTTGTGATAAACACGCCGTAGCTGTGCGATGTCATTTATTTTGTCATGGAGAAGTCATTTTTAATTATTAAAACATCTCAATATTTAAAAGAATTGAAAAATAAAAATTAAATATTTAAAAATACTTTCTAAAAAAAATGAAAAATACATTCTTGAGTTAAATATGTATTAAGATGTTCAGTAGAATAGACAGTGGTGGATCCAGGAATTTCTGGTGGAGATACAGTTACGCCAATTGCAATTTTTTCCAAACACTTTCGCACTTTCTCCTATCCAAAAAACTTAAAGACCGGGGATACTTTTTCAAAATATTTTGTAAAAAAATATATAAAAAATTGTTGGTTCAAAATCTGGCGGGGATGCATGCCCTATCTCCAAATCTGGACCCGTTCCTGGTAGTGGATGAATCATGCAAAAGCATCACAGCCTAAACGAAAGAAAAATAAAGACACGACATCACCACCTCTATGAAAAAAGAATAAATAAAAAATATCACAACTTTAATGAAAAGCGAATCAAGACAGAATATCACAACGTCGATAAACCTCAACCGTCCAGATGACTCCCCCGCTCTACAGAAGAAGCTCCGAAATGGGTTTTTCTGGTTTTATTGTGTGGAACTGAGGCTCTATATTGGGACACGGAGCGCATGTCTCAGCTTTATGGATCCATTTTTCGTTTTATGCTTGCTTTATATCGGGCCTGCTTCATCGGCCGGGTGACAATATTTCATGACCGCGGTTTATGCAAGGATTCTCATACTTACTTACTTACTTACTTACTTACTTACTTCGTTACTTCATTACTTCAATCCGATTCCTTGTTCTTGCTGATTAAAACAATTCCATACGACTGGTCAGCATTGACCGCACCATCTTTCTTCTGAGTGGCTGTCGAGGTTGGTGGTGACGGTGGAGGTTGGTGGTGGTGGTGGTGGGTGGCTTGTTGTCAACCCAGTGGCTGATTTGGTTACAATAAAAATTAATAATAATAATATAAATAATATTTAATAATAATAACAATATATAATGAACAATAACATAACTAATAATAATTAACAATTATAATAGCGATAATTAAAAATAATTAAATAATTACTACTACTAATAATAATAATCTATATATAAATATATAAAAGAATATGTCCTGACTGACTGATAATCAACGCCGAGCTAAAACGCCTCATCCTAGGAACGTGAAATTTGGAACTTATATTACTTCTATTGCATAAGCACTAGGGCTGCGCGGGTAAAACGAAATATGTACCCAACCCGTCAATTTTATTTGTATACCCGTATCCTACCCGAACCGCGGGTAAATTTTTGTACCCGTGTACTCCTTACCCGCGGGTATACCTGTAACCAGTAGGTTATTAAGCTTGACCATAATACACTGAAAACTTTCCGCTCTAACTGTACAGTAAATTGCAAACATTAACCAACAAAATAATCCAATTTTTTTTTTTTTATATCGAGTGCGATTTAATAACTTAAAACTTCAATATTTTATTACTGAGTAAAATACTGACTTAACGTTCAAAACGTCAATTAAAGCCGCTATACTCAATTTCGTTTACACAATCACTCGCCACTGTGTCCAAATGCGTTTATTTATATTTATAATTATATTGAGATCAGACAGACCAGCAACAGTTCGACGACATGCAAGTAAATCGGTCAGAGTAACTTGCAGCACTGAAAGCACTCTCGCTTCTGCTCAGAGCAGCTAGAATAAAAATTAAACCGTAAGCGATTTTCATCAGTCTATATTTTTGTTTGCAGTTTAAGTTTTACAAAATCGTAATGGACTTACTTGGTCGACCATCAGGTTGAAGTTCTGGCTAATTTCATCAACAGTATCGGTATTTCTGTCATCATATTTTTCAGCAGTTTTTCTTTATCCTCGGAATCTGAATCTGGTAAAACACCTTGAGGTTTCTTGACTGCGGATCAGTTTGTGTAATGATGTCAATTGATGTATCAACTGCTGCTATGATAGCATTAAGGTAATGAATTGACGAATAGGTACAATTTTATCCACTTTGGACAGCAGGCTGAGATGAAATAAATACGGCTGATGCAGAACAGCCACAGCAAGTAGTATTAAGCCAAAGTTGAGAGGAACTTGTTATTTATACCTTTCGCCAGTTCACCTAGGACATCTTAGCTTCATTGTCATCTCAGTATTTTTTATCTTTTGATTGCAAACCGGTATTACCAAATGTCACGTTTCTTCCTTCTCAACACTAATTTTCGCGGTTGCATCATCAAAACGCTTCCACAGCTTGCAAATAAACGGCAACGTTTTATGTTTAATACCGACAAGATGAGCTAGGTTGTCAGTTGTCTTCGGATTAATTGTAACTTCATACAAGAAAAACGTAAAAGACTTCGTTTTTTAAAATCCTTTATAATTCTTTAATTTGGCGACTAAAAATGTTTTGCCCACAGTCTTCTAAATACTTTTTATGTAAAGTACGTGAGGATTGAAAACTTAAGATATTTTCGAATCAATATAGAATAAACTATTTTTTTATTAAAAATTTTAAAATTAGAGGTCGTTTTCTTTAAAATAAACTAAAAGTTTAAAATTTGCTTCTCTACATACAATTTACAATTTTTAAAAAATGTTTAAAGTTTTAATTGATTTTATTTTATTTGATTTTATTTTATAGTTTACTCAAATATTGTCCAATCAATCTGAAAATTTAAGAGAATAGAAAGACCGCAGTAACAAATAAACCCACTAAATTTGTAAAAATGGAAAATATAAGCCATTTTAGAATCAATAAGGAATCAACAAATATTTTATTATACATTTTTATAATTTAAATTTACATTTAAATATCGCTTTTTTAAAAATATGCAAAAAATTAATAATTTGTTTTTTAAAGGTTTCATTGATTTTATTCTATAATTTACTTGTATGTTTTCCAATCACTCTGAAAATTTAAGAGAATTTAAATTCCGCAGCGAAATATAAACACACTAAATTTCAACTTGATTAAATAACCGCGAAGTTGGTTTTTTAAGTGGTAAAGGGTCTCAACGTATGACTCAAGCAAGCAAGCAAGCAGGCAAACACGGTGAAGTTAAAATAAAGGATTTAAAAATGGATAAAGCTAAACAGTAAGCAAACCGCATGTGTCACGTTCATACAATAAATAACTTAATTATAATAGTCATTAGCATTTAGTTTAAAAAAACCTGAAAGAAAAAATTAAAGATTACACGGGTAATACCGTTCCCGTTGATGCCTTACCCGTACCCATCCCAGACGTACCCTACCCGACCCGTACCCACAAATACGGGTCGGATACGGGTATACCTGCGCATTCCTGGTGAACACCCATTTTGTTTCCGGGACCTCAAATGTAGAGTGGAAAATATGGTTATATGATATTTAAAATAACCGGTCACTCAAAAACTGAAATTGCTACATAAGTAAAACTTTCACTATTTTTATAGCTTTACTTCCGGGACATAAATTGTAGGCTGTTAAAAAGATTATTTGTTTAAAAACTCAAAAACTAAAAATGTCAAAGTGTTGAAATTTAGTATCTAGATTTTTTTTAAATAAAAAAAATTGTTTTACCAATTTTTGAAAACTTGTTTTCCGGGACCTTAAACGTGGGGTGGAAAATAGGGTTATATGTGTCTAGATTAACTACCACTCAAAAACTGAAAATACTACGAATTTGAAAATTAGTATTTAGATACTACTTAGAAATTAAAATTACAAATGTTTTGCCATTTTTTAATAATTTCGCTTCCGAGACCTCAAATGTAGGGTGGAAAAAAAGATTATTTGCTTGAAAACTTAAAAACTTTAAAATTCAGTATAAAGATTTTTCTTAAAAAATAATAAATGACCTGTTTCATTATTTTTCAAAAAATGAATGGATGAGATTCCCTCCATGCTTTGAGAATGTGTGCCCCTAAAAACTGGCTGGTTCCAGTTCAGCACGGACCGGGCCTCAACTTTTGTTCCTATAAAATGGGCTGATTCGGGCCTGAAATTTTATTCTTATAAAACAGGTCAGGTCTGAAATTTTCTGCCTTGCGAAATGAGTCGGATCAGGTCTAAAAACCATGCCGGGCTCTATAATGCATGGTTCTCTCCTTTCAATAATAATAATAATAATAATAATAATAATAATAATAATAATAATAATAATAATAATAATTATAATAATAATAATAATAATAATAATAATAAGAATAATAATAATAATAACAACATGTAATGTGAATGACAGTCGAAAGAGAACAAAACCTTATTTTCTTTCTTTTTTTGAAATTTATTTAAAACAGACAGGACGATAAATGCACTGCACTGAAGTTGTTATTACCATTATTGCTATTATTAGTATCATTATTATTATTATTGTTATTGTTGTTATTGTTGTTTTGATTTTTTTTTATATTTTCGCTTTAAAAGCAGAAGCAAGGATGCGTGACAGATGTACTCGAGATTCCCTCACCGAGTGCACACACACTCACACACACACTCACACACACTCACACACACACACACACACACTCACACTCACACACACACTCTCACACACTCACACACACTCACACACACACACACACTCACACACACTCACACACATACATGCAAATAGACACAGACACACAGACAAACACACAAACAAACCAACAAACACACACACACTCA